>CM019697.1:49045050-49432321 GCA_009760885.1 Achatina immaculata
CCTACATCAGCAGCAGAAGAAGAGGAAGTAGGAGACTTTTATAACACACTGCAAATGATGATAGACCAGATATGGAAGAATGATATTGTATTAATAATGGGGGATTTTAATGCAAAGATTGGTACAGAAAGACCAGAGGATGAAGGACATGTTGTAGGGAAATTTAGCATAGGACGTAGAAATGAGGCAGGTGACAATCTAATGGCTTTTTGCTTGGAAAATGAGCTAATGATTGCTAACACACTTTAAACAACATCCAAGAAAACTTTACACATGGACATCACCTGATGGGAAAACCAAGAATCAAGTAGATTACATTTTAGTGCAAAGAAGGTGGAGATCAAGTATAACATCACCAAAAACTTTACCAGGTGCTGATTGTGACACAGACCATGAGTTATTAATAGCAGACATCTTCTTCTTCGTTTGCTTCTACCACTAAGACCGCCCCATGATCCTACTGAATTTACTCCTGTGGTCCTCGATAGGTCCCGTGGTCCCCAAAAGGACCACACAAGATCCATGAGAGGACCAGAAGAGGTTCAGACCATCGCAGGGCTCGAGCCTGTATTCTTGGTGGATCTCAGAAGCGGAAATGCATGACACTGAGGTTTTCGTTGCACCAGTTGATCCAGAGTTGGACTTTCTCACCGGAAAACCTCGCTGTGTTCTGGATATCAGTATATCCCTACTGGGTGTGAGGTGGTTGCCCATCCAGTCTAGAGATGGACTTTCTCACCAGAAAACCTCGCCGGGTTTTGGGATACATGTGTATCCCTACTGAGTGAGAGGTGGTTTCTCATCCAGTCCAGTGTTGGACTTTCTCACCGGAAAACCTCAGTGTGATTAGGATACGCATACATTGTCACCGGGTGAGAGGTGGTTGCCTATCTAGACTGACTGGTCCAATGTCTCCAACTTCATCATTTTGTGGTCGTGGCCGCTACCCTTCCTAGTTGTGACCAGGATGGAGCTTTTGTCCAGGAGGATGAATCCTTGCCATTAGTAAGTTTCACCCCTGGGTTGAGCTGGTTTAGGCATATTATCCCAGTATGGGCATGTTTAGGATGTGAACGACCTCTAGTAGAGGAGGTACCATGACATGCGTTGCCATCAAGTTTCACCCCTGGATTAAGCGAGTTTAGGCATATTTCATCAGTATGGGTGTATATTGGACATGGCCGGCCTTTAGAGCAGAGGTGCCGTTGTATGAGTAGCTCTCACCACAAGACCACTGGACATACCGACTAAGCTTCACTTTATCCTTTCCATCACCTTTTCACATCGGTGCCGCACAGCAACCTAATTTCTTTTTCACATTTTCTTCATTGGCCGGGAGGAGTTTCACTCCACGTGTGGCATCCGAAGAATCTCACCACCAGTGTACCATTGATATTTGATAGGGCAGATATTTGAAAGATGTGTCGCCGGCACAGAAGGCCACGTGATCAGCACAAAGTTATCCAGAGTCACCAGTTGGGATGCCCCGCCCTGTGAAGGGCAACAACGATTGGTTTTGAACTAATAAAAGCGCTCTTTCCACGAGAGTCGGAGCTTGATAAGCATGTATTAGCTCTATAATTGCCACAGTTATCCAAGTAGGATCATGTCATCTAAGGAACCTCGACTGATTTAATGAGCCATTTGCGGTTTCACCGTGAAAGTTCAATGTGAACTTAGACATGCATGGCTAATCTTTGAGACAAGCATATGACTACTGGCAGGATCAATCAGATAGCTTTCAGACAGAACTACAAAAATAAGATTTTTAAAGGCATGCATCTTTCCCATCACAACTTATGCCTGTGAGACCTGGACACTTAACAAAACACCTGAGAAACACATAAATGCCTTTGAATGTAAATGCTATGGAAGATTTCTTCAGATATCATGGACACAAAAAAGAACAAATATATCCATACTACAAGAACTTAATATTGAAGAAGGCTGGATAGTAAAGAGTATTAAAGAGAGAAAACTTAAATATTTTGGACACATTAAACATCATGATAATCTAGAGAAGACCATCTTGGAAGGGTACATAATGGGAAAAAGAAAGAGAGGAAGACCAAGGTGAAGATGGCTGCAAGACATCGTTAATGACCTGCAAATGGATGCATCAGCAGCAGGCCATCGTGCTCACAACCGAGAGGCCTACAGGATTGCTGTTAGGAAGCCAAAGTTCCGCAAGGGACATGCAAGTGAATGAATGATTGAATGAGATTATCAACACTATGAAAAACAAGTCCTTCTCAGAGAGACTAGTTTCAAATTTAGAATCCTTTAAAAAATTATTATAAGTTACAGATTTTCTTTAGCTTGCAGCTTGAAACAGGAAGAATAATGCAGTGTGGAAAATACTTGGTTATATTTGTCTTTTACCTTATCTGTATTCAAATAGCATCATGATATTTTAATCTGAAAATCATGTATATCACAACTTGCATCCTTTAATGTGAACTCATAACCAGTACCACAGCACACAGATATCAACAGGCAATAATGTTCTGATGTGCTGGTAAACAGTGATGCAGGCATCATACTGACCAACTATGTACCAGTAAGAGAATCATAAAATAAGTTATCTATAATAGTTACATAAATTTGTTTTTCACTATGTGCAAAGCCTGGCCCTAGAGGCGGCATCAGCCAGTTGGTAAAGAAGGTGTACCACCCTCAACAAACTCAAAGAGGGCTGTGCCATTATATGTTCAGAATTTGTATTGAGAGAAGTGTATGTAGTAACATATAAGATGCAACCAGATGTTCTGAGTTAAAATGCAGTAAAGATACTCACAACAACAGCAAAAAAAATTGCGTTGTGCATGCACTTAATTGGAGTGTATGTAATCGTATATTAGGAGCAAAAATATTTTTGTTTCTGTTAATTACATGCTTCCTGAATCGGTGATTGATTTGCTTCTACGCTGCCAAAAAAAAAAAGACTTTTTCAGCGTCTTTGAATATTAAACAGAAATAGATAATATCAGAATAATATCATAGCATAAATTTTTTAAACTTTAATAATGATAATATATACTTTAGTCAGCTGCTAAAATTGTAGGCTCGTTGATCAAGTGATGAACGTGCTTTCAGTGAGAGGGGTCAGAAGCATCAGACTGAAACGTATTTTTTTCATGTGCTTGAAAGACTGAGAAAAAACTGTGTTTAGCACTGATGACTAGATGTGTACATAAGCATGTAGAACTGTACAGTTGTGTAATTCCTTACATTTTGTTGGTTTCAGGAGAGATGCAAATTCCTCAGAGAGCAGCTTGGCAAGGTGGTGAGATTTTCATTCCTGCTTGTGTGAAGTTAGTTGTAGAAAATTAGCAGTAATACGTTGAGTAGCATGAAGATGAATGTTGTAAATTCTTGTAGACATTGCATGTGCTTCTGGTTACTTTAACAGCTTAGAGTGGAAACTGAGTGTTTTCTAACACCGAGTTTGTAAGAGTAAAGCTGTCAATGAAAAGAAATCCATGCTGCGTTTAAAGTACTGACAACAAAGTTAACTATATGATCATGTGAAACATTTCCTCCAAAAGATCCCATGTGGCTTGAAGCTTTTCTTGATCTAGATTATTTTAATGAGATGTGTCTGATGTTGATTTTAAATCTGCTTTTAAATTGTTGTCATCATAATAATAATTTTGATCATGTTTTGTGAGTCCAAGATTTCTTGATATATTGATATAATAAAGTGGTGAGGGAGGATCTAGAGTCCATGAGGAAGCTTATATAGAGAAAACAGTCATAAACACAGAAATCAGTGTGGTTATGTTCTCTGAAAGGAGTTAAATAAAGCAGTAAATTCACACTTGAGTAATAATTTTTCTTTTCCCTGTTTTATTTCTCACTTCTGTCGAATTTCTTGTATAACCTGCCGTTTTGTTTGTGAACTGTGGCATATTATTGATGTTGTAATGTTGCAGTGTGAAATAAATACCTCAGTAAATACAGAGATGACAACAGATAATAAATTGTTCAGAATATAGCTTAATTAGGATAGGAAGTACTATTATATCATATAAATTTAATAATTGATTTTGTTACATAAATTTAATGACTGATTTTATCACATGGATTTTTTAAAAAGTTACTTTATCTCTCTCTCTTGCTCTCTCTCTCTCTCTCTGAACATTAAGTGCCCAGGGCACATATGGCTTCCGCAAGGGTTTTCCACAAATGCCTATCCTTCACCTTTTTTTCTGCAATTGCCCAGGTGAGCTCTCTATTGCTCAACATCCTCTCTGTTCTCCATGTCTCTTTTGGTCTACCCTATTTTCTGTTCTCCTGTGGTGTCCATCTTAGTGCTATTTTTGGTAGCGAGTTGTCAGTCATTCGGAGCATATGTCCCAACCATCGCCAGCATCTTTCCTCAATAATTGTTGTCAGTGACTTCATCTGCATTTCTGCCAACAAGATGTTAAAGTTACTTTATACTAGGTGTAAAATCCAGTTGAAAAACAAGTGAAAATGCAGGATCAGAATTGAATTGGTGGAGGTGGGGATGGACCAAAGATTTGTATCACATGTAGATGTGATAGTTTAATTTATGTGTCACATATAGATTTATGTGAATTTCATGTTAACTGGAAAAAACTTTGTCATTTTCACATTAACCAGAAATAAAAGAATGTGTGATTTTATTTTGTTTCACCTGTCCAAAGCATAATTGATTTGTTTTCATAATTCTGTTAACATCTTTCATTTCTTTTTTTTTTTCCTATGGATTTTGTTTCTGACGAACAAGAAATTATGAACTGATAGCAAGAACATTAGACAAAGTACACAGTCATAGTTTGTACCTTCTGATATGTTTTTATTTTGTATATGTCATATGTTGTCTGAAGCATTAGTAATCTTCTTGTAATTTATTGCTGTGTATATTATTTTGTCATGTTATGTACATATTTTAAAGATGTGATTTGTGGTACATCATTTTATATCACAGAGTCCACATACATCTTGATTGTTTTTAATCACATTCTCAGTGTTGTCACAATTTAAGATTTACTTATTGTAATCATTATTAACAGATTTAAAGAAAACTGATAGTAACATTTTAAAATGGATGCATTTCTGAAAACCCATATAAAATTATGCACCCACTTTAAAGAATTTCTTTTTTTTTTCTTTTCATTAAATTGTCTTTATTTTATTTGATTTCTTAAATCAGTTGTTTACAGTTACACTCCTTTCCACAGTAAGAAGAGTGTTAGAAAAATTCTCACTTGTAGCTTATTGATGCATTTGTATTCAACAGTGATACATCTCCTAATCTGGTGTCACGTCATAGCTTGCGTTCATCGCAAGAAAGCCCAAGAAAAAGCAGGCAGTTGGAAGTTCCAAAGTATTCAGCCATGCATGTTGCAGATTCCAGTAAAATAGAAAGCCCTTCTTGTCTGGCTATAGCTGTGCCTAGCAAAACTAATGTGGTGGCTCCTTGGGAAGGTGTGGATGGATGAATCCTGGTCCTTCTCGCAGTTCCGAGTTATCAGTTTCCAACATTTCATTGTTGATTGCTTTTACTTGATCATATCTTGCATACAGAATTTACTGAAACTTGTTTGTCTTGACCTAATTTTAGGTATGCCTAGGTAAAATGAGAATTTGTAGTGTGGGTTGCAATATGTTTTAAATGCAGTAGAATTTTAACTATTTGATTTAAGGATTATTTTAAATTAATCAAATAGCCATGACAAAGGAAGTTCTGATTATTTCCATTTAACCTTTGTATTAGTATTTTTAAATTCCATATCAGTGATGCCATGAATTAATTCAGATAATGAGATGATAGTTCCACTCCTTAAGACTTATCTAATTTTTTTTCTAGTTATGATTTTTTTTTACCTATATCTGTTTATATATATATATATATATAATCATGTGGTAAAGATGTGACCACCTGTATAAATGAACTATTTAGACATTTAAGTTATGGATGTAAAATGGTATGACACAGATATGTCCCACTGATCAAGAAATATGCAGATTTTTACAAATAAATTTCAACCTGTTTCATTTATAATATAAGTCCTGTCATGCAAGCTGGCATTAGTGTGTTGGCAGTAAATGATGAACAAGGTCTATGAAGTTGACAATCATTTGTTAAGGAGAGAGATATTCATTTTTCTCATTAATGACTGCAGAACATAACTTTTTCAGAGATGAAATTTATCAGTTGTTGAGGGGGAAAACTTTTTTTTTTTTTTTTGTGATCCCAAAATATTTTTATTTACTGGAGAGATAAATGATAGTCAGCCAACAAAAAAAAAGCAGAACAGTTTTTAAAAAAAATTACAAGGTGTAAGAAATGGAAACTAAAATTAGATTAGGTTGTCTTCCATAATATCAGCTCTCCTTATGTCATGCTGTTGAATTCATAAGTCTTCTGTAAATTGAAAAGCAAAATGTACATAAGCAGATAAAATGAACCTTAGTCTTAGAACTGTATATTACAAGTTAGATCCAGATCCTGTCCAAGATATGAACAGTTACATGAAAAAAAATTTCTTCACTTATTAAGTTAACCTCTGTGCCATTCTTCTTAAATGTTAAAGCAAATTTACCAATCATGTTACATCTGATGCCTGACATTGATCTGGTTTTTTTTTCTTTTTTTCTGATGATATATCAGAGCTGTTTTCTTTGGCACAGTTTGTGTACAGTAGCGTTACATGACAGGACAATGCTTTTTATACAGGAGAGCCAGTTTTTTTAGCCTGTTACAATTGACTTTTTTTTTATTTTTATTTTAGGAACATATGTTCAGATAAAGATTTTAAGAAAAAAAAATCAATTAGTAATTCTTATGCATATTTTTATCAACCAGATCTGCTGAAATAGTAAAAAGCTAAGTGTTGAAGTACATTTTGTTAAGAAGTATCATTGCCTGCATATGGTAGTAATGTACATTATTCATCTGTGATTCACCAGGTCTTTGAAACAGCATAGTAATTGAAATAAAATTCCTCTTCATTCCTTTATGTTAAAAAAAAAACCTCAGTACATTTGTGATAATTGAACATTAAAGTTATTTAAAGTTATTTGAATATTGTAGATGTATAGCCAAGTTTAACGTACATACATAATTTTTCAGTATGCCAGATCCTTGTTAAATTTGAAGATGTTTGTTTATTTAGAAGAAGCTGCTTGAGTTGTTGTTGTAGGAGGTTATTTTTTATGATTAAGATTATTTTTTTTAATACTAAAAAGGGGCAGCAGGGCAGATACAGTTGTTTATGATAGTGTACTCAGTTATTTGAGGAGGCTCTGTTCTTTGCTTCTTAATAGTTAATATCCTTCCATGTGAATGAATGTAATAGGGATATAATCAGGATGACATTCTCAGCAGTTTGGAATCAGTTTTTATTACCATCAAATGTTTCCTACAAATTCCAAGCTGATTTTCAATGAACTTGTATTTTTGAAGTTTAAACTTGAATATTCAATGCATTTTAAACATTTTTTGTTATTTATCTAAGTCCCATGTCCACATGTTGAGCACATTTTTTTTTACATTTGTTGTCATGAATGATCAGATCAGAAATGTTAAAGATTGCATAAATTGTTAACAGTCGCAAGACAACCACAATAAATCTTATTTTGTATTCTTGCTGTTGATCCATTCACTTCCACAAATTCTCCTGTTTGCATAAGGTATTCGTTATGATCGGCTTATACAAAGCATTTTTTTCTTCTCTCACTGAAGACATTGTTTATGGAATTTATTTCTGTGTTATTGTCACTGCCTTTTATTTTCTAAGGAATGAACATTGAATAGAATATATAAAAGAAATGTCACAATATTTTTGTGAATTTGAGATTGAATTGTGGTTATTATTGTGGCATTGCTTGATTTAATAAAAAAAAAAAATCAACTGTTTTGTGCTCAAGCATTGCAAGTAAAGTGAAGACTGCACAAAAAAATTATTAAATTCTGGGACTTGATGTAATTGTTTGCTTTTAATTTTTCATTTATTACTATAACTCTCTCAGAAAAAAATTATTTTTGTCTTTAAAAAGTTTGCAGTAGTTTTTTGCTCATACAAAAAAATTTTTGTTTAAATGCTATGATTATGACAATTCAGTGTCATGTAAATAATCAAATGCGACTTCAGTCTCAACAAGATGTCTCAAATCAATGAGTATAAAAGAAGACCTATCATATTTAGTACAGTAATGTGAGTGGCATACTTTGTTAATTATCACACATTATGTTTTGCTAAAGTCAGGTCACAGTTTCATCAATATTTCAACCATAATGTCTTCCTCAGAAACTTATTCCATCAGAATGGTGCAGCTAAGCTGTTATTTGGAAATCTCATAAAAATGTGCTGTGCGTATCTAGTCCTTGTGGTTATAAATAAAAAACAAGATATCAGTAGGAAGTGGGTGCTTGCATAGAAAAGTAACATTACAGCAACAGACTTGCTCATGTCAGAACATAAATTTATTATGTGAAATGAGAAAGTCAAAGATCCTGATTCAGCACACTGCAGTCAGTCTGTCTGTAAAAACACTTACCAGACACCAGTGGTAGGGAACTCGCCCCAAAAGTGGGGAATATCTGCATGCAGGGTTAAGAATATCAGAGTACACAGTGTTGCCAGTGTTTTGCAGGGCAAGTAGGATCACTGTGAGAATCACTGCCATATTATATGAGACTTTGGTCATGCCAAAATGAAAAAAAAACTAGGCAAAATTTGTTTAAAAATAACAAAATTGAATCCCTCAGCTTATTGTTCTTGGCCATTTAGCACTGATATTACTGTATCAAGAAAAGGATTCATTGATTGTTTTATAACATTGAAACAATGCATTGTATTTGTGAAAACGGCACATACAAAAAAATGTAACATCGTTAACATGTTTCCTGTTAACAGTTCAGCCGTCTTTGTGTATTATATGTATAACTGTACTAAAGTCATTTTTTTTATTATACCTCTGTAAAATTGCACAAGTAATAGACTTTCTCATTGGCAGATATTTGACCACAAAATGGTTTTCTTATCCATAATTTTTTTGTTTTTCCTCTCTTAAAACTATAACAAAAAAAAAAGGAAAATAAAATTAAATAAATTCAAAATAAAAATAGGAAATGAGATCAACTGAACACTTTGTGTTTGAACAAAGAGGTTAACAAAAATACTGACATTAATGTTCATGACTGACTATATTTTTAAAATTGTGTATTTTTAGTGTTTATCATATTTTTTTGAAGTAATGTAAAAACAAAAAAATCAGGGTATCTTCATTTTATGTATTTTGTTGTTACAATGTTATAGTCTGCTCTTTTGAGTTCACTTGTTCAGAAAGTAATTACTGCAGCAAGTGTGTGTGTGTTGTTTGTACTCATGTATGTCATCTGCTCATTACAGCACTCTAACTAAATAGTACAGTAAATGCAGCCGTTTCATTCTGTAGAAGTACCTACGAGAAACAGTGTTAATGACTATATTTTTCTTCATCATTTGGCACAATGGAGGGTGGTGGCTTGGTCAGCGTCACATCTGGACACATTTCTACAGCTGAAGTATTACATTATTTAAAACAGAAGCAGGAACAGCTTTATTAATTAATGAGCTTATAGTTGTAACGTTTCAGTTTACACCTTAATTTGATAAAAACATATACAGGGTCCGGCATAAAGCATAGCTGGACTTAACTGACGTAGTGTGCAGAAACTGAATACACATGAAAAAAAAACATGACGTCAGAGATGAAGCAGACAAACTGTCATTTTTAACAATGGCTTCTTGGCAAACACAACATCGCGCGTTCACCATTGAAACTTATTTTTAAAGTGGAGAATCATCTGTTACTGTACAACGAAAGTTTCGTCACCATTTCTGTCGCATCCCTGTGATAATGTTCCCGATCGGAGGACAAAACAATTTTGAGGTGGATCAGAAAATTTAAGGAAACTGCTAATTGCCTAAATAACAAGTCTACTGGTCGTCCAAGAACTCAACAGACATCTAAACGAATTCAAGAAGTCCGCAACGTTTTGCTGAGTAGCCCTCGGCGATCAGCTGTTAGGAACGCTTTGGCACCTGGCATCCTCTTACTGTTAATAGTGATCTTTATGTGCAGATGCCAACTGAATACTTCATTCCAGACTTTGCCAGTAGAAATAAGAGACTAATATGGTTTCAACAAGATGAGCAACTGCCCACACAGCCCGTCAGTCCATGGCCATGCTGCGACAACCATTTCCCAATCGTCTTATTTCCAGATTTGGGGATATTCATTAGCTGGCAAGGTCACTGGATTTATCGGCCACAGACTTCTTTTTGTGGGGGTATCTCAAGAATATGGTGTATGCTAGTCGACCACAGTCAATTGCAGACCTAAAATTTCGAATCCGACACTGCATTCAAAATATCTGTTTGAACATGTTAAATGGTGTTATGCAGGAATTTTCCAGATGCCTGGCTGAATGTTTCAAATGTAATGGTGGTCATCTAACTGGCGTAATTTTCAAAATCTAAATATGATTGTCAGTAATAATAAAAATACCCACTTTTCTGAGTTTCATTTCACTTTTTTTACCAAAACATGTATGGCACTTATTTATTTTCCATTTTTAAAATCCAGCTATGCTTTATGCCGAACCATGTAGGACAAAGAAGTAGGAAGAAAAAAATCTAAATTCACATGAATGATATATAACAAATAAGAATTTATGTATCTGGATGATTTGGGAGTTTAACCACCAACTTTTGCCATGAGAGATGTGGGCACTGACTACAGTTTAATCACTAACTTTTGCCATGAGAGATGTGAGCACAAAACACAGTTTAACCACCAACTTTTTCCATGAGAGACATGGGCACTGACTACAGTTTAACTGCCAACTTTTGCCATGAGAGACATGCACACAAACTACAGTTTAACCACCAGCTTTTGTCATGAGAGATGTGGACACTGACTACAGTTTAACCACCAACTTTTGTCATGAGAGATGTGGGCACTGACTACAGTTTAACCACCAACTTTTGTCATATATGGGCACTGACTACAGTTTAACCACCAACTTTTGTCATGAGAGACATGCACCAACTACAGTTTAACCACCAACTTTTGTCATGAGAGATGTGGGCACTGACTACAGTTTAACCACCAACTTTTGCCATGAGAGATGTGGGCACTGACTACAGTTTAACCACCTACTTTTGCCATGAGAGATGCATGTACAAACTACTCTCCTGCTTGGGCATTCAGCTGAATATTGACTGTGGATAAATGAAATGAACAAAAAAATCATATAGTGTTCACTGGCAGCAGTTATTCATTCATTCATTCACCTTTCCAAGTCATTGTGGCTCACTGCTACAGACAAGGCTTGTCTCGATTCCTCTCTGTTCTTAGACTTCTCCTGCCAGTTGTCCACACCAGGGGCTTGTAGGTCTTCTTCCAAATTAAAACTGGCTGCAGTTATACAAGATAAAAAAAAAAAGGTACTGACTCCCTCCTAACTCACCACACAAGAGCAATTTTCTTTGTGTGTCTGCTGAAATATGAAACTATTTTGCATATGATAAAACTAGGATTATATTTTTCAGGCAGTGTTGAAGATGTGCAGTTTTACTTTTTTTTTTATTATCTTCGAGTTTTTGTCAGGCCGTGTGTTGCAAGCACACTTCATTTTTATTATCTGCCTTTCAAGGCATTTGTTAAAAATGAGGTATTTGAAGTACACAGTGAGTGATTTTATTAGCATGCAAGGAAATAATGTCAGTAAAACCACTCACTATGTAGTTAAAAATATTTTCTCAGCTGTCAAAAACTTATTTTCTCTGAGATCTGAGTACATTGTTTATGTGGAGTATCATTAGGTTGGAATGTTTCAGTAGTTCAGATTATTGTGTGTGCTACTATTTATAGTGCACTCAGCTTTCATTAAAATAGAGCTGTGTGAAAACTACATTTGTAATTGATGATGCCAATAGGTGAGATTTTTGTTGTTGTTGAGAGTTTAGTTTTTGTTTATATTTAGCAAATTCCAAGATTAGTAAATTTGTAAAATGTCAGTATATTATAAAATATTCTAATTGATTATGTATTAATATTACAGATTAGATGAGATATTGAGCATGAATAATAATAGAACTTAGCTTCTGTAGCTTTTTTTTTTAATTGCTCCATAGCATAATAACAGTGTGTGACTTCCTTCTTGACATTCACTCTCTATAGAACCATTTGTTTGATTAGAATCATTTTCAGTACATTAAAAAAAGTTCAGTTTACAAAAATTGATTACAAAAAAAAATTATATGTTCTTTGAGAACATATAATGCATGCTAAAAAGGTAAAGGTAAATTTCCTGACTCCATGCTGTTAAGGCATGTATTTCCAGGACTATTGGCACATGAAAGTGTGATGTCAGTATCACACCTGGCCGCATTTAACTTCCCAGATTTCCCTGGTACCTATTTTTTTTAAGCTAGGTGGACCCCGGAATAATGCATGCATAAAACGGTACATTAATGTTTCCAGCTGCAGGATCTGAGCACAGATGATGATTGATTAGATATTAAGTGGAGGAAACTGGACTAATGAGATTAAGACTAATATGAGACTTTTGTAACTGTTCTAATGATTAGTTTCCTACAGACCAAAGTCTCAGACATGCAGAAAAACTCACATGTAGCTGACCTCTGTTTTTAAGGTGAAGGAGGTTTATTATCTACAGTACTGATTCCAGAACTGAATTTAATTGCAAAAAGAATTTGTTTGTTGCTTGAAACTATATACTTCCCGTGATCAGGATCTTGCAAGTTTATTTCTCATATTTGAAGTATTGAAGAGATAAGTTTGTTGACAATAAGAATACCTATAAATGTGTAATATTATCTGAACTATCAATTTCTGAATTTTAAAAGTTAACCAGGTTAATTGTCTTTCTATTTAAAAAAAGAAAAACAAATCCAGAGTAACTTTTTGAGCCAAATGATACCTCTTGGACACATTTTAGAAGGTAAAGGTAGCCCTTTTGTGTCACAGAGGCACATAGGAAATACAGTATTAGTGTCCATATCTTCCTTGACTTGTTGACACAGAAGAGGGCAAAGTGGTCAGCACCATGCTTGACAACCTTTCTTCCCCCAGCTCTGGAAGAAGCCAGATGCTCATTTCTGCAGCTGACTTTAATAAATATTTTTAATAATAAAGTTTAACGGCCATGTAGGTAACATGTTTCTCAAGTCCAGATTTTCTGTTTTCAAACATTCAAGTTCCTATTCATGAAATTATTTCTCTACAAGAATAAATTAACTTGCAATTTGTGTGTACTGTATTTATCAGAGATTTGGCTCTGCAAATGAAACATTAATACCAAATTTTACTTACAGTGTCACTGTAGTGAACAATTTCATCCTGCATTCTGGTTATTGTTTACATATGTGTGGTGTGGTAAATGTTAATGATAATTCATATCGCTTATAAGCCATTAGGCATATATTTAACATTCCCTTTACAGATTTCATAATATTTTTCAGCATCCAAATTTTCAGAAAAGAATTTGTTTGTTGTTTGAAACCATATACTTCCCATGATCAAGACCTTGCAAGTTTATTTCTCATATTTGAAATTTAATATGTAGGATGGCTGTCTTGTTTGTTTGTATACTTCATATAACTTTGTTACCAGCAGTTTCGTGATCTGTTTGTTTATTCTCCACTGAATTATATATCTCCTTTAACTTTGTTACTAATTTCATGATCTGCTAACATATTTTATATCATTAAGAAAGCTCAGATAACACTGGACAAGAGTGTCGCATAAATAAAACAGTTTGATATAAGTCATTGCTAATGCATTTTAAACATTCCCATGGTTGTTACGATGTTAAGAACTATCACTGGAAACTGCTGAAGCAGAACTCCCACAAACAAGTAACTTTGAAGATTACAAAAAACATAACTGCTTTGGGCACTTTAGGTCGTATGGTATAATGGAAAGACTTCTATACAGATAAAAACCACAGAATGATAGTTCAGCTAAAGAATTTTAGAATATGTTTACATGGTGCTCAAATTGTATCTTTTATAGACAACTATTGTAGAATAAATGCTACATATGTTTAAGGATTTTCAGAAATTATTTGTGGTCCTTTCACAAATTTGCAGTTCAGAATTTAGTGAATATAGATGAAAAAAGTGAATGTTTGTATTACTTTTTAAAGTTTATACTGAGCCTCACTATTCAGTTCAAATGTAATATCCGCCCTCATTTATGCATACGAAAGCTGGAAAACAACTTAAAGAAACAGACAATAAATTAGACTCTTTTGAGAGCAAATGCCTAAGGAAAATACTAGGGATAAAGTGGAACAAATACAAAAACAACGCAGCGATAAAACAGATGAGTGAACAACAACCTGTTTCATGGGTGGTCAGAAAAAGGAGATGGACATTCGTCTGATGAGAAGAAACAGTCAGAGAATCCCAAAACAAGCTATCAAGTGGAACACAACAGGCTGAAGAAAAGGAGGTCATCCATGTGAAACTCTAAAGAGGACATTGTTAAGAGAGGCCAAATTATTAGGCATAAAATCCCTTGATGAGGTTGAAAAGCTCACTGAAAACAGGAAAACTTGGCGAACTACCTTGCGACCCCTGTGTGATGTTTAACAGCATGGGAGGGATATAAGATATGAAGATACTGTGTTCTGAGCCTGAAAATAATGACAGACATATTGAGAAATGAGCTGGAAAGTTGCCCATTGAATTCTAAGCATGCTTCAGTGTCATTTTATTTGGAAACAGCATTGAAATGTAGCCAGAGATTCATATCTGAAAGACCGTTGCACAAAGACAAGTAGATAATGTGTAACATGAAATAGTCAGCTAACATCATCAGATCACTCAGGTTTTTTCCCAGTAAATCTGCTTTTTTAATAAAATGCAAATTTTTGTTTTCTGGATTTGTAACATTATACATAGGAGGAAATCAGTTTTTCACATGTGGAAGGAAAAAAGTAACAAATCTTCCATATTTTATCATATTTGAGGGTCAGGCACCCCCACACCACACCCCCCCCCCCCTTTTTTTCTGAGCAGAAATGCCTGCATAAATATTTTTTTGTAGTGGTTGCCAAATGTGGCAAAGGAATAGATAATTCGCTTTGGCATGACAATATACATCAAAGATGAGTTTACATAAAAGAATGTGCTCATGTGTCACAAGAAATATTTTACATTTCTTCATATCTGAAGAAAAATATAACTTTTCATATGTAAAACATGATAGTGTTCAAGTTTTACAGAAGCAACAAGTTACCACTGTGTCAAGCTATGCTTTATGACTAAGAATGTTTGATAGATAGAACAGGGTGATTTACATAGAATATTCAGAACCTTCATAATTCATACTCCTAGGGGATACCTGAGTATTTATAGTGTTTTTTAAACTTTTTTACTGCTGACAGGGTATTCTAATGGTATGTGAAAGGCTCTTCATTCTTTGCAAATATGTTTTTCCACTTTGGAAAATTTGTTTTGGGCTTGTGAGTCATGTACTTTAATTGCATTTTCTTTGCACTACCTACAGCGGCATATCATTGCTGAAAGTGATTGTTGATAGATTTTTTTTTTTTTTTAATTTGCTACTTCCAGTACCATGTTATGTCAGTGGCTACATAATAATTTTTAGCACTGCATATGATGAGATTGATTGGGTACATGGGACCAAACTAGAAAATTTTTGATTTTGCAGATGACATAACTCTTGTCAGTGACAATGTGAATTCGATGCAAGAAAAAACAGATACCCTGTCTTTGCTGGCTAGCTAAATAGGACTTGAAATTAACGAGGAAAAAAAACATAAATAATGAAACTTCCCATAATCAAGAAGGACAAATATACATAGAAGTAACAGGTGTTGAAGAAGTACACCAATTTGCACACCTTGGCAGCTACATAGACCAGGATGGTGACAACAGAAAGGAAGTTAGAATTCATTCATTCATTTGCATGTCCCTTGCAGAACTTTGCCTCCCTAACAGCACTCCTGTAGGCCTCTCGGTTGTAAGCAAGATGCCCTGCTGCTGATGCATCCATGTGCAGATCATCAACGATGTCTTGCATCCATCTTTGCCTTGGTCTTCCTCTCTTTCTTTTTCCCATTATGTACCCTTCCAAGACAGTCTTCTCTAGGTTATCATGACATTTAACATGTCCAGAATATTTAAGTTTTCTCTTTACTAGCTAGCCTTGTAGTATGGATATATTTGTTCTTTTCTGTGTCCATGATATTTGAAGAACTCTTCTGTAGCATTTACATTCAAAGGCATTTATGTGTTTCTCAGCTGTTTTGTTAAATGTCCAGGTCTCATGGGCATATGTCAGGATGGGAAAGATGCATGCCCTTAAAAATCTTATTTTGTAGTTATGTCTGTTCCTCTCCACAGCTTCTTTAGTTATTTTACTCTCAGAAGAGCGATAGATGTCCTCCTTTTAATTTCCCTCATTATATCTCCATTATTAGTTAGTAGTGATCCAAGATATTCAAAACTCTCCACTTCTTCCAATTTTTCCTTATTGATACATATTTCAGAAGCCTTATTTGTTTTGTCAGTTATTATCAGTTTAGTTTTCTTCGCATTAAGATAGAGGTTTTGCTCTTCACTGCTCTTACGGACTGACATAATTAGTTTTCCCATTCCTTTTTTGTGTTGTGGACAGTAATACTGTGTCATCAGCATATCTAATCTCTGATATTTCATAACCTCCAATTGTTATGGCATCGTAATATTCTTTGTCTACATCTTCTCTAACATTCCTCATTATATTTTCAGCATACAAGTTAAATAAGTAAGGCAACAATATGCACCCCTGACGGACCCCTTGTTTTATGTCAGACCAAGTTGTTGTGTCACAACAACTATTGGCTGTTGGTCTAGATACAGCAGTGATGTTAACTGTATCAAATGTGTTGGAAATCCCATTTTTCCCCATTATTTCCCAAAGTTTCTGGTGTTGTAAGTTAGAATTAGAATTGCAAAAGCAGCATTGACCTTCAAGAATCTTGAGAACATATGGCACTCAAAAGTTATAAGCACAAAAAACAAGCTAAGATGACACAAAAACTAAACTAAGATTATTCAATTCAAATGTAGTATTATCATCCTCATTTATGCATGGGAAAGCTGGAAAACAACTAAAGAAATAGACAACAAATTAGACTCTTTTGAAAACAAATATCTAAGGAAAATACTAGGTATAAATGGAATGAATTCAAGAACAATGCAGAGATAAGACAGATGAGTGAACAACAAACTGTCTCATGGGTGATAAGAAAAAGGAGATGGACATACATTGGTCATGTGATGAGAAAAACAGGGAATCCTAAAACAAGCTATCGAGTGGAACACAACGGGCTAAAGAAAAAGAGGTTGACTGCGTGAAACTTTAAAGAGAACATTGTTAAAAGAGGCCAAATTAGTAGGTTGTTAAAAGAGGCCAAATTAGTAGGCTTAAAATCCCTTGATGAGGTTGAAAAGCTTGCTGAAAAACAGGAAAACTTGGTGAACTAAAATGCAAGCCCTGTATGATGTTTAACAGCATGGGAAGGATGTAAGATATGATGCTAGTCAAAAGAAACTTAAAAGTGCATTTGAAAGTTGTTTTGTAATAATGGACTATTTATTATTAACATAATTTGATGTTATTCACTGGCAACTCTGCGATGAATATACTTGAATACCTTACAGTGCAGTTTTGTAGACAGCTTATATTCTTCCTTAGTGTCCAAGGTATGTTAAACCTGGAATACACTCAACATTTCTTTCTTCAAGTTTTCACAGCATCAGTAGCATCTGCTTCATACTAAGATCTCAAGGCTAAGTCTTCTTATATAAATCTAGATTAGTTCAGATATCTAATTCCTCTGGAAGAAAGCACACATTTGGGTCTGTATTTTTTAAGGAAGTGAAGATCCAAAGTCCTCCGCAGTCTCACATAAAAATAAAAGCCATCAACTTTGTCTTACATCTAAGCTTTTTTGCCTCTAAAAGGCTGTAGTCAGCTTTCAGAAGCACATTTTTTGCCATTAATTTTGAGGTCAAGAAGTCATGATGGTTAATTCTGTGCTGTCAATCAGGAGTCGCATAAAAATGAGGACAGTTTTAGATGGTTTTTTTTTTTTGTGCATTTGAACAACACAGTAAGTTCTGAGAACAAGATGTTAGCACAAGTTCACAAATATTATGCTGTGTTTAAGTTATCTGGAAGTGAAGTCATCTTTCCTCATTATCTGAGATCAACTTTTATACTTATTTGTGATCAGCTGGAGTTTGTGTACATCCACATACAGCTTTTATTGAACTGGTACAGGTATTGGCCACATCTGTTTTCTCTGTTCTTATGTGTTGGGCATCCTTGTAGAATATACTCTCCAGTCACCTTGTTGATGCCACATGTGCACAGTGCACATGTCTGTCAAGCTGATCTTGACCTTGTTGAATAGATGATACCTCAGTCTCTTGTGACCAGTGTGGAGCAAGAAAACAATTTCTTGTTCTTCTCTGCTGAACTGGTGGTAGGCATAATCTTTTTGGTGGTCACTGTGTTCTTTCATTGTTATTCTTGTGTGTTATTATTATCCTTGACCGGTGTCTGTCAGTGGTAGTTTACCACCTTCATTTTCTAGGATGTCTGCTGCTTCATTCCTATGTTTAGCACTTGAGATGGAATCCACTGTATTAGCACTGCTGAGAAAAGTGTACATATCCGGTACATTGCTGTTCACAGGTCCAAGTGAGGTCAAAATGAATAATTATAGTAACCTCTAAAAAGCCAGTTAGTAATATCTGATGTCTACTGGCAGAGGTACTTAATTTTTCTATGTGTCTGTATAAGTTTCTCAGCTGTCGGGCAGGTTTTCTGCTTCATGCACTTTTTTTTTTTTTTTATTAGTCTGCTTTTTGTGTAGGCATCAAAGTGCAGGTTATGGGCCAATCAGGAGTTTCATTTATGCATCAATATTATGATTTTATCACAAGGGCATCATTGGTGTAGGGGTTAAGTGCTTTTCTGGCATGCAAGAATTGTATAATTCTTGGTCAGTGAGTTTCATTTTCTTTCTTTATGTCACCAAGCACCTGTCTTCCTCAGCCCTCAAAGCAATTTACATTTTTTTAGAGACACATGTGTATCTCAACTTGTCTCCTCACTTTACCTGCCAGTTCTATCTTCATTTATGAATGGATCTGTTTTACTGTTGTTGAGCCAAAAGAGCATATAACATGGTCTCTATTTTATATTTTCATCTTTGGACTCTTTGGAAGTGCCACCTTGTGTTACTTATGAAGAATGGTCACCGTGATAGGCAATGCTGAGTACCTCTACTAGCCACTGGATGATATATGGAGAAGTTTGTTGTGTCTGGTTTAAAATTCCCTAAATGAACCAGGTAAATAGACTTTTCTGCAGACTTGGTATAACAAATTCCTGTTTCAATTCTCAGAAGCTGTTTCAGTGTTTGTTGCATATGCTTTCTTAATTAGTTCTTGCCTGTATTCCCAGATTTTCTCAGCTTTTCATTTCAGAAAACAAAAATAAAGTTGATTTTTTTTTTCTTTTTCTGAAACCCAGTCAGTATTTTCAGATGGAAGGAAGGATGACTGATTGATTGATTTATTGCACTAACTACCAACACAGGCTAGGTACCTCTGCTAGCTCATCATTAGAGGTTTAAAGTGTCAGTGCATGAATAATTAGAGCAACTTATGAGCATACTGAGTTCTAGATGGTGAATTAAATGTTATTAAGCTCAAGTTTTGGTAATAAAAGGAAATCAGTTCGGAATATTGTGCACATCATTGTGGAAAATGCCATGCTACATTGGGTGTGGTCATAGAATTTAACAGAAGTTATACTTCAGTTATATCACACCAGGGGAAGGTCAAGAGAAAAAAAATCAGATAGTGGTAGATAGTTAACCTTAATTACACACATTATGAGCCAACAGAAAGACATAACAGAAGTTTGGTAGAATGATGAGGGAGTATATTGTGACAAAGTGCTGGAACTTACATGCAGGGGAACAGTACAAGGCATCATTCAAGCTCACTGTGAATAAAAATGTATCACAGAATGCTGTCCTTCTCTGTACACATTCCAGAATTTGCCATCTTTGATTGTTCTGTATAAGTTATTTTGTCCATTTCATAAAATATATTTTCTGCAGAGTTGCCAGCAGTCACTTTTAAGCACATTAACTGCAAACTGAAAGTGTTAAATATGGAACTGTTAAGGTTTTTATTTAACTTGCCCTCATAAAATTGCTTTTGAACTGGCAGATGTGTCTTGTCAGTTGTAGATGATATATTGCATGTTCTTGTGCTTTCACATTAGTTTAATATCACACTATACTTCAGCATGACAGCATCCAGGTTATATAATACTGTTCTTTTGTAAGTTTGTTCAGTCATTCCTATTATTTATTTTATATTTAATCATTCCTTTTGTATGAAGCATCTTTTATCTAGATGTATCATATTGTTCAGCACTTTATTTATTTTCTTTGTTGATTTCTGACACTGATCTTTATGAGAGCACTGATGATATTATATATTCAGAGAGAACTAAAAGAAAGTGGTGAATACTGTTAAAAAAAAAAAGAAATGCAACAAATACGATTTTGTGATTTAAACTAAAGTTTGCTGATCAGACAAGGGCAAATTGCCTGAAATGTTCACTTGGACATCAGCTTCTCGTGCTGACCTGAATTGTACTCAGCAGATGATTCATGAGCACAGAAAAGCGACACTAGTCAAAACAGCATTTTTAACAATAACTCATGACAGGTTCACGAGAATCCCGTAAAACTTACTGAACACAAAACTCACTGACCATGTTATTGAATGCCTATAAAAGATCGACGCTCCTTGAATTAATTCATTTGAAAATATAATACACAAGTATGGCTCATCTCACTACAGAGCAACGACTCATCATCATTGGACGTTTACAGACTGGACAATCACAAAGTGTGGTGCCCAGACAATTTTAGATAATTTAATGTGGTTAGAAGCACCATTAGTCGCCTCTGGAGACAATTTCAAGAAACTCAGTTGCAGACCGGCCGTGCAGTGGAAGACCCATAGTCACAACTGCTGAAGACTGCTTCATACGGTTGCGTCACCTCAGGAGTTGAATTTATCTGCATCCTCAACAGTCCAGTCAATGATAGCAGCTCATCGAATTTCAGATCAAATGGTTAGAAACCGCCTGCATGACGCTGGTCTTTTGGCTAGAAGACTCTAGAGAGGGCCTGTTCTTACGGATCGACATCGGCAGAACCGACTGCAGTGGGCGAACCAGCATCATCAATAGACCATTGCGAATGATTGGAGAAGGGTTTGGTTTAGTGATGAATCATTCTTTCTGCTCCAGCGACACGATAGACAGAGAAGAGTTTACCGCAGCGTCCATGAGCACCATGCCCAGAACTGCATGGATGAGACTCCTCCACATGGTGGTGGAGGTGTACTGGTGTGGGGAAGTCAGCTTCATGAAAATAAGTGACCCGGTGCAAATTGAAGGATGCCTGAATGTCCAACGATATGTCACCGAAATTCTTTGTCCTCATGTCCTTCCACTTCTGGCTGCAACAGGGTCAATTTTTCAGCAGGATAACGCTCGACCTCATGTGGCACAATTCACCACCCAGTTCCTCGCTGACAGCAATGTCCAGACAATTCTGTGGCCATCCATGTCATCAGACATGAACCTAATAGAACACTTATGGGATGAACTCGACAAACAAGTCCGCCAGCGAGACGTGGTGCAAACCAATCTCCGACAGTTGTCTCTTGCACTGTGGGAAGAGTGGGCAGCCATCCCACAACAATAGATCCAATAGCTACTCGGATCCATACACCTCACTTAAATGGAGACCTCAGTCTCAGAGAATAAAAGTCCAAACCAAATTTAATGAACATCATTTCATTGTTAAAGTCTTGAAGTTTCTTCATGCCAAGATTGAAACATTAATTCCGTAAAATAAAATTTTGATACAAGTTTGAAATTTGGTGTCCATTGTGACTACAGTATTGTTGCATTTATTTTTTTTTAACAATATAATTAAAAATGTTCTCAGTACAAAACCATGTGTCCTTTCTTTGAACACAAGTATCTAGACAGTTTTAGTCACATTTGAAAATGTGTGGATTTGAAACACACATGTTTAACATGTATTGAGATATAGTAGCGCTTTATGATTAATGTCCGCAGCATAATTGAAGCACAAGTTATTACAACATTTAAAGTCATGCATTATAAATAAATACACATAATATTGTCACTTTAAAAAAAAATACACACACACACACATATAGGGTTTTTTAAAGTCTCACTACACTTTCTATGAAAAAACAAAATTGAAAAATGAAGTAAATGACATATCACAAAATGTGCTAAAAAAAGTCATTTAATAGTGACTCCAATGATACAATGTTGTTTAGGTTTAGCTGGAATGTACCACTGAAATATTCATTATAACAGGTGTTGGAAATGTCCACCATGGGCTTCAAGACATGACTGTACATGTCTCTTCACATTGTCATATACCTTGTGCAACGTGTCTGTTGTTATTTCTTGAATGGTAATTCTGATTGCATCTTTCAGGTCCTCAGTTGTTTGTACATTATTTTTGTAAACATCTCCTTTCAAGAAACCCCGTAGATAATAATCTAATGGATTTAGATCAGAGAACGAACAGGCCAAATTCCATGAGATATGCGATTTGCGAAAATTTCTTCCAAAAAACCATATGTTGCTCTAGCCGTGTGTGCAGTTGCACCATCTTGCTGGAACCACGCTTCTTCAATTTCACATTCATTCAGCTGTTCTAAAAAAAGGTTCCAGAATGTCAGTATGGTACCAATCAGCATTTGTAGTGTTGTTGAAGATAAGTGGTAAAATTAAACATTTTCTACTGACGGCACACCATACCCCAGTTTTCGCATCCTATAGCAGCACTCCATGAAATGCTTTGGGATTAACACTGCTCCAGATACGATTATTTTGGCTATTAATGTATCCAGATAGATGAAACCATGCCTCATCAGAGAAGAATGTTAAATTGAGAATTGACTCTTCTTCACTAAAAATTCTTGAACCCACATGGAGTAGTTGACTTTGGATTATTCTTCTTCTTTGTTTGAATTGTCTGTATATATCTGCAGTCCTGTCTCTTGGACAGATTTCACTGTTTTTTGTAATTCATATATGGAACCATAGAGCTTATCTTCTTTAGTGGTTTCACTGGGCCAGTAATTATTTCTCAGTGTCTCATAGTTGGTGCAGTTTTGGAGGATATGTTCCACAGTTTGGGGCACATGTACATAGATTAGTAGTACCAACTTTAAACTTTGTATACATATGACTTCAGAGTTGGCTGTGTCCTGTTGGAGACGGAAAATGGTGACTTGTTCCTTTCTGTTTAGCATGTGATAGCCATCATTTAGTGGTGTTTGTAGCTTCCTGTAGGTTTTTATCATGCTTTTCTTCTGATTATAGGTGATTGGTATGTCTGGTTGCTCCATTTCAGTGCCCTCTTTGGCCAGATGGTCAGCTTTCTCATTGCCTGGTATCCCACAGTGGGAGGGAATCCACTGCAAAGTGACTCCATGTTGTAAGCTAATTTTTGACAAGGCATCCTTAAGGTCTGGTAGTTTGTTGCACTGAAGAGCCTCCAGTACTGATCTTGCATCTGTGAGAATTAATGTGGAACACGTATCAGTTCTGGAGTCTGATAGTTTTTCAACTGCAGCAATAATTGCCCTAACTTCTGCATCATAGTTGTTGCAGTATTTTCCAATGGGTATGGAAATCTTGTCAACGGTGTTCTTCTTCTTCGTTCACTTCTACCACCAAAAACCGCATTGTGAACCTACTGAATTCACGCCTGTGGTCCTCGTTAGGTCCCGTGGTCCCCTGTGTGGTCCAAAATAGACCACACGAGATCCACGAGAGGACCACATGGGGTTCAGAGTATCACAGTGCTTTAGCCTGTATTCTTGGTGGGTCTCGGAAGCGGGATTGCGTGACACCGTGGTTTTCATTGCACCAGTTTAGTCTAGGGTTGGACTTTCTCACTGGAAGACCTCGACGTGTTTAGGATATCAGTGCGTCCCCGCTGGGTGAGAGGCAGTAGCCCACCCAGGCCAGAGTTGGACTTTCTCACCGGAAAACCTCGACGTGTTTTGAGATACCCGTGTATCACCGCCAGGTGAGAGGTGGTTGCCCATCCAGTCCAGGGTTGGACCTTCTCACCGGAAAACCTCAGCGTGATTAGGATACGCAAACATCCCCGCCGGGTGAGAGGTGTATCTAGACTGTGTCTCCGACTTCAGCATTTTGCGGTCGTGGCCGCTACCCTTCCTAGTTGTGACCAGGATGGAGCTTTTGTCCAGGAGGACAAATCCTCGCCACTAGTGACTTCTACCCCTGGGTTGAGCCGGTTTAGGCATTATCCCAGTATGGGCGTGTTTGGGACGGGACCGACCTCTAGGGCAGAGGTACTGTGACATGCATAGCCTTCAAGATTCACCCCTGGTATGAGCCGGTTTAGGCAAAATTCACCAGTATGGGTGTTTAACAGGCGTTACCGACCTCTAGAGCGGAGGTGGCATGACATGTCTAGCCATCAAGTTCCACCCCTGGTGTGTGCCGGTTTAGGCATATTTCACCAGTGTAGGTGTATTTCGGACATGGGCGGCCTCTAGAGCAGAGGTGCTGTGATATAGCTCTCGTAGCGATACTACTGGACATACCGGTTAAACTTCACTTTCCACCACCTTTTCACATCGGCTCCGCACAGCAACCTTTATTTCTTTTCTGCATTTACTTCCTTAACCGGGAGGAGCTTCACTCCACGCGCGGCATTTGAAGAGTCTCGCCAGCAGTGTCTTAACCTCTGGGACAACCCGGTTCATGCATTTCACCCGATATGACTGCACTCAGGACGTGGCCGACCTCCAGACCAGAGGTGCCGTGATTTGACTGTTTGCTTCGCTTTATCCTTTCTACCACCTTTTCCGCAGTGATGCTGCGCGGCAACCTCATTTGCAAATTTCTTCATTGGCCGGGAGGAGCACCGCTCCATGCACGGCAGCTGAAGATCTCGCCAACAGCGGCAGATTAGCTACCAAACGTGCCACTCATCTACCCTAAGTAACTGGTTTTCAGGCGCCAGATATTCGCCCTCGCCCCTTCTCCTGTCAGTTTAAACAGTTCTGCCACGGGAAGGCCAGGAGCTGGATTTAACTGCCAGAGGCTGTTTGTGGCGCGTTTGCAGTCCTTAGAACCGTCAACGGTGTTGTTTGGATATTCAGTATGTGCTCCTGCCCCTCCATTCTTTATGGCATTGTGTGCAGATCCCATCTGTATACATATGTACCCGGGTGTCACATGGATATTTGTCATATAGAACACTAATTGTGGCTGTTGATCTTACAAGACTGCTTTGCATCTCACCATTCTGCACACCTTTCACTTCAGTCTGAATAATTATTTGTGTATAATCTGCTTCTTTTCATGGTGTATGCTCTGTTACAGATGATAATGGAGCGACTACAGTTGGAAGGTCAAGTATCAGCTTACGCATACGCTTGGCCTGATGAATGAAGTTGCTTCTTTTAAGCCGTCTTAGTGCCAAGTTATTGAATCTCTCCTTCAGGGGATGGCTTACAGAGCTGAGGAATTTCTCTCCCAAGGTCATGACCTGTGTGTTTCTACGTTCCTTTAGCGCTTGAACACCATTTTCTGCAATTCTACTACTGGTGTGGAGCTCATGGCACCTGTGATAATCTGTAGTGACTGATTTTGAACCTTGTCTAGATTATTCAGCGTAGTGTTTGATGCTGTGCACCAAGCTGTTGAGCCATATTCTAAATGTGGTAGAATACTTTGCTGATATATATTCTTGATGATTCTTTCACTAGCTCCCCATGTGGTTCCACTCAGTTTTCTTAATATGGCACTCTGGATTGATTGTCACACTCTTTTAGTTCAGACACAATAGAAATCTTGTACGGATGAAAATTTAACCAATGTTTAAGAATTTTGTGCACTGTGCTCAGTGATACATTCACTTCTTGCGACATTTTTCTTAAGGATTTGCATAGACTTTTCAGGATTCTGTCCTGGATATCTAGACATTTTTCTTCAGACACTGCAGGCTTACCAGATCGCAGAGCATCTTCCACAGTTCCCGTATCACGAAACTTATTCAACAAATTTCTAACCGTAGTGCAATGAGGAGGTTGTTTATCAGGAAATTTTGCTATAAATCTCTGAACAACCATCCATGTGTATTGACCGCCATTTCGAAACACTTGTCCAACCAAAAAAATTCTTTGATAACACCTGTTTTGAGTGCAAAAAATTACTGACAACGATTCACTGTATTTTTCTTCACGATTGATTGTGCAGCACATTTTTTTATGACGTCATTTTCTTCATTTTTACACAGAAAGTGTAGTGAGACTTTAAAAACACCCTATATATATATATATATATATATATATATATATATATACATATATATATATACAATTGTGCTTCATCTTAAAATAACAATTACCATGTGGACCACAATGTCTCATCTCTTTCTTTCTTAACTGAACTGACAGGAAAAATCTTTTTTATATTTTTCTATATCTTGCATTTTATTTGCCTAACACACATTAGAGAACATATTTAACAATACCAGTCTACATACATACATTGCCAAACTAATGAACTTCTGATAGACATGATGACTTACCTGATTCACGTTTCTTTGTTCTCCATTTCAAATTTTGTTATAAAACAGTCTGAGACATCTTATGATAATAAAATCAAGATTTAAAAAAAAAAAAAGGTTTTGAGTTTGGAGAAACGTTTTCTTGCTCCTCTCATCCTTTATGACTTGACTCATTTCAGATCTCTTATCTTTTGTGTATCATATTTATAGACAACCATTTAGTGTTCTTCCACTTGCACAAATTTTTTTTCCCCATGCATATAAAAAATCATGAGTTTTCTCAGAAAAACATCACATTCAGTTACTTTCTTCAGAAGATATAATGTTTTATTTGGAATATACCTTATTTTAATCTAGTCTGTTTGGAAGATGCACTTAGAAATGAACTTTTGTCATGCTCCCATTTTATGCTATATCATGATTTTACTGATGTTTCCATGAAATAGAATCTGATTGTAACATAACATGATTTTTGCTATACTGAAACATCAGATTATGTAGAAAAGTCACATTTCCTGCTTTGCTTTTTTTTTTTCAAAAACTGTTGCATGAAAAAATGAAGTGAGTGTGCCATATGGAGTTCTGCTCTATACATCTGTATGATATACAAGTGGAGATGTTTCCTTATAGCTTAAACTCAAATTGGAAACATTCAACGATGATGTTGATATTTATTTTAGTAATAGCAAATCCCTTGTACTTTGTATAAATTATATTTTTTTTAGATAATGAGCTCGTTTCCTTCCAGCCTTTAGCTGGTGTTTTTTCAGTTACAAATAATATACATTTCTATCTAATTAATTTTCACAAGATTTTTATGTAAAACACAATGGAACACTTTTTACTGAAGTGAAAGCTACAATACAGAATCTGGCTATCATAAACCTGAATGCCAAATTTTATATTACTGATTTCTAACAGGTTTAATCACCTTTCATGGTCTGCGTTAGACTGAATAACTGAAAAAAAAGTACATAAAAACCACAAATTGTGTATATAAGTAGTGTTGCATATGTATGAAAGGCAGTTTGTAGTTAACTGAATGTCTCAGGCATATTTTATATACTGTGAATAACCTCCCATTTTTAGGCCACTGCAAGTCTTAAAATTTTTCAAGATCTTCTTGTATATTAGAATACAGTCAAGTTTTCAGAAAAATAAAACAATGAAGTACCATTTCTCATATATAATCTTTTGTGTCTATTGTGATAAACAGCTTCAGAAGATGCATAAAGAAAAAAAATAAAACAATTCATTATTGTGCATAAGTCAGATCTTTATGCATAACTGGATTTTGTTTTTATTCACAACTTGCAACAGATCTGATATCAAGTTTTTTTCTATGCTCACAAATATGTGAGGCAGTTCATTTGTTCTCATCCTTACAACAAACAGTCAAGTACAGAGCAATCACACGTGATTAAGTGGCTATAAGCAACTCTGCCATTTAACACTGAACAAAGAAGGTGAAACCATATCCATTAGCACTTGCGTGATGCTATTTTTAGGAAGCACATGATGCAGTGTAATACTACATAATATCATAGAAATAATGCAGTCTTATATTAAGATAGCTTACAATGAAAGACAATCAATTTTCTGTGCACATCTGGTTCTGATCAGAACATGTATACCAGTCAGTGACAGGATCATTGCAAAACTTCACTGGTGCTGAGTCTCTCAAATTAAACATTACATCAAAACCTCTAAAAAGCCTGTGTACTCTGCTCAGATGATAACACCATTTCAGAAAAGAAGCCAAAGTATCTGTAGCTCTTGTGTGAGGTAATGCTTTTCTGTGTTCAGAACCAACATGGAGAGCTTTATGGTGTTACAAAGAATGAACAAGCTTGCTCAAGATTAGCTTAGAAATCCTTCAGTTTGAATACACGTTAGATTTAGAAATGACTGTCACACAGCCAGCAGTGAGGTTGAAAACAACACAATTTCACTAAATATGGTGATTGGGGGGGGGGGGGGGGGGTCTCCACCTGCAACAGCAAAATTTCAACATTTGAGAAAGATGTACCGCCCTAGTGTTCACCACAATATGAATACGGTCAACATACTGAAGAATGTAAAATTAACAATAAAAAGAATCAACATTCAACACAAATACAGATAAAGGTAACTTACAGTCCAAAATTATCTAAATATATAACAAAATAAATAACAACCCAAATAATGCAACACCAAAAAATGCTCAGTAAATTACACAACCATAGTTCCATGGAACAATATGATGATCACTTACGGTGCAGTTCTGAAATCTCCAAACTTACCAAATTGTATTTCTCACTTATGAAGTATTACTTTATCAGAAACTGAAATAACTATTTTAAACCTAATCTGGTCCACAACATAGTATTATGTAAACAGATTTACAATGAGCAATATCGTTAAGTATTGAGCACAAAAAATGGCTGCAGTAAATTAACATACCATACTATAAATACATAAAACTCCTGTGCAAACAATAAAAATTCTATTTATGTTGACTGTTAGATAAAATTACACATAACTAATTACAGCCACTTCAGTAAGAATAAGTCTTAGCTTGGTAAACATGAAATATTCCATAACACAACTGACAATTTTCTTTGCCTTTAGATGATGCATTTATCCACACATATGTGCATTCCATTAACTCTTAAATTAGAAAATTATTTCAAATATATCCTTCATCATTCACAAATAACTCACAACAGAATAGAACTAAAAATAAATACAATATTTTCTTAAGTGTCTTTGTCATTAAAAAATTAATGTAAAAATTAAGAGTTTCCTTCAAGAAATTAGAACATTACAATAAACCAGTTCTGAACACACTGATAAAATATAAATTACAGCTGAACTTAGAAGATACTTAAAATGCAGGGATTTACAGACATGAAATGTAAACGACATAAATTGTGCCAACATTAAGTTGTCTTCATAAGAAAACATGAATGGTCAAAAGAAAATGCTGATACTGTCATATTTATCAATTTGTGATGATGATACATGGTCATGTTTATCAGTTTGTGATGATGATAATAACCACATTATTAAGCCTGAAGTTATGGTCCAACAGCCTTATCACAGAAGGAACACACAAGACACAAAATGCCTACAGAATTACTGACCAGGCTACTTCTTCATGTTGTTTATATGCTTTTTGCATAGCTGGGTGCTTGGAAGGGACTAAAGCATTTGGCACATCCTAATCTAAATCATGCTTAAAGAGCAGCAACACAGCTAAAAACTATTAACTAATGGACTGCTGAACTGTACAAATATGATTTGTTACAATATATAAGCTAGAGCAGTCACAGATGATTCGCAGATAAAATATGTGTCAGTTTTAAAATGTTGAAATCTTAAAAGTATTTCATCACTGTATATCAGACAAGTTCATAAGTGCTCCAATCTCCTCTTGTGAAGGAGATCTCAACATCACACACACTCTATAGGACCTCCCTGACAAATGGAAGGTGACAGGTGGGATTCGATCCCATGCCACAAGTCCAAGACCAGGTGAGAGGCTACATCCATCTTGGTTTGGCCAATCTTGTCAGTTTATTTAAATTCAACATATAAGTAGTATAACGGACCCCAGCAACACTGCTAAAACGACCATGAGATGGAAAAATAAAAGAGGCTGATCAAAGGGTACCTGGTGGAGAACTGGAAATAGGAGTAACGGACCCCAGCAACACTGCTAAAGCAGCCATGAGATGAAAAAAAAAGAAAGGCCGACCAAAGGCTACTTGGCAGATACTGTAGAAGCAGAAGTGAGTAGCATGTAGCACAGCTGGGGGACAATACAAAGGCTAGTCGCAGAATGTGAGAAATGGAGAGAATTTGTTTCTGCCCTGCAAGATGCCACAAGGCATACTGAGCAATGATTCTAAGCCATTCGCCAACCTAGGACATAGCTTGATGGAGAAATAAAGTGTACGGTATGGTCAAGTACTGCTATATCAAAAACTTGCACTTGCAAAAGCTTTGTCCACTGCTGCTACTTACTGCCTGAATGAATGTCAAAACAGACATTCACAATATCATGTTCACACTGCCATTATGAACCCAATATCATGTTCACATTGCCATTATGAACCCATCACTTGTGGAATGCATCAATGAAATTCAGAACTCAGTGCTAAAATTATGAATAAACTGCTGAAAGGTGACAGCAGCATCATCATCAAACTGTGAGTATAATTCTGTATATAAAGTTGGTGAGAAGTGACTATCAAGCTAGCAGTGAAGTACAACATTTAGGGAAACTACTCATACTAATAAAAAACACTGAATGAGGCAGATTTTTTTTTTCTGAATGGTATATGAATGATTCCCAAAGAATGTATTGTGCATACCAATCATAAGACTGTCATGACAGATGGGGTCTGGAATTGTTCATGCCCGGTGAGCTTCAAATGTGTGTATTAACACTTAGGATATCAGGCAACAATATTTTCTGCTGATATCATGCACAAAACCTGGCAGTGTTGCATTTATCATCATCAGGCATCTAATTCCCCCAGGGACTTTGACTGCAACTGACTTCAAATTTGATCTATCTCAAGCTTTCATGATGCTACTGGCAAGCTGATATCTTTTCTGCTCTTGTCCATTCATTTGTATCATTATTATCCTCTTGCTCTTTTGTCCTGGTCTTCTCCTTCCAAAAAAAAAAAGGCTTTCAGCTCAGTGTTATGTAATATGTTCAAAATGCTTAAAACTGCCTGATATATGATTGCCGCTGCTTCATCTTGTAATTAACCACCAATTTGTTATTTATGCCTGTCCAGTGTTGTAAGGATGATCCCATCTTGTGAACAATGATGTGCCTGGCCAAAGTAGTAAGGGATTCACAAATCTTCCATGGTGATAGTCTGTTTCTTGGTTGTGTTCTGGGAATTAACTAGTCTTTTTCCATGTATAATGCCAGTGTTCAAAGGTCTTCAGCACAATGGCTACAAACACTCAAATCAGCAATTACAACAACAAAAAATGCAGCAACAATCATCATATTGTTTATACCATGTATATATGATATTTTTTTTCCCCTAATACTGAGCCAAACACAACTTAACTTTTTCCGTGCCTTTCATCGCTATAGAGTCGCTTCCGGTTTTCCGACATGGTACATATCATCATTATAGCGACGTTTGGTTTCTTTCATTAAAAATACTGGTGTAACATTTAGACTGCGTATATTTTGTCCGCATTTCCAGTGACACTTTTCAAAATGGTGAAAAAGTGCTTACTTACGAGCGATGCTGACCGAGAAAATGGAAGAGAAACAGAAAATTTTCAATTTTTGATGATGTAGATAGGGGTATGGACATGGCCTGTGACCACCCCACTGTTCTTGAATATATCCCAAGTAGATCTAGACATATTAGACGACTGAAGAAGTATTTAGGAGGTTATTTCAGACATTAATTTAGCGAGAATGCAACATAGAATCACAATACGAGATCAACAAGTAGATCTAGACATCTCAGATGGTAAGTAGTGCAGATTTAGACCTAGCCGACGGTGAGTTGGGCACAATCATTGTCTAAAAACATCACATTACTTCTTTTTTCCTAAAAAACTCTGTGCATTTATGAAATCTTCATACATTTAGTTATATTTTGAAACATAGGAAGTACATGGAAATACTGTTTTTCATTCCATTTTACAACTATACCCCCTATACATATTAAGACCCGTGTTTTTATTCCGGTTCCAACTGAACATCTGCATTTTTTCCTGCAGCATGGGAAGAGTTAAGTTCTGCTTCAGGGCATTATGCTTGATTTCACCCACGACAAATGAAAGCAGCTACTGTGAAGTGCTCATTCACTGAGATGCCAGTGCTAACTTCAGTGTTGAGTGATCTGCATGGACAATGATGCAGCTAATAGGCAGAGATCTGAAGTATCTCTATTGGCACAGAGCGGTCGTAGTGGAATCTCATCTGTGTTGGTGATTCTACTATTGAGTAATTTAAACCTTCTGATCCTGAAAAAAAATTTAAAAAGAAAATATGTTTTTTCAACTTCCCCAAAACATGCAACAACAGTGATTTTAAAAAGACAACAGATTAAAACCTTTAGTTTATATACAACAACAACAGAAAAAAAAAACACATTAGAAAAATTTTTGTATTTTAATAAAACATATCCCACTGGCCAGCAAGATGGAAAATTACTGAAAGACTTTGTAGAAAGAATATGTACAACAAAAACAAAATAATGTATAACATTCTCTTTTCATTTTATGAATATATAGCAGTGACTGGATAATTAATATAAACACCTTAGAAGGAGAAGCAGACACATCTCAGCAGCATTACAGACTGACAGGGTGCCAGAGAACCAGATATTACAGCAAGAATTGGAAAGGCTAGAGTAAGATTTTTACACCTGAGACTTGTAAACTCTCTGTAACTGGGAGCTGTTGTTCTTTGCAGCTGATGCTGTAGAGATGTTATGGCACAGCATCATATCGGCATGGGAGCGGGTTATGGGGGCTACGTTTTCGGTCCTGGAGTACAGCTAGAAAGCAGATGGTGTGCAATGCTTTTATAGCAGACTCCACCACCATGGGGACTATGGCGATCCCTGCCCTGTTAGTCAGGCTAGGCCTGTTACTGGGGGCACCATGGAGAGGTGGGACAGGTTCTTGGTCAGCTATGGGTCTCTAACCCTGCCACTGACATATCAGCTATGGGTCGCTGATAGCCTTATCAGGCGTCTTCACCCCCGCTACACCTGAGAAACATCTAGAAGGTCAAGTGAACACCCCCAACAAAATTTAGAATGCTCAATACAAACATTACATTAGTCCTGTTGTATGGATCATAAACATGGACAGCATCAGCCAAAAGTACCAAGAAACTGTAGACCTTTGTTAACATCTTCCTAAGAAAGATCCTTCAGATTACATGGCTAGATACCATCAGAAATGAAGAGCTGTGGCAGAAAACAAATCAAACTACAGTGAAGAAATGATAAAGAAAAAATATTGGACAAGACATACACTTTGAAAGCCTACCACAAACATAACCAGACAAGCTGTCATCTGGAATCTCCAGGGAAAGAGGAAACAATACCTAGAAACACCTGGGCAAGGAGTCCTGAAGCAGAGATTAAAAAAAAAAAGATTGACTACACCTGGAGAAGGATAGATGAAACTGCCCAGGATAAAAATAAATGGCAAACCCACATTGATGGCCTATGCCCTAGACAGGGGTAAAGACTGCAAGGAAAGAAGGATTGGATAATTAAATTAATAATAATGTGACTGAGCAAGAAAAAGATTCCTAGAAAAAAAATGTTTAAATGAGGACCCATTGTTTCAGTCATGTATTTAATGTTACCAGCCACAAAGTTAGATAAATAAGAAAATACAACACGAGGTTTATTCTCCATATACCTTGCCTATATACACTGAACATACACTGCTATACTTATACTATTACAGTGGCATTTTAATTAATGGTTAATGGTATCCATATTACTGAACCACCTACCTATGGCTATCAGAAAAGCATCCCGAGTGTCCTCATTTCTAATTGTTGAGGCAATGTACGCCTTTGGTTTTCTGTTGCTCCCTGGCCCTGTGTCTAGAAGACTTTTCAGCACAAATACAAGTGCTGGGATAATGCTTGTGTCATAAACAACATCTGAAACATGTTCAATAGAAAAAAAATTATAAATTATCATTAAAGAAAAAAAAACTCTTCAAGGAATGTTATTCTTCTTCTTCTTACGCATATTGGCGATGATGTGTGGTACCCCAATTTTTTGCGATGCGCCTTTTGGCTGGGTACCTCTGACTTCAGCACCTTTCCTTGCTATGGCAGACTGCGGTCTTGCTCGGACTGCCATGAAGACAGCGGTGTAGGCTGGCCTGGCCAAAACTTTGTTTTCCAGCCTCTGGTGGCTGTACTTAAGCCCCTTGTTCATGTCAGATCCAACATGCAATGCTGGCTGGCCAGACGGCTTTGAGGCAGTTCCACAGAGACACTCTGACTTTGGGATGAGGAATCCAATAAGTGCCTCAACAATATCCATTCCCCACCACCTATAGTCTGCTGGCTCTGCTTTGTTTACATCATTCTGATAGCCATTGCTGTAAAGACCCATAGGTCTTTCATGTCCTGGGTTCTTTGGTTTCACACCAGATTTTCTTCCCTGCCGGTGATCTCCATGTCCCCATCCGTCCATCAACGTGACACTATATTTTTAAAAACTAACAATTACAATCAGTGTTGATTGCTACAGGTTTCTGGGTCACAGAAATAGATCAGAGATTTTAATGAAATAGATCTATGTTCCCTGCCTCACATAGAAAAGTGTGTTCTTAACACAGCTGTTCCCAGGGGAAAGGAGTATTATTAAATATAACAATATTTAACTCTGAAACAACTGCTGCTACATCTTGATTAATGCAGAAGTCCGCTGTTGGCGAGATTCTTCAGCTGCCGTGCGTGGAGCAGTGTTCCTCCCGGCCAATGAAGAAAGGTGCAAATGGGGCTGCCGCGCAGCATCACTGCGGAAAAGGTGGTAGAAAAGATAAAGCGAAGCAGACAGTCAAGTCACGGCACCTCTGGTCTGGAGGTCGGCCACGTCCTGAGTGCAGTCATATCGGGTGAAATGCATGAACCGGCTTGTCCCAGAGGTTAAGACACTGCTGGCGAGACTCTTCGAATGCCGCGCGTGGAGTGAAGCTCCTCCCGGTCAAGGAAGAAAATGCGGAGAAGAAATAAAGGTTGCTGTGTGGCGCCAATGTGAAAAGGTGGTGGAAAGGATAAAGTGAAGTTTAATCGGTATGTCCAGTAGTATCGCTGCGAGAGCTATACATACCACGGCACCTCTGCTCTAGAGGCCGGCCACGTCCGAAATACACCTACACTGGTGAAATATGCCTAAACCGGCACACACCAGGGGTGGAACTTGATGGCTAGACATGTCATGCCACCTCCACTCTAGAGGTCGGTCACGCCTGATATACACCCATACTGGTGAATTTTGCCTAAACCGGCTCACACCAGGGGTGAATCTTGAAGGCTATGCATGTCACAGTACCTCTGCTCTAGAGGTCGGTCACGTCCCAAACACACCCATACTGGGATAATATGCCTAAACCGGCTCAACTCAGGGGTGGAAGTCACTAGTGGCGAGGATTCATCCTCCTGGACAAAAGCTCCATCCTGGTCACAACTAGGAAGGGTAGCGGCCAAGACCGCAAACTGCTGAAGTCAGAGACACTGGACCAGGGCAGTCTAGATATGCAACCACCTCTCACCCGGCGGGGATGTTTGCGTATCCTAATCACGCTGAGGTTTTCCAGTGAGAAAGTCCAACTCTGGACTGGATGGGCAACCACCTCTCACCCGGCGGTGATACACGGGTATCTCAAAACATGTCAAGGTTTTCCGGTGAGAAGGTCCAACTCTGGCCTGGATGGGCTACCGCCTCTCACCCAGCGGGGATGTACTGATATCCTAAACACGTCGAGGTCTTCCGGTGAGAAAGTCCAACCCTAGACTAAACTGGTGCAACGAAAACCACGGTGTCATGCAATCCCGCTTCTGAGACCCACCAAGAATACAGGCTAAAGCACTGTGATACTCTGAACCCCTTGTGGTCCTCTCCTTTCAGGGACCACACAGGAGACCACGGGACCTAACGAGGACCACAAGCGTAAATTCAGTAGGATCACAGTGCGGTTTTGGTGGTAGAAGCGAATGAAGAAGAAGAAGAAGAATGCAGAAGTTGCCGAGAAAAAAAAAAGACTGCTCCAAAATAAATACTGCTGAAATAAGTACTCAACACCCGTGCTAGGAAAAACTGCCATTAAAAAATTAAAGAACATTTTTATGAACTACACAAGAGAATAGTTTACACAAGGTATTCTATGTATTAATGGGCACGGGATATTCATATAAAAATTATGTAGGGCTACATTCGTGTTGAAAGAAACAAAAATGCAAATATAACAAGATATGACCAATTTTTTAACCACTCCCAGCACAGTTTTTGTTAATAACAAAAAGCTGGATGCTTGAAGTCAAGGGATTATATCTCTCATCATCAATCTTCCCTTTATTTTCCCAATTTTCCATTGATTAGTCAACTTACTTTTGTTTAAGAAAGTGTCCATCACAATCACAAGTTTCCCCAAGTAAATATATAAACACCTAATAAGAGATCATTTCTTTTTCTGTTTGCTGAACTCACCTGCAGCAAGGATGATGTCCGATTTCAATTTTTCCAAGATCTTTCCTTTCACGCATTCCCAGTCTAGATGTGCAACACATACACGTCTGTCAAACTTAAGGGTTGCAAGCCTGTGAGATGAATCCATGTCCCAGCTGCTTGCACTGACATCAAGCTCTACCGGATCCGAGTAGATTTCATCATTGTTCACATCAAGCTCCAGGGCTTCCCATGAATCTGCAGACGCCGTGTTGAGCTCTTCACAGCTGCTTTCTCCGCCAGATGAAAGGCTCAGCTGCTTTCGTATTTTACGCAAAATTTTTCTGTCTCTATCAGATGATTCAGAGTCTGGTTTGCACTTTTCAGTAACCAGATTCTGTTCAATGTTCTTCGACAGCAGGTAGAGAACTTGTGCGTGACAGTCAGTAAATGCATAGCTCTGGATCTGACAATATTTACAAGTGACAATTCCTGTTAGACCAAGACCACTTCCAAGCTCTGTGACTGACCTGTGCAAACAAATAACATTTTTCACATGCCTACAAACAATACAACTGGTAATATGTGGGGGTTTTTTTTTTGTTTCTTTTTTACTGCAGCAGGACACTGTAGTATTGAAAAGATAATTAAACATACTTAATGCATGACCTAATAATTAATACTGTGATGCTTTAACAGCCACAAGCAGAAAATAAACTCCCACTGACACTGTGTTTCTGAGGTAAATTTATCTGTGGCATTATCTTCTTATCTTATCTTCTTCTTCTTCTTCGTTCGCATTGTCTGTCTATATCTGCAGTCCTGTCTCTTGGATAAATTTCACTGTTTTTTGTAATTCATGTATGGAACCATAGAGCTTATCTTCTTTAGTGGTTTCACTGGGCCAGTAATTATTTCTCAGTGTCTCATAGTTGATGCAGTTCTGGAGGATATGTTCCACAGTTTGGGGCACCTGGGCACATGTACATAGATTAGTAGTACCAACCTTAAACTTTGTATACATATGACTTCGGAGTCGGCTGTGTCCTGTTCGGAGACGGAAGATGGTGACTTGTTCCTTTCTGTTTAGCATGTGATAGTCATCATGTGGTGGTGTTTGTGGCTTCCTGTAGGTTTTTATCATGCTTTTCTTCTGATTATAAGTGATTGGTATGTCTGGTTGCTCCATTTCAGTGCCCTCTTTGGCCAGTTGGTCAGCTTTCTCATTGCCTGGTATCCCACAGTGGGAGGGAATCCATTGCAAAGTGACTCCATGTTGTAAGCCAATTTTTGACAAGGCATCATTAAGGTCTGGTAGTTTGTTGCACTGAAGAGCCTCCAGTACTGATCTTGCATCTGTGAGAATTACTACAGGACATGTATCAATTCTGGAGTCTGATAGTTTTTCAACTGCAGCAATAATTGCCCTAACTTCTGCATCAAAGTTGTTGCAGTATTTTCCAGTGGGTATGGAAATCTTGTCAATGGTGTTGTTTGGATATTCAATATATGCTCCTGCCCCTCCATTCTTTATGGCATTATGTGCAGATCCATCTGTATACACACGTATCCAGGTGTCACATGGATATTTGTCATCTAGAACACTAAGTGTGGCTATTGATCTTACAAGACTGCTCTGCATCTCACCATTCTGCACACCTTTCACTTCAGTCTGAATAGTTATTTGTGTATAATCTGCTTCTTTCCATGGTGTATGCTCTGGTACAGATGATAATGGAGCGACTACAGTTGGAAGGTCAGGTATCAGCTTACGCATACGCTTGGCCTGATGAATAAAGCTGCTTCTTTTAAGCCGTCCTAATGCCAAGTTATTGAATCTCTCCTTCAGGGGATGGCTTACAGAGCTAAGGAATTTTTCTCCCATGGTCATGACCTTTGTGTCTCTACGTTCCTTTAGTGGTTGAACACCAACTATTTTCTGCATTTCTACTATTGGTGTGGACCTCATGGCACCTGTGATAATCCATAGTGACTGATTTTGAACCTTGTCTAGATTATGCAGTGTAGTGTTTGATGCTGTGCACCAAGACGTTGAGCCATATTCTAAATGTGGTAGAATACTTTGCTGATATACATTCTTGAGGATTCTTTCACTAGCTCCCCATGTGGTTCCACTCAATTTTCTTAATATGGCTAGTTTTCTTCTGGCTTTTGCTTCTGCACTGTTGATGTGTTGCTTCCAGGTCAGTTTTGAGTCAAGAGTCACTCCTAAGTAAGTGGGTTGGTTGTCCATCCTTAAGGGTATTTCATTTACAAAGATCTTACCTGCTTTCTGTTTAGATGAGAGGGTGAACAGAGTGGTACTTGATTTCTCTGTGTTGATACTTACACACCATTTGTTTGTCCATGATGTCAAGATGTCTGCTGCTCTTTGGAGTCTGTGTGTAGCAACTGTCGCATATTCATCTGTACACCACATGACCAGATCATCTGCATACAGTGCCGCTTTGATTCCATAGGGAAGTTCCTTGACCAGGTCATTAATGAATACAAGGAATAGTGTAGGCGAAAGGACTCCTCCTTGTGGTACACCGTGTCGCAGAAGTACTTTCTGGCTTTTGTGTCCATCCATTACTACTCTAGCTCTTCTATTGTGTAAATAGGACTTTATCCAGTTGTACAGTCTTCCATTCACATTGCAGTTTCTTAGTTTCCACAGCAGACCTTTTTTCCATACTTTATCAAAGGCTTTCTTCAGGTCTATCCACGCTGCTAGTACAAGGTTTTTCTCTTGGAATGCATCTTATCTTATATATCTTATATCCTTCCCGTGCCGTTAAACGTCACACAGGGCTCACAAGGTAGTTCGCCAATTTCTCCTGTCTTAGGCATTATGGTTATTACAAAAATAAAAAGACAACAAGGCATGCTAAATGAAATTATACTATTAATACCAGCATGTGCATATTTTTACCCTCAATACCATATATTTACTTCTATACAGCATCTCCTCACTTATACTTTTATCAGTAGGGACAAAGGTATATAGTAACAAAGTCCACTGGGAATTTATCAAGTCTGGATGCTCAGACATAAAGGATTAACTTAATGGTACATCTAAAGCTCTGATATTGAATATGTTAATACAGGATTGCTACTCTAAGCACGGTTATTATCCATGATAATTAAAAAGGGCTGAAGACAGTGGCTGTGCTAAATTTTAAATACAGTGTTATTTGACCAAGAACAATTTTATGTGTGTTATATGAAATGATTAGGGAGAAATATATCAGGCATAGAACATACCATAAAGCATGAAGATCAGAGATAAAGTGATGCTCTTATTTTTAAACAGGATGGTAGTACAGTGTATCTTACCTGTTAGCAAACACTTGTGGATTTTCAAGGATCCACTCGGCCAAGTGCTGCGCTGCCTGTTACATATAAAATAAAAATCAAGTGAAAATAAAAACAATGTACATAGAAGAGTTTAAATCATTTTTTTTTGGCCTTTACTAACATTTTTTTTATTTAAAAAAAATAATACATGCAGTGGGTTATACAGTATTATCTACCTCATTTAGGTCACTGCTTCACAAATGTTAAGTTAGAAATTATCTTTTATTACCAACATAAGATTACATTATATTTAATACATAAGATTTCCTTCTACACCAGTCTTACAGCATTAAGCACCAACCTGCCAAGTACTGAGTCCTGTTGTACCCTGAGACACCAAATGAACTGATTCTTGCAAAGAGACATACTCTCCTGAGGGCTGCAGTACAATGATAGAGTTTATCAAACAGAAATATATTCCTTTATTACTTTTCTTTTTTTTTTTCTGGGTATGAAACTATTCATCAACAATCTCTCTCTCTCTGAACCTTTAACTGTCCAAGGCACATAGGGCTTCCGCAAGGGTTTTCCGCAGATGCATGTCCTTCACCTTTTTTTTCCCCGCTCTTGCCCAAGTGAGCCCTCTGTAGCTGAGCAATCCTCTCTGTTTTTCTTCTCCATGTCTCATTCACCAAGATTATATATTTTAAAATACATTTATTCCATTCAAACAACACTGACTGTAAATGGGTAAAATTTTATAAAACCATTATTTCAATTTTTTTTTTCAGTTTCCCTAACAAAAGTTTTGCAGACTGGAGATACAGGATGGCTCTACACATTCTGCTACCATTTTTTTCCCCAACTTATTTCAAACACTCCTTCTCTCACTCCCGTCTTGCCTCAAAAATGCATTCGCAAGTTCACCTAGGATATTATATCAAAATACGTAACTAAATAATTCATGAAAGACAACCAACAGTGACTAGCTAAGATAGTATTCTTATAACAACTGCAGATCACTACTGGAATGAATTAAGAAAACCAGACAAATGTCCTGCTGGAGATCACATCAAACCTTTGTTATGTCTCAAGATCAACAACATCAACAAAAAGAACATTGTAACAACTCAATCAAATACAGAGAGCCATAAACAACTTTATGGCAAGGCCTGACAAAGGGAAATCATTACAAATTTCAGTGGGGAAAACATATTAAAAAAAAAAGTAAAGCTGTGAAACTACTCAATTCACCAGCTACTGGTGTATCTGTAGATCAAGCATGCACAGCCTATTTTGTATAGCTCCCCAGAAAAGATTTTCTTCACCTTCACACAGGCCACACTTGTTAAAAAATGTCAAATTTATCAACCTTATAATCACAAAACACATATAATTAAATTTAATGCAACTGAATTTTGTGTGTGGGTGTACACAAGTGTGCATGAGTGTGAGTACAAAAAGAGAGAGAGAGAGAGATATTATTAGGTCACAAGCAGGCTAGTATAATTCTACAATGTAAAACCAATATTGTTAACCTTCCAAACTGGCGGGGGGGGGGGGGGGGGGGCAAATATGCTGCCACATGTTTCTGTGACACACTTATGACAAAACTTTGTAATCAAGAGCAAACATACCATCTTGTATGATTTGTAGCAAAGAGTTTCATCTTCATCCTCACTCTGGGACATTAGTTCTGTGTATGTTTCATACATTTCATCACAAATGTCTGCGTCCTCTGACTCGAGCTAGCAAAAAACACATAAGGAAATCATTCAATCAAAGTCTGCTGTTAAGCTGTCTGATACTTAAGTCTCATTTCTAAATGTAGATATTTGACATGAAAGCCTTCTTGTTTAAAAAAAATATTTTTTTAAATATACATATACTGTGCATAAAGCCACAGGATAAGGGACAAGTGACAACAACACAAAAAGACATATAGAAATATTTGTAGTGCTCTGGGTTTGGACCAAATCCAAGCAGTAAATGAAGTATGCTAACTCAGTGCAAATTTAACCACGCAGTGAACTCAATGGAACTCATAACAAGCCATGAATATGCTAACTCAAGACAAATTTAATCATGCAGTAATGGAACTCACAAGAAGCCATGAATATGCTAACTCAAGGCAAATTTAACCATGAAGTAAACTAAATGGAACTCATAACAAGCTATGAATATGCTAACTCAAGCCAAATTTAACCATGCAGTGAACTCAATGGAACTCATAACAAGCCATGAATATGCCAACTCAAGGCAAATTTAACCATGCAGTGAACTCAATGGAACTCATAACAAGCCATGAATATGCATTCAGCAGCTCTCCAAATGATTTTAAAAACACAAAATATACCAACAAAGTTTATAAAACATAAAAACAAAAAATTTATAAAACATAAAAACAAACTCAAGAACAAAGAAGAAAGTGAGGAGCATGTGTACAATAAACATCCTTGGGCACAAACAAAGTGTACTGCTTTGCCTGTGTAACCACACAATTAAACAGGGGAGCCAAAAACTATCTCAGGAAATGGAAGAAGCGTGGGAAAAAAATTAAAAAGATCTGTACATGCACAAAGAAGCTAACACATCTGTAATATGAAAGTTTTTTGTTGAAATCAGAATAACCGTTTCCTGTCCACTTTTGCTATGCACTGATTTCCTATCTAATCACAACACTAAATGACAATGTATTGTCACTGTTATCCACAGTGAAAGGTCTGCTGCCTATTCCAAGAAATGACAATTATAACTTAATGGTAGTTTGTTAATACCTAAATGTATATGGAAATAATATGGATGTTGTGAACTGGCTTCTCAAAAAAAAAAAGGGGTATACTGTAAATTCACTACTAGTGCCTTCCTATCAAACATTCTGCAATAATGGCTACCTTGCACACTTCTACTTGGGAATGTCTGCCTTTAACTCTTAACCTATCATGAGACATTAAATGGCTTAAATTTTTTCTAAATAACTATTTTTCTTGTTTTGTGTCATGATCAACAGTCTGTAATTTTAAACTATCCTAATTACTAAAATCTGATATCACATCATTTCCTAATAAGGCATTACAGTCCAGATTTTCTAATTGCAAAAATATATTTGTGGGTCATGGATGGTGTTTGTCAAGTTAAGAGTTGAAGTTAGGAATAGCAGACAACACACACAGTACACATGACCACCAATGCATACAGGGATACACTAATGTTCATGTAAAAATCAGCTAATCCATAGACCTAGGATGAAAAATGAAAACACACACATACACACAAATTCAAGACATGGTTTCAGATACTGACATGCCAAAAGGTATAGGTGGTCATCTCCTCCATCTCACTTGATCCTCTGTGTCTTGAAACAAGTCAACTGCCGTTCTCCTACCAAACCGTGCTGCAAGGGCATCCAGGTATTTCTATCTTCTCCATTCTCTCTGTCTTTTGCCATTTATCTTTTCAGTCATGACCAATTTTTCAAGACCTCCACATCTGCTGATGTGTCCAAGAAACTGATTGTCTTTTTTTTCTTATGTACAGCATTAGTCTGAGATACTTCTTTGCCTGCTGTAGGGAATATTTGCTCCTAATTAAATCAAACAACAATTTAAACATGAAATGACACCAAATGTATTTGGCGTAATTCACCTTGTGAATTAGGAGCTTCATGAAGTACCTCGTGTAAGACAGAGATGGAGGAAAGTTACAACAAACTGGGTTCTTGACTGTAGCTAGTAAAAGATGCCGCTGAAGTTCTTGGTTTGTTGCCAAAAGGGCTGCCTCTTCATCCTGAAAGTGCCAGTTATACTACAGAAATCAAATATTGGTTTACACCTATGTTATTTTTTATGTTATTTTTATGTTATTTTTATGTTATTTTTAAAAATTATTTTATCAAGGAATGAAACAAACAGTTCTTTCAATTTTTTTTTAAAATAAAAAAAATTAAGTTAAATCAAACAGGAAACCATCATGAAATATATACTTCATTAATGGGGAATGAATAAATCATTTTACCCTTTGATAAAACACTTTTTTTTAAACACACTTTTGGCCCAATCTATTATGAATTTAAAAGAACATGATAATAATTTACAATGAGCAGGTTACTGTTTCAAGAATTCTTGTCATGTCAACAATTGATCTGATGGTGACTCTACTTTAAAACCACTTAATAACCTACATGTACAACTGGTACAAATGGAAGCAATGTCAAAATATGAGAGGCAAAAAAAAAATATACATATATATAAGGGGCATAATTTTGTCCTGTGCATGTGTGTTCAATGAGTCTCACCCACTCTGTGAGGAACTTGGTACTTTTGTAGCAGACTTGAGAATGGAAAGTCTTGGCTGAGATGTGCTGAAGATACAGTCAGGGGCGGGGTTGGATGACTCTCTTGATAATACTGTGCCTGCTGAGTAACTGATATCTATCCTTGCATGCCTTCATATGCATGTCGCAGTTATCAGGGCATTTGATAGGACATAATACCCACATATTTGTCTGCAGGGCAATGTTGATGGTCCTAACCAGTCAGTCAGACCACAATATATGTTATCATGTACCTTTTTAGTACATCTTTACCAAAGGAAGCAGACTTACTTGTGTGTTTTCAGTGTAGTGATAACCACATGAACACAATTTGTGATGAGGATGGGGAGAATTTGGCGGGTTTGGGGGGTGGGGGGTGTGTGTTTGAAAAATCCAGGGATCTGAAACCTTCTAAAAGAATATTTAACAAAACACTTAACCATACTGCACATATAATAAACCTCAATAATTAATATAACAGTACACACAATGAACATACATTATCTACGGTGTAAGAACAAAATGTAAAAATAGACTAGATTATTCAAAATAAACTGACGGATGCCACGCGGAAATACTGATACTGTTAAATGTCGATCATCCAGTAAATGTATTGGGAGAATCAAGTCTGCTACATAAAGGATTAGTACCGAAAGTTACAGGAGAGCTTTTATGGACCCAAAGTTCTTCAAGGGAAATTCAAACGATTGACTGACTGACTGACAAGTTTTGGATCTTACTGCGTAAAAACACACGCATAAGGAGAAAAAATGTGTAAGAATGGTTTTGTACTGACGCTCTGCCATTTCAGACAATAAATCTAAGTTTAATGCACAAACTTAATATGTTTAATTGATGCAGAATGGGTCTGCGCAGAAGGAAATGTGAAATTGTAAATCACAAGGCGAATTAAATAACAACTGAATGAGAATGGAATCCAGTATCAGTTTATAAATCTGCAAATTTTAATTGCAAGAAACGTACCTTCCACTTCATTTTTCTAACAGGAACCATTTCGAAGAACTGTGAAGAAATCTCACGCAAAGAAAGAATGTCCTTAAAATTTCCGTTATCATTGTCACTGTCAGTGGAAGCAGCCATCTTTTCTTCCCTGCGGTCTTCACTAGTTTGTTACAATGATTGCCATTGGGTAAAGTTGGCGAATGGAAAGTTTATTCTCAATTTTTAGCCACTGCTAAAAGAGGACATTGTTAAGAGGCCAAATTATCAGACATAAAAATCCCTTGATGAGGTTGAAAAAACTCGCCGAAAACAAGAAAACTTGGCGAACTATCATGCGAGCCCTATGTGATGTTTAACAGCACGGACAGGAAGTAAGAAGAAATATTGTCCCCCATATTATTTTGACAGCGGTTCCCAACATCTTATCTTATATCTTATATCCTTCCCGTGCCGTTAGACGTCACATAGGGCTCGCAAAGTAGTTCGCCAATATTTCCTGTCTTCGGCGAGTCTTTCAACCTCAACAAAGGATTTTATGCCTGTTAACTTGGCCTCTCTTAATAATGTTCTCTTCAGAGTTTCACGCGGTCGGCCCCTTTTTCTTCGGCCTGTTATGTTCCACTTGATAGCTTGTTTTGGGATTCTCTGCTCATTTCTTCTCATCAAGTGGCCAACATATGTCCATCTCCTGTTCCTGATCACCCGTGAGACTGGTTGTTGTTCAGTCATCTGTCTTATCTCTGCATTGTTCTTGAATTCATTCCACTTGATGCCGAGTATTTTCCTTAGGCATTTGTTTTCAAAAGAGTCTAATTTCTTTTTCTATTTCTTTAGTTGTTTTCCAGCTTTCGCATGCATAAATGAGGGTGGATATTACATTTGAATTGAATAGTCTTAACTTGGTTTTTGTGCTTATAACTTTTGAATTCCATATGTTCTCAAGATTCTTGAAGATTGATGAAATGACACCAATTATGCACATACCTGATGGGAAAACCAAGAATCAAATAGATCACATTTTAGTGCACAGAAGGTGGAGATCAAGCATAACATCAGCAAAAACTTTACCAGGTGCTAAGTGTAAGATGAAGATGAAAAAACAAAAACAAAAAAACACCAGAACAATACGGCATAAAAGTGAAGAACCGTTTCGAAATCATGATGGCTGTACAGGAGGAGATGACACCAGATGAATTGGCTACGCAGGCCAGAGATATCTTTAAACAACAGCTAAAGACATGGTTCCAGTAAAGAAACACAAAAGAATGTACACTAGAAGTGATAAAACAACATAGAGAAATGAAGACGCAATGGAAAGTGACAAACAACAAAGAGGGATATAAATCTTTAACAAAAGAAGTATGAAGAAACATAAGAAAAGACACCAAAAAAAAACAATACATACAAGATTGTTGTGAAATAACAGAAGGACATCAGAAGTGTGGAAGAGATAGTGAAATGTTTAAAGAAATTAAGACATTGATGAGAAACGTCACACCTAAGCTAAATGTAATTTGTGACGAGGTGGGGAATACCTTGACAGAGACAGAGGAAAATCTAGAAAGATGGAAGGAATATTGCAGAGAAATGTATCTTCTTCTTCTTTATTCCACCACCAAGATCGCACTGTGATCCAACTGAATTTACGCCTGTGGTCCTCGTTAAGTCCCGTGGTCTCCTGTATGGTCCCTGAAAGCACCACACGAGATCCCTGAGTGGACCACAAGAGGTTCAGAGTATCACAGGGCTTGAGCCTGTGTTCTTGGTGGGTCTTAGTGGGTCTGACTGTGAAAGCAGAAATCAACAGTGTGAATTATTATTGGAGGAGAAAGAACCCGAACCGACAATAGAAGAAGTTTTATGGGCAATAAAGAATCTGAAAAATGGTAAATCACCAGGATGTGATGAGAAAACAGCTGAACTTATTAAAGCAGGAGGAAAGGAATGTGCAACAATCTATCATGCACTATGTGAAAAGATATGGCATTCAGGTATTTGGCCAAAAGAATGGAAAAGAACTATATTCATACCACTGCCAAAAAAAAAGGCTAAACTGAAATTATGCACAAACTACAGAACTGTTGCCCTGATTAGTCATGCCAGTAAAATTCTGTTAAAAATCATAATGGGTAGACTCCCTAAGAAAATAGAAGAAGAAGTCAATATGGTCCAAGCTTGTTTCAGTCAAGGAAGAAGATCAAGAGATCATATATTCAATATAAGATTCATAATAGAGAAATGCAGAGAGTTTAATGTGAATCTATCTTTTATAGACTACTCAAAGGCATTTGATTGTGTACAACACCAGAAACTTTGTGGAATAATGGAAAAAATGGGATTTCCAACATATTTGATACAATTAACATCACTGCTGTATCTAGACCAACAGGTAGCAGTAAGAATAAATGTGAAACAACAATTTGGTTTGACATAAAACAAGGGGTCTGTCAGGGGTGCATATTGTCGCCTTACTTATTTAACTTGTTTACTGAAAATATAATGAGGAATGTTAGAGAAGATGTAGACAAAGAATATTATGATGCCGTAGCAGTTGGAGTTATGAAATACCAGAGATTAGATATGCTGATGACACAGTATTACTGTCCACAACACAAAAAGGAATGGAAAAAATAATCATGTCAGTCCATAAGAACAGCGAAGAGCAAAACCTCTATCTTAATGCAAAGAAAACTAAATTGATGACAACTGACAAAACAAACAAGGCAGTTGAAATATTTATCAATGAGGAAAAACTGGAATATCTTGGATCACTACTAACTAATAATGGAGATATAATGGGGGAAATTAAAAAAGAGGACATCTATCGCTCTTCAGAAAGCAAAACAACTGAATAATCTGTGGAGAGGAACAGACAAAACTGCAAAAATAAGACTTTTAATGGCCTGTATCTTTCCCATCGCAACATATGTCTATGAGACCTGGACACTTAACAGAACAGCTGTGAAATACATAAATGCCTTTTAATGTAAATGCTACAGAAGAGTTCTTCAAATATCATGGACCCAAAAAGAACAGATATATTTATACCACAAGAACTTAATATTGAAGAAGGCTGGCTAGTAAAGAGGGTTAAAGAAAGAAAACTTAAATATTTTGAGCACATTAAACGTCATGATAATCTAGAGAAAACCATCTTGGAAGGGTACATAATGGGAAAATGAAAGTGAGGAGGAACAAGGCGAAGATGACTGCAAGACATCGTTGATGATCTTCAAATGGATGCATCAGCAGCAGGCCATCTTGATCACAACCGAGAGGCCTACAGGAGTACTATTAGGGAGGCAAAGTTCCGCAAGGGCCCCACCCTAATTTGTAAGCCAGCAATGGTACATGACCCACGACCCATGAAAAAGATTTTGTTTTTAATTTTGAAATTGAACAAAAATAACTATTGCTATTTCAGTGTTTTAATTAATATGATATAGCTTTACAAATTTCAAATGAGTAATTTATAATTTCTGAGAAATATTGAATTATTCAGGGGTGACATTATATTATTAAATATAAAATATTATTTGTGTGTGAGTGTGTGTGCGTGCGAGCGAGCGAGTGAGTGAGTGGGTGAGTGAAAAGACGCTGTCCGATGAGGCAATCAGCGAACCATAGCTGATATGTCAGCGTCAGAGTTAGCGAACCATAGCTGATCAAGACCTGTCACACCTCTCCGTGGTACCCCCAGTAATAGGCCTAGCCTGGCTAACAGGGGCAGGGATCGCCATAGTCCCTATGTTGGTCGAGTCTGCTATAGAAGTATTGCACACACCGCCTGCTTTTTAGCTGTACTCCAGGACTGAAAAAGTAGCCGCCATAGCCCGCTCCCACGCCGATACTATGCTGTGCCTCAACACCTCTACAGCATCGGCTGCAAAGAACAACAGCTCGCAGTTACAGGGAGTTCGTACACGTACAAGTACAAGATTTATAATATATATTTATTTATTATATAATAATAAATTACTCATTTGAAATGCAGCATTGCAATGAACAGACTACCACTCGTTGAGATGATGCATTTCACATGAGTGTCATTGCTGTTATTTTAAAACATAAAGTATTAGGACTTTCATAAAATCTTGTAAATTATTATTATTATCATTATTATTGTTATTCATTTTCATAATGTCTTTCACAACCCTGGCTCAGACCCCACGAGATCCTGCACTGGGTTGCGACTTAAGGTTTGGAACCACTGATTTAGATTCAAAGGTTCAAAATCAGACTCTCGCGTCAGTGCATTCAGAACAGCACCATTTATGCTCCGCTGCATGCCGAGCATATATCCAAGAGAGTATGTTTGCTAAAAAGTTCCCATAAAGTGTTGGTTCCTTACAATGCGTTTTCTGCCACATTTAAGATTTCCTACCCACACCGGTGATTTGTTCTAGGTCCAGCAATCGCTTCACGTGCTTTTTCTTATGAGGAATTTTGTTTTATTTTTTTATGCTGTCACATTATTCACATTTCCTGCATCATGAATCACTAACCCTCTTTTCAGACAGTACAGTAGTCAATGAATCTATTATGCATACTTGCCTCCGACAGTAAAGCAAAATTGGAACACACTGTGGCAACTGGAAAAATTGAAGGAAGAATAGACAGCAGAAGACAGAGAGAGAAGTTGCTGGATGGGCTGTCAGTGTGGCTAGGAAGAAAGTCACCGGTGGATCTCATTATCAGGTATAGAGACTTTTGCTCTTCTCATGAAATGTCCTATCTTCTTCTTCTTCGTTCGCTTCTACCACCAAAAACCGCACTGTGATCCTACTGAATTTACGCCTGTGGTCCTCGTTAGGTCCCGTGGTCTCCTGTGTGGTCCCCGAAAGGACCACACGAGATCCACGTGAGGACCACAAGGAGTTCAGAGTATCACAGGGCTTTAGCCTGTATTCTTGGTGGGTCTCAGAAGCGGGATTGCGTGACACCGTGGTTTTCATTGCACCAGTTTAGTCTAGAGTTGGACTTTCTCACCGGAAGACCTCGACGTATTTTGAGATATCCGTGTATCACCGCCGGGTGAGAGGTGGTTGCCCATCCAGTCCAGGGTTGGACTTTCTCACCGGAAAACCTCGACGTATTTTGAGATATCCGTGTATCACCGCCGGGTGAGAGGTGGTTGCCCATCCAGTCCAGGGTTGGACTTTCTCACCGGAAAACCTCAGCGTGATTAGGATACGCAAACATCCCCGCCGGGTGAGAGGTGGTTGCCTATCTAGACTTCCCTGGTCCAGTGTCTCCGACTTCAGCATTTTGCGGTCGTGGCCGCTACCCTTCCTAGTTGTGACCAGGATGGAGCTTTTGTCCAGGAGGACGAATCCTCGCCACTAGTGACTTCCACCCCTAGGTTGAGCCGGTTTAGGCATACTATCCCAGTATGGGCGTGTTTGGGACGTGACCGACCTCTAGAGCAGAGGTACTGTGACATGCATAGCCTTCAAGATTCACCCCTGATATGAGCCGGTTTAGGCAAAATTCACCAGTATGGGTAATGCTGAAGTCGGAGACACTGGACCAGGGAAGTCTAGATAGGCAACCACCTCTCACCCGGCGGGGATGTTTGCATATCCTAATCACGCTGAGGTTTTCCGGTGAGAAAGTCCAACCCTGGACTGGATGGGCAACCACCTCTCACCCGGCGGTGATACACAGGTATCTCAAAACACGTCGAGGTTTTCCGGTGAGAAAGTCCAACTCTGGCATGGGTGGGCTACCGCCTCTCACCCAGCGGGGATGCACTGATATCCTAAACACGTCGAGGTCTTCCGGTGAGAAAGTCCAACCCTAGACTAAACTGGTGCAATGAAAACCACGGTGTCACGCAATCCCGCTTCCGAGACTCACCAAGAATACAGGCTAAAGCACTGTGATACTCTGAACCCCTTGTGGTCCTTTCGTGGATCTCGTGTGGTCTATTTTGGACCACACAGGGGACCACGGGACCTAACGAGGACCACAGGCGTGAATTCAGTAGGTTCACAGTGCGGTTTTTGGTGGTAGAAGTGAACGAAGAATAAGAAGAAGAAGACCAGTATGGGTGTATATCAGGCGTGACCGACCTCTAGAGCGGAGGTGGCATGACATGTCTAGCCATCAAGTTCCACCCCTGGTGTGTGCCGGTTTAGGCATATTTCACCAGTGTAGGTGTATTTCGGACGTGGCCGACCTCTAGAGCAGAGGCGCCGTGGTATGTATAGCTCTCGTAGCGATACTACTGGACATACCGATTAAACTTCACTTTATCCTTTCCACCACCGTTTCACATCGGCACCGCACTGCAACCTTTATTTCTTTTCCGCATTTTCTTCCTTGACCGGGAGGAGCTTCACTCCACGCGCGGCATTTGAAGAGTCTCGCCAGCAGTGTCTTAACCTCTGGGACAAGCCGGTTCATGCATTTCACCCGATAGGACAGCACTCAGGATGTGGCCGACCTCCAGACCAGAGGTGCCGTGATTTGACTGTTTGCTTCGCTTTATCCTTTCTACCACCTTTTCTGCAGTGATGCTGCGCGGCAACCTCATTTGCACCTTTCTTCATTGGCCTGGAGGAGCACCGCTCCACGCACGGCAACTGAAAAATCTCGCCAACAGCGGCAGATGAGCTACCAAACGTGTCACTCATCTATCCTAAGTATCTGGTTTTCAGGCGCCAGATATTCGCCCTCGCCCCTTCTCCTGTCAGTTTAAACAGTTCTGCCCGGGAAGGCCAGGAGCTGGACTTGACTGCCAGAGGCTGTTTGAGACGCATTTACAGTCCTTAGAACCGAAATGTCCTATAAATCTCTGATCTTTGCTATAATTTGGTTTTTTAACTCCAGCCTCTCTTAAGACTTCTTCATTGGTTTTCTTGGCTGTCCATGGTACCTTCAACATCCTTCTTATAAACCACATCTCTATGGCCTCCATTTCTCGCTGTACTCTCTTATTCATGGACCATGCTTCACACCAATAAAACAAAATTGGCTCGATGTAACATTTAAGTACATGGACCTGTTACACAAGATATGTCTCATTGTCTGGAATGTTGACTTGGCTTTAGCATGTCTGCTTTGAATTTGACTTTGCAAAAGTTATTGTAGATATAATAACGTGGCAAAACCATCTGAAAATATAACCTCTCTCTTTTTTCTTTTAAATTTTTTGTCGTTTCTTTTATCTGTTTGAATAGTAATGACAAATGCAGATCCATGTAATCATTTTTTCCCCTTCCCAATACTTGTTTCACTACTAGTGGTACACCTGATAAAACATAATGCTCACGGAGTGGTCTGGAGCCAGTAACTATGAACCGGACAAACTTTATATATAATACAAGATGATCAGCCTAAAGTCTCCATTCTTAAGAATTAATCTGTTGTGTTTTTGTTTCTTTTTCTCCTACAGACTACCATTTAGAATTATTATTATTATTATTACTGTGTTTTACTGTACGGAGCATAAACCTGGACTATAAGCAAAAAAATGGAGAGAAAAGACCATAACAATATAATGAAAACCATACTAGAAGAAAAGGTGGAAGGAAGAAAGAGCAAGAGGAAGACAGAGATGTAGATGGGAAGATAGCATAGGAGAATGGACAGGACATAAGCCTTTCTGAGTGCACCATCAAGGCGAAGGGGCGAGGAAACTATAGATTCATTGAAGCCAACCTTGGTTCTGGAGAAAGCACATTATTGTTGTTGTTGTTGTTGTTGTTGTTGTTGTTGTTGTTAGTATGTGCCATGGCGGATAGCTTTGACAAACATGCTTCTCCACCGCATGCTGTCTTTGGCGCTTCCGATTAATTTGGTTCCTTTTCTTTTTCCATGCCATGTGATCAGTTCACATAAGATATTTTTCTCTTGGCCTTTCTCTCTCCCTTTTCCCCTTTAATTTTCCAATCATTACTAGGTTCTCGACCTTCTGTCTTCTCATAACACATCCAAGAAATTTTTACTTCTTTATCCTATCATTTTATCTAATTTTCGTTATTCTGAAACTTCTTAGAGAACTTCAATGTTTTTCTATCCAGGGTGTTTGTTATATCTTTCTCCAAAATCACATCACTGTTGCTTCCAGTTTCTTTGTCATCTTTTTTTTTTAACCGAGTTTCACAACCATAAAACAATATTGGCTATATATAGCACTATAATTCTCTTTTCCTCACTTTTAGAGACAACTTCTTATGTGTATCGTCTTCGTGTCACAAAATGCTGCCTTTGCCTTATCCATTCGTGATTTTATTTCATGTATGCCATTGGCTGTTATTATTGCTCCGAGGTAATTAAATTAAAAATAAGATTTTTAAGGGCATGTTTTCTTTCACAAATATATATTGGCAGCAATCAGCTGCAATGAGGGTCGAGAACCAAATAGGAGCATTCCAAGACATAAAATTGGGAGTGAGACAAGGATGTGTTTTATCTCCTGACCTCTTCTCCTTGTACAGCGAAAACATAATGAGACATATAGAGAACATGCCAGGAATATCAGTTGGCGGGTACAACCGTAACAACTTAAAATATGCAGACGACACAGTCCTAATTGCTAAAAGTGGAGGGGAGCTACAGGCTCTTCTGGACGTCGTGGTTCGTCTCTCCTTCTTCTTCTTCTTCTTCTTCTTCTTCGTTCGCTTCTACCACCAAGACTGCCCTGGTCGTGGTTCGTGAAAGTAAAAATAAAGGTCTCAGCCTAAACAAAAAGAAGACTGAAGTGATGGTCATCTCAAAGAAAAGAATATCACCAAAATGAAGCATTACCAACGATGGCACAAATCTGAAACAAGTTGATAGATTCAAGTACTTAGGAACGATTATAACAACTGATGGGAAATGTCAGAACAAAATAAAAAGCAGACGTGCTCAGGCCAAATCAGCATTCCAGATAATGAGACATATCTTGTGCAACAGATCCATGTCAGTGGAAACAAGATTCCGAGTACTTAAATGTTACATCGAGCCAGTTTTGTTCTATGGGTGTGAAGCATGGTCTATGAATAAGAGAGTACAGCGAGAAATGGAGGCCATGGAGATGTGGTTTATAAGGATGTTGAAGGTACCATGGACAGCTAAGAAAACCAATGAAGAAGTCTTAAGAGAGACTGGAGTTAAAAAGCAAATTATAGCAAATATCAGAGGAAGAAGAGACAGAGGAAGACAGAGAGAGAAGTTGCTAGATGGACTGTCAGTGTGGCTAGAAAGAAAGTCAACGGTGGATCTCATTATCAAGTCTAAAGACAGGGAATTGTGGAGAGAAATGATCGCCTACGCCACGCGGCATGGCACTTGAACTGAACTGAATTGAAGAGCATGCATCCTTCCCATCGCAACATATGCCTGTGAGGCCTGGACACTTAACAAAACAGCTGAGAAATACACAAATGCCTTTGAATGTAAATGCTACAGAAGATATCTTCAGATATTGTGGACACAAAAAAGAACAAATGTTACAAGAACTTAATATTGAAGAAGGCTTGGTAGTAAAAAGGATTAAACAGAGAAAACTTAAATATTTTGGACACATTAAACGTCATGATAATCTAGAGAAAACTGTCTTGGAAGGGTATATAATGGGGAAAAAGAAGGTGAGGAAGACCAAGGCGAAGATGGCTGCAAGACATCGTTGACAATCTGCAAATGTATGCATCAGCAGTAGGGCATCTTGCTTACAACCGAGAGGCCTACAAGAGAGCTGTTAGGGAGAAACTTGCAAATGACTGACTGAATTTTATTACTTGTGTCAGCGTCTTCCCGTTTGAAAGGAAGTTGCACTTTGGTGTGTTCATTCTTTTCAGTATTATACATTCTTTGCTTCTGTCTTATTGCTGTTTAACTCCATGCCTCTTTTATTGCTATCTTCAAAAATCTTGTTTACAAGTTTCTGTAAATTGCTTTCACTTTCTGTTATTTGAACAGTGTCATCCGCATACCTCAAGTTATCGACATTACCGTCTCCTATTTTAATTCCTTTCACATTTTTATTGCATCACATGATATTTTACTGTATAATGAGAACAGGTCAGATGACAATACATACCCTTGTCTTACACCTCGTTTTATACCCTGATACTCATCTATCTCATCGATCACACTTACTGCAGCACTTCGTTTCCAGTACACATGTATTCTTAATCATTCTTATATCTTTACCATCTATATTAAGTTTTTATCAACATTTGTATCACATCTTTATGTCTAACTGGTGTAGTCAATAAAGCACATGTGTAAATGTTTGTTTACATCTAAGAGATTTTTTCTGTTATGGTTCCTAATATCTTCTTCTTCTTCTTCGTTCGCATTGTCTGTCTATACCTGCAGTCCTGTCTCTTGGATAAATTTCATTGTTTTTTGTAATTCATGTATGGAACCGTAGAGCTTATCTTCTTTAGGTTCCTAATATAAAAATTACGTTATTTGTGTTTTTTTTTTCCATTTAGAATGTCTTTGTCGAAAAGGAAGATTATTCTCGTACATTTTGTAATGCATGCAGTTAATTACAATGACAAATCACTGTTATGCCTCATGTGTGATCAGTGTTTTGTGTTATTTTACTTCTGAACTTCGCGATATTTTTGGTGAGATTAGTGTGGGATACATGAATGCATACAACTCAGATATAAAGACTGGAAATTATAGAAAATAAGAGAGAATGTATTTTATTCTCAAATGCCCTAGAGATATGCCCTGCAGAGCCATGAATTGGTATATTTGAAGAATTAGACGCTGCTGGAGAGATTCTTCAGCTGCCGTGCGTGGAGCGGTGCTCCTCCCGGCCAATGAAGAAAGGTGCAAATGGGGTTGCCGCGCAGCACCACTGCGGAAAAGGTGATAGAAAGGATGAAGCGAAGCAAACAGTCAAATCACGGCACCTCTGGTCTGGAACTCGGCCACATCCTGAGTGCAGTCATATCGGGTGAAATGCATGAACCGGCTTATTCCAGAGATTAAGACACTGCTGGCAAGACTCTTCGAATGCCGCGCGTGGAGTGAAGTCCTCCCGGTCAAGGAAGAAAATGCGGAAAAGAAATAAAGGTTGCTGTGTGGTGTCGATGTGAAAGGGTGGTGGAAAGGATAAAGTGAAGTTTAATCAGTATGTCCAATAGTATCGCTGCGAGAGCTACACATACCACGGCGCCTCTGCTCTAGAGGTCGGCCACGTCCGAAATACACCTACACTGGTGAAATATGCCTAAACTGGCACACGCCAGGGGTGGAACTTGATGACTAGACATGTCATGCCACCTCTGCTCTAGAGGTCTGTCACGCCTGATATACACCCATACTGGTGAATTATGTCTAAACCGGCTCATATCAGGGGTGAATCTTGAAGGCTACGCATGGCACAGTACCTCTGCTCTAGAGGTCGGTCACATCCCAAACACGCCCATATTGGGATAATATGCCTAAACCGGCTCAACCCAGGGGTGGAAGTCACTAGTGGCGAGGATTCGTCCTCCTGGACAAAAGCTCCATTCTGGTCACAACTAGGAAGGGTAGCGGCCACGACTGCAAAATGCTGAAGTCGGAGACACTGGACCAGGGAAGTCTAGATAGGCAACCACCTCTCACCCGGCGGGGATGTTTGCGTATCCTAATCATGCTGAGGTTTTCCGGTGAGAAAGTCCAACTCTGGACTGGATGGGCAACCACCTCTCACCCGGCGGTGATACACAGGTATCTCAAAACACGTCGAGGTTTTCCGGTGAGAAGGTCCAACTCTGCCCTGGGTGGGCTACTGCCTCTCACCCAACGGGGATGCACTGGTATCCTAAACACGTCGAGGTCTTCCGGTGAGAAAGTCCAACTCTTGACTAAACTGGTGCAACGAAAACTACGGTGTCACGCAATCCCGCTTCTGAGACCCACCAAGAATACAGGCTAAAGCCCTGCGATACTCTGAACCCCTTGTGGTCCTTTCGGAGATCTCGTGTGGAGACCACGGGACCTAACGAGGACCACAGACGTAAATTCAGTAGGATCACAGTGCGGTTTTTGTGGTAGAAGCGAACGAAGAAGAATAAGAAGAAGAAGAAGAATTAGACAGAAAGAAAGAAAGAAAGAAAGAAAGAAAATCATGAGCAAGACCTCTCTTTCTGTACTACTGCAATTATAACAAATACGAAGCTTGAGAACTGGAAAGTATGGTTGGTCTGTGCTAACATACAGTCGTCTTGAAAGTATCGAACTTGATGAGATGTGGAAACCTGTCCTTACGAGTTTCACATAACGCATCATAGCTATCATTGCACTTGAAGAGATTTCTATTTCTGTCGGTCCTTTGTCTATCTTCTTGTCTGTTTCCCATGTTAGTCTTTTATTTCCCAGCATTTTATCTGCTCTCCGTTTCCGTGTCCCGTGCTTCTTTTACCCTGCGGTGTCCACATCAAAGCTGTTCGTTGTAAGGATTCATCTGTCATATGTGGACTAACCAAGAGACCGTCTGTCATTCTCATGTGACTAATCCATTGCCACCTTCTCTTTTAATCACTGTGGACAATATCTGTCTTTCTTAACAAGAGGTCATTGCTTAATGGTATTTGGCCAGAACAATCCTTTTACCTTGCTCAGACACTTAGTTTGGAAGGTGTCGAGTGTACGTGCCGTCCTGAAAATAATAACGCCGACGTATAAACATTCCAGAAATGAGCATACGGTAATCTGCACACGTGTCAGTAATTTATCATACAGTGTGGATGAGCGTTCGGTCATAGCACACTTGCATAGTAGATTTGAAAAGGAGGTCAAAAGTGCTTTTGGTTACACTGTAGGCATCTTCTCTGATCCACCTCTGTTGGCATACAAACGTGAGCCAAACCTTAAGGACATCCTTGTCCACAGCCACTTGAAGCAGAGCCTTACATATTTTGGCACCAGAAAATGTAACCGTCCCCGCTGCGTTACCTGCCCTGTAGTCTGGGAAACGAAAACGATCACCTTTCCCAAAACTATCCTCGCTCTTCATGTGAGATTCATATGCGAGTCCCGTAATGTGATATATGTCATCGTTTGCACAAGATGCAGGATAACGTATATTGGTGAGGCTGGCCTCAGATTAGGGGACCGCGTGCAAAAACATCTGTACGACATCACCCAGCATGCTTCGAAACCAGTCCCAAATCATTTCAATGGCCCCAGCCACAGAGGCAACTCTGATTTTCTGGTAACAGCCATCAAACAATGTCACGCAGATGACACAAGCCGCCTGGTGCTTGAGAATCTCTGCATTCGAAATTGTGGGACGCTGGAGCCACACTGGTTAAACTCGCTGTTCAGCTACACTTAACATTCTCTTCAATCATCATAGTACCTCTCCATTAAGCTCCATATAGTCTAAAACCTCCTCACAGCATCACTTTGCAACCCCTCTTCCCTAATCATCTATTTCACTTTCTCCTGGCTAGGTCAACATTGTATCACTCTCTCTCCCCTCCCCGGTTCCCCATCCACCACCCCCAGTTACAACCCACCAACCATATATCACGGGTCTCCAATTAAACAATCTCCACGTTCTACTAAATCCATTCCTGACACACACCGCCGGACAAACCACATCTTAAATTTACAGCTAGGTACTCTAATTAATTACTTTTTTAATGGTATTCATGTGAATCTATACTTTATCTCCTTTCTCTATTTCTTCGTCCTGTATATTTTTTGTTTGATTAAGGCTCACGCCGAAATGTCACAACTTTGTAGTCGTTAAGTAATAAAGCTGCTCCTACTTTTTTCCCTAGTTTATACATTCTGGTATCACAGCTTTACTGCAGTGCTTCGTGTATAGTTGTATACTTATACACTAATTTTTGTGTGTAGGCATCCTTATAATGAAAAAACGTTATATAATAACGTTGATATTTTTGGTAACATAATAATCATTCATTCATTCATTTGCATGTCCCTTGCGGAACTTTGCCTCCCAAACAGCACTCCTGTAGGCCTCTCTGTTGTGAGCAAAATGACCTGCCGCTGCTGCATCCATTTGCAGATTGTCAACGATGTCTTGCAGCCATCTCCGTTTTGGTCTTCCTTTCTTTCTTTTTCCCATTATGCATCCTTCCAATACGGTCTTCTCTAAATTGTCATGACGTTTAATGTGTCCAAAATATTTCAGTTTTCTCTGTTTAATCCTCTTTACTAGCCAGCCTTCTTCAATATTAAGCTCTTGTAGTATAGATATATTTGTTCCTTTCTGTGTCCATGATATTTGGAGAATTCTTCTGTAGTATATACATTCAAAGCCATTTATGTATTTCTCATCTGTTTTGTTAAGTGTCCAGGTCTCACAGGCATATCTTCTTCTTCTTCGTTCGCTTCTACCACCAAAACCGCACTGTGATCCTACTGAATTTACGCCTGTGGTCCTCGTTAGGTCCTGTGGTCTCCCCGAAAGGACCACGCGAGATCCACGTGACGACCACAAGGGGTTCAGAGTATCATAGGGCTTTAGCCTGTATTCTTGGTGGGTCTCAGAAGCGGGATTGCGTGACACCGTGGTTTTCATTGCACCAGTTTCACGGGCATATAACAAAGGTGTCCCGTAGACTGACGGAGGTAAGGAGGCGTCTTACTTCTCTTTTGATAGGGGATACTCAACATAATAATCATGACTGCATTTTGAGTGACTTCTTCTTCTTTTTCTTCTTCTTCTTTTTCTTCTTTTTCTTCTTCTTTGTATGCACATTGGCGATGATGCGTGGTACCTTGATTTTCCTTTCCTTGCTAGGGCAGACTATGGTCTTGCTCAGACTGAAGACAATGGTGTAGGCTGACCTGGCCAAAACTTTGTTTTCCAGCCTCTGGTGGCTCTACTCGTGTCCCGTGTCAGGCAACTTTTCAACAGTTCCACAGAGACACTACGACTTTGGGATGAAGAATCTGATGAATGCTTCAACCATATCTATTGCCCGCCACCTATAGTCTGCTGGCGCTGTTTTGTTTACATCATTCTGATAGCCATTGTTGTAAAGACCTATAGGCTTGTCACGTCCTGGATTCATTGGTTTCACATCAGATTTTCATCATCCCCGCTGGCGATCTCCATGTCCCCATCCACCCACCCACTAACCTGACATTACATTTTACAGAAGTAACAATTACAATTAGTGTTGATTGCTACAGGTTTCTGGGCTGCAGAAGTAGGTCAGAGTTTTTAAGCAAACAGATCTATGTTCCCTGTCTCACAAAGACTATGTTAAGATAAGTGTGTTCTACAAAGTTGTTCCAAAGGGATTTGAGTGTCTTGATGAATACGCTTTTAAAAAAAACAGGAACATATATTCAGTCAGTGGTTGACTGCTTGGAACTGGAGTTGCGCTACGAATGCGAAAGGATTCCGTTGCCAGTTTCTTCAAGCGAATCAGACTATATCATGCAATGGGCCAGTGATCAAGATGTTACTCCAGTTACAAGCGGTTCTCTTTGTCTTCTCCTTTTGTGTACTTTCTTTGCTTTCTGTATATCATATGAGATTTTACTATTTCCCTAACAAAGCACAAGGAACTCACTTAGTTATGACTTTATTATAACTACGTTCTCCCCAGGGACTTCTGAAGGTTTGCTGAAATTATCCTTTTTTTTTTCTTCTCAAGAGAGACTAATAACGGCTTTACTGAGTTCTGTCGATGTGCATTTGTCATTAAATTCAGTCATTATGTCACGGTTTGCCTTATTTGTTCAAGTATTATATCGAATTATATTGACATCGCTGCTAGGTGAAAATTATTAGGTGCACGACAGTTGCAATATATTCCATGGGAGCACTGTATTGATCAGATAACAAGCTGGTGTGAGGATAACAATGCAGTGATAAACTCAGAAAAAGCCAGTACCCTGCGGTTCTCATTAAATAACGGAATTGTAGGATCTGAAGTTCCAATTGTGAGGTGTCACCCCCAAGATATCAAGAGAACACACTTCGTGGGGTATCTAGAGATCACATTTGATCGTTCATTGTCCTTTGCACCATGTGGACAATGCAGTACAAAAAGCCAGGAAAGCGTTGCAGCTGGCTTTCTATTCTTGCTGATACATGCGCTGGTGCTGTCACCATTGAAGTATGGTCTTGGCCTGCTCTCCCTGTCCAATGCAAAACTGAACAGACTAGAGCGTGTACAGAATGAGGCAATGAGAGTAGTCTTGGGTTGCACAAGGGATACTCCGGTGACTGCCATGCGCTTTCTGCTTGATATGCTGAGTGTGAGGTCTAAACACAAGTATGCTCAGGTAAAGGCATGCACCGCTCCAAAAGGAGCTGGGGTTGATAAAAGGAAGAATAATAAAGGTAGATAGAGGTGTATGGTTAAGTTTTACAAAGAGACAGAGGGAGTGAGGAAAGTTGGGAAAATATAAATGGCAGAAAGTATAAAAGCAAGATGAGAATGTATACATGAAAAACATACAACATCCAATATTTCGGCGTGAGCCTTTTTCAAGAATTACATATAAAAACAATACAACACATAAACAAAAAAAATGAAAATGAAAAACTTAGCTTAGTGGCATTCCTCTTGGTACAAAATACAGCAATGAGCCATAAGGACGAGGCAGGGAGACCACAAAGGAAACCAACTTTAACCAATCGGATGTCAGCGACGGTGAAAGGGAGGGAACAGTATGGCGGTTGAAAGGGCGGGGGGACACAAAATACCTTATAGCTGCTAGAAAATAAGGTGGGGGTTGGGGAGAGTGGGAGACAACGTGAAACTGATGAATGAAAAATGCAGCGAAATGCGCAGGGCTAAGACAAGAAAGTAGAGTATTCATTCATTCATTCATTTGCATGTCCCTTGCGGAACTTTGCCTACCTAACAGCACTCCTGTAGGCCTCTCGGTTGTGAGCAAGATGGCCTGCTGTTGATGCATCCATTTGAAGATCATCAACGATGTCTTGCAGCCATCTTCGCCTTGGTCTTCCTCTCTTTCTTTTTCCCATTATGTACCCTTCCAAGACGGTCTTCTCTAGATTATCATGACGTTTAATGTATCCAAAATATTTAAGTTTTCTCTCATTGATCCTCTTTACTAGCCAACCTTCTTCAATATTAAGTTCTTGTAGTATGGATATATTTGTTCTTTTTTGTGTCCATGATATCTGAAGAACTCCTCTGTAGCATTTACATTCAAAGGCATTTATGTGTTTCTCATCTGTTTTGTTAAGTGTCCAGGTCTCACAGGCATATGTTGCGATGGGAAATATGCATGACCTTAAATATCTTATTTTTGTAGTTCTGTCTGTTCCTCTCCACAGATTATTTAGTTGTTTTACTTTCTGAAGAGCGATAGATATCTTCCTTTTAATTTCCCTCATTGTATCTCCATTATTAGTTAGTAGCGATCCAAGATATTCAAAACTCTCCACTTCTTCCAGTTTTTCCTCATTGATAAATATTTCAATTGCCTTGTTTGTTTTGTCAGTTGTCATCAATTTAGTTTTCTTCGCATTAAGATAGAGGTTTTGCTCTTCACTATTCTTACGGACTGACATAATTATTTTTTCCATTCCTTTTTGTGTTGTGAACAGTAATACTGTGTCATCAGCATATCTAATCTATGGTATTTCATAACCTCCAATAATAATCTATGTACATGTGCCCAGGTGCCCCAAACTGTGGAACATATCCTCCAGAACTGCATCAACTACGAGACACTGAGAAATAATTACTGGCCCAGTGAAACCACTAAAGAAGATAAGCTCTACGGTTCCATACATGAATTACAAAAAACAGTGAAATTTATCCAAGAGACAGGACTGCAGATATAGACAGACAATGCGAACGAAGAAGAAGAAGAAGATAACCTCCAGTTTTTATCTCTCTCTCTCTCTCTCTCTCTCTCTCTCTCTCTCTCTCTCTCTCTCTGAACCTTAAGTGCCCAGGGCACATGGGGCTTCCGCAAGGGTTTTCCACAAATGCCTGTCCTTTGCCTTTTTTCTGCTCTTGCCCAGGTGAGCCCTCTATTGCTCAACATCCTCTCTTTCCCAATTTTTATGGCATCGCAATATTTGTTGTCTACATCTTCTCTAACATTCCTCATCATATTTTCAGTAAACAAGTTAAACAAGTAAGGCAACAATATGCACCCCTGACGGACCCCTTGTTTTATGTCAAACCAAGTTGTTGTTTCACCATTTATTCTTACCGCTTCTTGTTGGTCTAGATACAGCAGTGATGTTAAATGTATCGAATGTGTTGGAAATCCCATTTTTTTCCCCATTATTTCCCAAAGTTTCTGGTGTTGTACACAATCAAATGCCTTTGAGTAGTCTATAAAAGATAAATTCACATTAAACTCTCTGCATTTCTCTATTATTAATCTTATATTGAATATATGATCTCTTGATCTTCTTCCTTGACTGAAAACAGCTTGGACCATATTGACTTCTTCTTCTATTTTCTTAGGGAGTCTACCCATTATGATTTTTAACAGAATTTTACTGGCATGACTAATCAGGGCAACAGTTCTGTAGTTTGAGCATAATTTCAGTTTACCCTTTTTTGGCAGTGGTATGAATATAGTTCTTTTCCATTCTTTTGGCCAAATACCTGAATGCCATATCTTTTCACATAGTGCATGATATATTGTTGCACATTCCTTTCCTCCTTCTTTAATAAGTTCAGCTGTTATCACATCACATCCTGATGATTTATCATTTTTCAGATTCTTTGTTGCCCATAAGACTTTTATTATTGGTTCAGGTTCTTTCTCCTCCAATAATAATTCACACTGTTGATTTCTGCTTTCACAGTCAGTTGTTTCATACATTCCTCTGCAATATTCCTTCCATCTTTCTAGAATTTCCTCTGTCTCTATCAAGGTATTCCCCATTTCGTCACAAATTACATTTAGCTTAGGTGTGACATTTCTCGTCAATGTCTTAATTTCTTTAAACATTTCACTATCTCTTCCACACTTCTGATGTCCTTTTATTCTTTCACAACAATCTTGTATTTATTTTTTCTTTGTCTCTTCTTATGTTTCTTCATACTTCTTTTGTTAAAGATTTATATTTCTCTTTGTTGTTATTTGTCACTTTCGATTAGTATAAATAGCAGAAAATCTAAAGAAGTTTAAAGGAAGTTGAATGTACTGTTAACTCCCACTGGATTTAGACAGCCAGTCCGGAAAATAAGGCGCTGTTCTAGAGCCTTCTGAGATCGTACATTAGAAGAACAGGTGCGGACTGTACTAACAGAGATGTCCCGTTTTCCTTGGTGATTTCTTTGGCAGAAGTGTTTTGCCACAGATGTCCATGTCCTTTTGGAAATGTCGTTAAAATGTTTATGTTGCTTTCTCCTTTTTATTTATGTGTTGTGTTGTTTCCGTATATAATCTTTAAAAAAGGCTCACGCTGAAATACTGGATGTTTTATGTTGTTTTTTTTTTTCGTTTATACACTCTCATCTTACTTTCATACTTTCTGTTATTTGTGTGTGTTTTTTTTTTCATTTTCCTCACTCCCTCTGTCGCTGTGTAAAACTGAACTATACACCTCTATCTACCTTTATTACTCGAACCAGTTTTACAGCCATCGTTATCTCTTTTATTTTTTAACAATTTTTTTATGCATAAAGGTGTTGATTGGTTACGGGTACAGGACCGATCTCAGTTAACAGAAGGGCCGTTAATGTCGAGATTAGGCACAAGGCACTTGAACTTAGGGTTCAAGATCTCATCCAGCATCATTGTGGGTCTTCCGACACGGTGATATATACAGATGGCTCAGTGACTCGGAACAGCAGAAGTGGTTGGGGTTTTGTTGTCTACCGAAATGGAAGAGTAGTGACACAGGGTTTGGTAGCCTTTGAAGTCACCACATCAAGCATGCGAATGGAAATTGAGGCTGTGTTGCCGACGGTGGAATGGTTAGTTGCTCATGATGTGGTTAATTAATGGTGTCATTGTGACGGATTCACAGAGTATGTTTCGTAAGATTGAGAAGAAATTGCTTAGAAAAGAATGTGTTCATCTGTTAAGCCAGATAAATGTGGCCTTACTGTCAAGAGCAAGGGGAAGTACACGGCAGTGATATGGCAGATATACTTGCTGGACAGGCTAAAATAAATGGCAATCTGACAATGGACAAGGGGGACATTGCTGAAGCTGTATTGGACAGACTGTGGGAAAATGAAGAGCGGGAATGGAAGAACAATGTAGATCTGAAGAGACTTCTGAAGCTAGGATAAATTAAAGGTGCTGGCAGAAAATCCAGACTGTGTGGCAGAAAACACATCTTAAACAACCAACATTTGACAGGAACTATTAGCAAATATAGAATGTTTGGATGGATGCTGCAGCATGCAGCGCAACATATATGGGGTTGTCTCGAATGCAGTGAAGCACGAGTCTGAACTTTGAACTGTATTATTCTAAAATTTTACACCATAAAACTAAGTATATGCCTAAAACAGTGTAATTTGCCACAAGCAAGATTGCAAATCTAGGTGTGTGAAATGTAAACTTAAACACCGAGGAGAAAACAACAAAAATAATGCGAAATTTGACTTACACTATCTGGTATAATTCATCTTTCCCATCGCAACATATGCCTGTGAGACCTGGTCACTTAACAAAACAGCTGTGAAACACATAAACGCCTTTGAATGTAAATGCTACAGAAGAGTTCTTCAAATATCAGAAAAGAACACACATATCCATATTACAAGAACTTAATATTGAAGAAGGATTGATAGTAAAAAGGAGTAAACAGAGAAAACTTAAATATTTTGGACACATTAAACGTCATGATAATTTAGAGAAGACCATCATGGAAGGGTACATAATGGGGAAAAAGAAAGAGAGGAAGACCAAGACGAAGATGGCTGCAAGACATCGTTGATGATCTGCAAATGGATGCATCACCAGCAGGTCATCTTGCTTACAACCGAGAGGCCTACAGGAGAGCTGTTAGGTAGGCAAAGTTCCACAAGCGACTTGCAAATGAATGAATGAATGAATCTGGTATAATAATTAATAAACTACGTGAATTAAATAATTGACGAAGAACAAGAGTGTTAAAAAGTGTAATAGTTGTAGTTTCTTTTAGTTTATGTAGCTGTAATTAGAAACTTTCTTCATTTCACATTTTGTTTACAAGTTATGAATATAATACAAGTTCATTATTTGTATTCTCGTTTATTTCTCGTGTATCTCGTATGATATTTCAAGCATGGGCAGGATGTGACGTCACATTTATTACACGCGGTGTCGGATCTTAAGGGATCGACTTGAGCAGAAAGCACGAAAAAATGGCGTCAGAAAACGAGGAGAACGTGCCAGACTCATGGGAGGATAACCCTACAGGTGCCAGTGATGGTGCTCAGGAAATTATAAAGCCTGTCTCAAACTTGAATGTCAACGCTCCAGTTTTCACGCCAGGCCAGAACGTACATGCTACGCCGTTCGTTCCATCACCAGCCATTTCATCAGCAACGGAGACGGAAACGGCTGACAGTCCCACAAAAGGTAGAGTGTCAAATAAGATGATATTTAAACATTAACAGGAGTAAAGTTGTATATGTATTAGTTAGGCATACTCATATTTGATTGATCAAGATCACACACTTTGGCTTTCGTGTAGAATTTAGTTGTGTGTGTGTGGGGGGGGGGGGAACGGGGAAAGCCAACGTGGACTAAAAAATTTAAGATGCATTGAGGTTACAGGTAGGCTTCAGAAAAATTAATTTATAAAATTGAAAATGTGCACGCTCATCAAAGATCACCAAATCTATCTGCACTCAACCTGTCGTGCTTACTAGCAACGTGCTCTGGCTAATCCTCCGCAGGTCACGTCATGAATGACGGAGCAAGATAATAATGGATGTGTAATTTGTTTCATCCGTTTATATGGAGGAAGGAGAGAAGAGCTTGCAGAATTTGTTCAATTTTTATAAACTGGTATTAGCGAATCTCCATTCTCAAAACCAGATATACCATTTTTTGCATATTGCACCATTAACAGTAAGAGTTCTGGATCATTTGATTGTTCACACAGTAATCTCATAAGGATCAGCATATTATCATTGGTCCAAGTACATATATTTTGACAGAATCTTTTTGGAACTGTGAACATCATCTTTTTTTTGCAGCTAGCGCCGTGAAGGTGATGAGGCACAACATCATGCTAGTTTTGGAATGAGCTGTGGCAGCAGTTTTTTTGGTCTTTGAGTGGGGCTAAAATGAAGAGGGTGTGCAGTACTTCTTTAGCAGACTCCACCACCATGGGGATTATGGTGATTCCTGCCCCAGTGGAGGGGTGGGACAGGGTTGTGGTAGGCTGTGGCTCGCCAGCTATGGGTTTCTAACTGCCAGATTGGACAGCATGTTCGCCCTCATTTTGACAAAATAAAACACTTGAAACTGAGAAGTATAAATAATGGCATTTTCCATCTTAGATGATGTTTTAGAAACCAGTTTATATTGCTTAATTATAGGTTCAGGTTCATTTTATGCCTGATTCTACCGGTGGGGGAACTACATAATTGGCCATAGTGTTTGTGTTTGCAAGGTTCAGTCTCTTGTGCTTAAATCTTTTGTCTTCAGTTTTGGCCCTCATTTCCTCCTCAAATGATGCTGCATCCCTTAAGCATAGTCAGTTCTTCAAGTGACTTGATCTTTTGCTGAAGGCTGTCTTCCCAGACTTCATGGCTGATATCTTGCATTGATGACTTAAAAATTGTACCTAAGTTCAATTAGTATTTGCTTGCATGTGTTTTGTTTTTTTTTAATCAGTTCTATATACCCCAGCCATCTCAGTGTTCTTAGAATTCTCACTGACAGAAATTTAATATACTTTCTCCAAAAATAATGCTATCAGCTGGAGTGGTTATGGTGGTCACTTAGTGTTCTCTTACTTTGTACATTCCAGGTGTGCTGACTGTGTCCAAATGCCTTTGTTAGGTTGATAAAAGCAGTGAAGAGGGGCATACTTCATTCTGTGCATTTTTCTTGAAGCTAAGAATTGATCATGTCACTGGTTTATCGCCTTGCCCCCGGACCACACTGTGACTCAGGAAGAACATGTACTGCCAGTTTCTGCAAGTACTTAGGATGGTCTGTGTGACAGCTTTACCAGTTATACTTAGCACAGAGATCCCTCAATAATTATTATAGTTGTCTTTGTCTCCTTTTTTTTATGTGTATGTTAGTGTCTTGGAAACACGGGTGTTTGCCTTCCCTCCAGAGAAGTATGAGGAGCATAGTGAAGTATGTTAGCAGTGCGTGTGTGTATCAGCACCTCTGCTGGGGTATTGTCCTTCTCCTTTGCTTTTGATAGCCTCATAATGCTCTTTTTCAGTGAGATCATCACCAGGTGCAGCCACTACAAAAGCATTTGTCATCTTATAAACTGTTCCCACACTCCTCACTCTGCATTCATAAGAAAAACAGAAACAAATTTTCAGTTTGTTTATGAATTCTCACAATAAAAATCAATTCAGCATTCAGCAAGTTATTTTTTTGATACACTTTGAAGTGTCCTTGCCAGAGGTGAAAGCTTGGGTATAAACATGAAGATAAGATTTTCTATGCTTTTACCACTCCATGAAGCACATGGTATCAAAGGACCAGCACAGCCAGGACAATGCTTTAAGAATGTTGCATGCTTCAAATGTCTAAATGTGCTGTAGAGTAAAAATAAACCCGTGTTCATTCATTCACGTGGGGTATCTGGTGTGGAGCGTTGCTCTTTTTATTGTCTGAGTAATCCCTTTTTGTCGAGTCAGTGTAGTGTTCCCATTGCAACCCCCTATGTCATTTCCTAGGTACTAACCTCTGGATGTTTATTCTCTTTGGAACATTGTGTCATTGATCATGCCAGAGAGGGATAACCTTTCTTGATGGAGCTAGGAGCTAGTTTTTATCTACATGTAGGTCATCTAAAATGCTTTTGCTGCTTCTCTTAGCTTTCCAAGATTTTCTGAGGGCTTTTCTATGGTATCCCATCTCAAAAGGTGTTCTTTTCTGTTGCCTGGGGCAGAAATAAGAGTAAAGTACAGTTCTCATAAGCAGATTTTGTTGTTTATGTTACTGTATTAAAAATGTATTTTCTTCATTTTTCCTGTCAGTAAAAAATTATGTATTTCTTTACCCATTGCTTTTGACAGTTTGTATTTATCATTTTATTTAGAATCCCCACCACAGACTGGTGCTGACGAAACTCCACCTTTGACTTCCCCAAAAGATTCCACAGATACAGCAGAAAAAGGTAATACAATTAACCATAAACTTTAAAGAAATACATACTAGCACATGCACACACTTACCCACCTGTGGTGGTTTTTTTAATACCATGTGAGTGAAGAATTGTGTGCAACATAAAATTCCAGTATTCATTCGCAGCTACATCTTGTGATGATAACTGTCAGAAAGTATTGGAACATTTTTATTTATTCATTTTTTAAAAATTTTATTTTAACATTGAACTGTGTAAGATTTAAGATTTCCTACATTGATCTGAGGCTGTAAACTCAGGTTCAAGGATGGAAATTTACATGAGCTTCTAATTTTATCACTTAAATGGAGTTTTTTTCATCATGTGAGTTGTTTTGTATTATTTTCACTTGCCTTAACCTTTATTTTAGTCACAAATATACAGAGCAGATTTTCACAAATATTTTAGTCATTCACGCCACAAAGTTGCATACCAGAAAGCTGTCCATCAAGACATCAAAATAAGAGGTGAAAGATAACTAGCTTCTAAAAGTCCCCAACTTACCTGAATGAGATAAACTTGCATTTATGTACGGAAAGTCCCTGCTTATTCAGGCAGATTGTTTCACGCAGTTTTATGCAGGAAATGATTTTTACTTGATTTGTGGCATGTTTTGTTATACACCAACTGCCTGTATTTTTACATACTTTTTTATTGAGTAAAATTTTGTACTTAAGTCCAGACTTACATATGTCAGAGCTACATGAGTAGTTTCTCTTCTGTGTAATAATTTCCTTTAGCAAACTGGTGGCAGTGATTGATAAAGTTGTTTTTTTAAACTATTTGTTCTGCAGGTGAAAGTCAGCAGACTGAGACAGAGGAAGGCAATGGTGAAATAGGTTGGTACTTGAGATTGCATGGAGTTACAGTGCTATTTATTGTCCTGTTGTTGCTTCATGATAAAAATGAGAAAGCACTGTATAGTCTTCACCCTATAGTTTGAAGTGACTTAGTCATATTTGTTATAGTTACACAAGAGCTGGGGAATGCTTGTTAAATTATAAAAAAAAAAAATTATGAAAGAGAACAGTAGGATAACTGAAATTTTAAAAAAAATTCCAGTCATCAGAAGCTGTGTATGTCCTCACATGAAAATGTTGAAACTGAAATTATGTTAAAATGAATTGGTGTCCTAGTTGTTGATCTTATTCTTTTGCAGCTGAATGGGAAGAAGAGGAGGAGGAGGAGAGTGAAGATGAAGATGAAACTGATCCAGATGCCATCATGCCTGTCAAGAAAGTGAAAAAACCAGGACAGCCCAAAGTTCGAAAGGAGCACTTGAATGTCGTTTTTATTGGACATGTTGGTGAGTTTTCTTTTTTCATCAGTTGAGTATGTGTGATCAATTTTTTTGTTTCACTGTACATTTCATACAGTGCTTTACTGTGAGCATAAAATGAATCAAACTTTGATTTTTTTTTTTACAGTTCATCTGAGCATTCATTTTAGAAGAGTAAGCTTATGGGACAAAAAAATATATAAAAAAGGATGTTGAATTTAAAAAAAAATGAAAAGGGCTAAGGGATAAAAAAAAAATAGCCATGGTATTAATAAGCAAGAAGAATGAGTAATGTAGTTGCTAGCTTGTTGATTTCCCCATGAGAATTTTTTTTCCTGTATTGTCAGTATCATTTCATTTAATCTTTTTTTCCTCAATAGATTGCTTTATTAATAAATATTATTTAAAATAAAGAATTATTAGACAAGTGTCTGACATCACATAAATGCCTTTGAATGTAAATGCTACAGAAGAGTTCTTCAAATATCAGACACACAAAAAAAAGAACAAATATATCCATACTACAAGAACTTAATACTGAAGAAGGCTGGCTAGTAAAGAGGATTAAAGAGAGAAAACTTAAATATTTTGGACACATTAAACGTCATGATAATCTAGAGAAGACTGTCTTGGAAAGGTACATAATAGGAAAAAGAAAGAGAGGAAGACCAAGGCGAAGATGGCTGCAAGACATCGTTGACAATCTGCAGATGGATGCATCAGCAGTAGGCCATCTTGCTAACAACCGAGAGGTCTACAAGGAGTGCTGTTAGATAGGCAAAGTTCCGCAAGGGACATGCAGATGAATAAATGAATGTCTGACATCAGGCACAAATTTTATTGTTGATTAAATACAGAAGGTATTTATTCAAGTCAATTGACATGTTCAAGAATAAATTCTCTTCATAAATTTAACTTTGACATCAGAAAACAGAAAATTCTTCAACATATTAAAAAAAAATAACAGGCAAATAAAGCTTATAAATTAAATAAGTTAAGACTGTTTAGGATAGGAAAGAGTTACAGGCTAAAAAGTGTTTTTGACTCTTTACATTTCCTACAATTGTTGACAAGTTTAATGATTTATTTAACCATAAATATAAGTGACGGATTATTGTAAGATGCTTCATTACTTTACAGATGCTGGAAAGTCGACCATTGGAGGGCATTTGCTGTAAGTATTTAAAAGAAAAATTATATTGTGCAATATTAATTCATGGAAATTAACAAATTCACATTTTTACTGGAAATTTGTCTTTGTAGAATATTTGTTGTATGATGTAATTGTTTATTGACCATAAAATTCTCCACCACAAAGTATATTTCTCTCTAGTTTTCAATTTTAATAGTGATAGTGTGACTTGGAATTTTTTTTTTTTGCAGATATTGCACAAAATGTAAATTTTGTATGCTTTCTTTAAAGCTTAACTTAATGGGGGACTTTTTCTGGTGCACACCAAAAAAAGGCGCCATGGTATAGAAACGAGAATTTTATCTTTCTTACTTTTAACTTAGTGGGAAAGAAAGACTTTGGGATAAATACCATGTACAGCTGCTTTTTTTTTCTTTTTCATATCTGGCAAACTGACATTGAGCTGTAAAGATTATTGTTGGAAAAAAAATCAATATCCTTTTATATATGGCAGTTGTTTTGGTTGTACACATACACTAAATCTTTATTGTGAAAGTTTGTTTAAATATTGCTATGCATTTCTGCATCATTTTATATTAGGTAGCATATTTTATTTTATGTTACATGAAAACTTTTATTACACTGTTGCTTTTCATTTCATAAAGTACTAGATTTTATGTGGTCACTTTGTATTCCTCGTGTTCTTCAGATACCTAACTGGCATGGTTGACAAGAGGACACTGGAGAAATATGAAAGAGAAGCTAAAGAGAAAAATAGAGAGTCCTGGTAAGTACATTATCTTCTCTAGGATTTCAAATTATTTGTGTTTGTTCTGTTATATCACTGGTATTGTAACCATGGAAGTGAAATTACAACATAACACAGAATATATCTCCTTTGGCATTCTATCATAGAACATCTTTTTTTTTTTCCCTCTCATATTTCAGGTACTTATCATGGGCACTGGACACTAATCTTGAAGAACGTGAGAAAGGAAAGACTGTGGAAGTTGGTCGTGCCTACTTTGAGTCTGAGAAGAAACACTATTCTGTGTTAGATGCACCTGGGCACAAAAGTTTTGTCCCTAATATGATTTGTGGAGCATCGCAGGCTGACTTGGCCATCTTGGTATGTTGATAAAATGGCCTTGACTTTTTTTCCCCCCTCATCCTGTTGTTTTACATATTGCACGACTTTACCCCACCTTGTACAACATATTGTCACTGAGTAGTATTGAAGTATGCTACACTAAAGTGCGGTGTTAATTACCAGTCAAAGTCCATTTATGATTTAAGCTGTCAGTCACACCATGACAGTATCTTAACCAGTTGTAGGTCCTCTGTGAAATGTTTTTTGGACGCTGTCTTGACTTGGAAGGGGGGGGGTGCGATAGTATGAAAACTATGGAATTGAAAAACATCAGAAATGAATGCCATGTATTGAAATAGAAATGAGTTGTACATTGGTCTGCACATTTGATTGTGTGAAATAGATGATCTTACATCCTTCCCATGCCATTAACCATCACATAGGACTTGCATGGTATTTTGCCAAGTTTTCCTGTTTTCAGGAAGTTTTCAACCTCAAGTTATTTTATTTTAATGGACCATATGGAAAGTTTAGTTTAGAAATTGGTTGCCATATTATTCATCATTCTGATAAATAATACTTAATATAAAAATCACAGCTACCTATACATTTTGCTTTGTTTTGGGGAATTTATAATTTTAACTATTGTAAAAGCTAAAAATAGCATTACATTATTTTCTGGGAAAGATAAAGTAGAAGTAATCATTATGAATCTTGTGTATAGTATATGTATGTCTGCAAGGGTATGAGATATTTACATGCTTTGGTAGATGGTACTGACACTAACAAAATCCAATTGGATAACACATTTCCCGCTGTTCTTGTCCTTGTTGAAGCTAATCTTTTATAACTAAAATGTCAGGTGATATCTGCCAGACGCGGTGAGTTTGAGACCGGGTTTGAGAGAGGTGGTCAGACACGTGAACATGCCATGTTGGTGAAGACGGCCGGAGTCAGGCACTTGGTGGTGCTGATCAACAAAATGGATGATCCCACGGTTGAGTGGGAGGAGGCGAGGTTGGTTATGCTTTCACGTTTATTGGAATGAAAAGTTGATAATCTACTGTTTCGTGTGATTGGTTCATTTTGCCCTGAAGTCTGCAGTAATGTGTTGTAAATGTCTTGCGCTGGTTCCATGTCCTGATCCTTGGTTGTCTGTCTAATTGATCAGTCAGGAGTCTATCAAAAAAGGGCGATGAAGACATCCAACACAATGGTTTAAGTATATGCTGTGCTTGTATTGAAGATTGTTATGTATACAGTATCTGTAAGTGTGCAGATCAGAATTGTGATGATCTTGGTTGAGAAAATCTCATTTATCAAATGTTCCATAAATGTGTGCTTTGTCAAAAACTTTCTCAGAATCAGTAGTTTGTGTTACTGGATGAAATTCATTCTAGCAACTGTTTTGCCATTTTTAGAACAAAAGTCATGCGTGAACAGAGTCATTTCTTTTCACTGCAGAAACATTTTTTTTATAACACATTTATTTTCAGTGTGTTTTGTTGAATAGTTGTTTTTTTTTTTTTTTGTAAATTTTGTTAGTTTATATTTTGTGGAGTATTCAAGCTACTTTTCTCTATACAGGTTCATTGAATGCAGAGACAAATTGCTTCCATACCTGCGGAAGTGTGGCTTTAATCCCAAGACAGACATTTATTTCATGCCTTGTTCAGGTCTCTCAGGGGCTTTCCTTACTATGGTTCCAGATGAGTCTGTGTGCTCTTGGTACAGGTTTGTGGCAAAACTATTATAAAATGACTTTATATCTGTAACATCTTTTTCCAGACAATATGATTTAGAGGAGTAAATACTTTGTCCTTGATATGACCTGGATCTTGAAGTATTCACTTTTAGTGAAAGTGGTTCAGCAGTTATTTTTCAACAGTACAATTAAAGAAGACCTCCAGCTGCTTTACAACATCGCTTTGAGCTGAAGAACACAAACTCACGTGGCTGCTAGATTGGAGGAATGAAATTTATACCATGGCCAGCAAACTTTCTAATCTAATCTAAGTGCTGTGCAGCATGGCGATCATTTCTCTCCAAAATTCCCTATCTTTTGTGTTGATAATGAGATCCACCGTTGACTTTCTTCCTAACCACATTGACAGTCCATCCAATAACTTCTCTCTGTCTCTTCTTCCCTTAATTTTTCCACTTGCCACAATGTGTTCCAATTTTCCTCAGGAAATGTCCTATAAATCTCGCTTGTCTGCTTCTGATCTTTGCTATAATTTGCTTTTTAACTCCAGCCTCTCTTAAGACTTCATCATTGGTTTTCTTGGCTGTCCATGGTACTTTCAGCATCCTCTTATAAACCACATTTCCATGGTTTCCATTTCTCGCTGTACTCTTATTCATAGACCATGCTTCACACCCATAAAACAAAATTGGCTCGATGTAACATTCTACGTACTCTGAATCTTGTTTCCATTGATATGGATCTATTGCACAAGATATGTCTCATTGCCTGGAATGCTGGCTTCTAAAGTTCTAGCAGAGAAAGCTAACTTTCCTTTTTATTATTACAAATTAGCAAACAAACAAACAGGTCAAAGATTAGAAGAGAAACATCCAAGAAGACTTGAAAATGTTAAAAAAAAAAAGATGGTGGAAGTGATGAAAACCTAGAATAATCTGAGATAATTAACCTGGAGCTGTATGAGCAAGTTTGGCTGTGCTTCTGCTCCTGCTCTTTAACTCTTAGATGACCATGATCTATAACAGTGGCTTTTAAAAAATGTACATTAAAAAAAAATAATTACTCTGTAGTTTATGGTGTTTTATAATTGAGAGTAAACTTCCATAAATCCTAGCAGTATACACCTTGATAAAATATAGCGAATGTGTTGATTGATAACAAAAATATTTGTGTGGTTTGGGTACTGCACTGCAGACTGGTGTGCATTTCCAGTCCTCATTGGCTAGTAGAATCTTTCTTTCCAGTTAAGGAAGACATTTTGCACAACCTTACCCCACCTTGTACAACACATTGTCACTGAGTGGTATTGAAATGTGCTACACTAAACTGTGGTGTTAATTAGCAGCCCTGGTCCATTTATGATTTGAGCTGTCAGTCACACCAGGACATAGTCTTTGTTGCTTTACCCGTGGCAGAAATCTTTCTTTTGTGGGTTAGCATTCTGCAAACTTTACCGTCACAAATATGCTGTGTTGAAATAGAGAATAATAAAAGAAGAGCAGTGGTGTTCCACCTTTAACGGCCCCATGGGTCAGTTACATTCATGAACCGAATGGTGGACCACATCTAAATCAACCAGTTTTTGCTGAATTACGTAACATGCTGCAGGGAATTTTACTATATTAATTGCATAGTCATTTGGAGCTGTGATTATTTCTTTCTTTCACAGCATAAAATTATAAAACTTGTTTTTATTAATCTGTAAAAAAAAATATATATATTGCCAATTTCATGGGCTGCAGAAGGTCTCATGGCCACCATTTGGACACTTCTGCTGTGAGGCAGGGATTTATGAGTACCATTGCTTATATAGAGTAACTAAAAAGAAACAGGAGTAATTCTCAACAGTTCTGTCTGTCATGTAGGGAATAAAGTAACTGCTCAGCTTTCTGTGGATTGGCCATCAAGTATTATAGTAAATTTTTCATTGCTTTAGTTAATGCATAAATGTGAAAAGAGTGTAAATACTTGGTTCTGGTATTTAGTTTTAACACCTTCACATAGTTTTGTTGGTATATATGTTGCTTTAGTGGCGCTCATATGGACATTTGTTACTTAGATGTCATGTTTGCCTCATTTTTTTGTGTTCCCATGTCTAATACTTTAATCATAAGTAAAGGTGGTTTTATAAAGCAGTTTGCAAGAGTGTTTGTAATGAAAGCAATGATGTTAACATTACATGTCTCTATACAGAGGTCCATCATTGCTGGAATATCTGGATTCCTTACCACCAATCAGTAGAGCACTAGATGCACCAGTTAGATTGCCTGTGGCAGATAGGTACAAGGTAACTCCATTTGCCCATTTTTGTCATTCTTAGGTTTATTAAGATGATAAGAATTCACATCTTTTTTTTTCCTCTCTGTTTTTTATTTTTCAAACAGTAAATCTAAGGGCAGAGCTTGCCATGGTTTCACTGGTAGCAAAGTGGTTCTTAGACTCTGATTTGTATACTTTTGAAGTAATCAGTAGTCAGCTGAAATTGGTGAAGATGTATGTATGGCTTCTTTTGAGATGATTTAGGTGTTGGCCACATCTGTTTTTCTGTGCACTTTGTATATAGGGCACTCCTGCAGAATATGTTGTTCTGTCACCCTGCAGTGCCACATGTACACACGTCAGTTGAGCTGGTGGTCTAGTCAGATGAGAATCTTGCTTATTGGGTCCGCTCAGGGCCTTCCAAGTACTGTAACTCGTTCTAAATTCTGTACAGTGCCCATGTTTTAACACATTCAGAAATCAGCTGCTCACGTATCTGAGGAGAGAATAACTCCCAAGAGAAAACACTAGGGACTAAAACTGGGAAATGAGCAGACCTAACATTTTTTTTGTTTGTTTGTTTGTTTGTCACCATACGAAATTGTGAATGTTTGCAGACTTGGTGGAAACTAAATTTTTTTTATTGTTCAGATATCCTTGTGATGTTTAAAAAATGAAATCCTTCAGGTCAAAGATTAGAAGAGAAACATCCGAGAAGACTTGAAGATGTTAAAAAAAAAAAAGATGGTGGAAGTGATGAAAACCTAGAATAATCTGAGATAATTAACCTGGAGCTGTATGAGCAAGCTTGGCTGTGCTTCTGCTCCTGCTCTTTAACTCTTAGATGACCATGATCTATAACAGTGGCTTTTAAAAAATGTACATTAAAAAAAATAATTACTCTGTAGTTTATGGTGTTTTATAATTGAGAGTAAACTTCCATAAATCCTAGCAGTATACACCTTGATAAAATATAGCGAATGTGTTGATTGATAACAAAAATATTTGTGTGGTTTGGGTACTGCACTGCAGACTGGTGTGCATTTCCAGTCCTCATTGGCTAGTAGAATCTTTCTTTCCAGTTAAGGAAGACATTTTGCACAACCTTACCCCACCTTGTACAACACATTGTCACTGAGTGGTATTGAAATGTGCTACACTAAACTGTGGTGTTAATTAGCAGCCCTGGTCCATTTATGATTTGAGCTGTCAGTCACACCAGGACATAGTCTTTGTTGCTTTACCCGTGGCAGAAATTTTCTTTTGTAGGTTAGCATGCACTATGTTGGTAATGTTTTGACTCATTTCAGGATATGGGTACTATCATTTTGGGCAAAATAGAGTCAGGTGTGGTCACAGCAAATCAAAAACTTCTCATGATGCCAAACAGGGTAAGTATAGCCATAAGAAGAAAAATTAGTTCATTAGTGTACCTTTCAGACATGTGTGAATGGTGAATAAATGACAGATGTCAGTTTATCTGTGGATCTGTCTCTAGAAGAAATATCACATGTTTGCAATTGCAGCTTGTAATAGAAGGAAATCACATTGCATTTTTTTGCATTCCAGATTCTTGTCTGTGTATTGCTCCTTAGTGAAAGTACTATTGAGAATTTTGAGTGAAAATCTCATGTTCAATATTCCATAAATATATACAACCACTGGTAAAGCTGTCTTCTTCTTCGTATGCACATTGGCAATGATGTGTGGTACCCTAATTTTTGCGATGCGCCTTTTGGCAGGGTACCTCAGACTTCAGCACTTTTCCTTGCTAGGGCAAACTGCGGTCTTGCTCGGACTGCCATGAAGACAGTAGTGTAGGCTGGCCTGGCCAAAACTTTGTTTTCCAGCCTCTGTTGGCTGTACTTAAGTGTACTTAACTGCACCCTTCTCCACATCAGATCCAGCATGCAACACTGGCTGGCCAGACTTCTTTTCGACAGTTCCGCAGGTACACTCTGAGTTTGGGATGAGGAACCTGATGAGTGGCTCAATGAATCCATTCCACACCACCTGTAGTCTGCAGGCTCTTTTATGTTTACATCGTTTTGTTAGCCGTTGTTGTAAAGACCCATAGGCTTGTCACGTCCTGGATTCATTGGTTTCACACCAGATTTTCCTCATCCCCACCAGTGATCCCTGTGTCCCCACCTGTACACCAACGTGACATTACATTTTACAAAAATAACAATTACAATTAGTGTTGATTGCTACAGTTTCTGGGCTACAGAAGTAGGTCAGAGTTTTTAAGCAAACAGATCTATGTTCCCTGTCTCACAAAGACTATGTTAAGATAAGTGTGCTCTTAACACAGTTGTTCCCAGGGGATGGTAATGCTGTGTGATTAATATTAAATGAGGAGAAAAAAAAAGATAAAACTCCATTAACCATGAAGAGATTTGTACATCACATTTTGTATGTATGTTTCAGTCAGTTGTGAAAGTTATGAACATTGTATCAGATGAAGAAGACAGTGAAGATGCAATGCCAGGAGAAAATGTCAGATTAAAAATCAGCGGAGCTGAAGAAGAGGTACGTAGATATTTTGGAGAGATGATTGTAGATAATGACTGTGATAATGCCTGACAGCATTCTTTATTTCTATGATAATGTGAGACAGCATTCTTTGTTTCCGTGATAATGTCTGATAGCATAGCATTCATTGTTTTTTGTATAATGGTGCCACTGATGATCCAAAGTTATCCCTGTCTTACACTGTAATGGGGAATTTGTTGTTCTGAGGCACTCTTCTATTCTCTGTACATATAATGTGCTAAGTATATGCAAGGAGAGGGATGCGTGTCAGTGTAACAGGTATTATTGTGACACTCTTTACACAAATACTGATGGACGTCAATTACAAAAGAATACGTTGTGCGCTTTGCTTGCTGATTTAATCTTGCTCCTCAGCTTTCAAAGTTGTATCTGCTGCAGATAGTTTGGTCTGTTTGTCACTATCCTGTCTGTCTCACTGGTTGTTTCTTTCAGTTATTCTTTCACATTGGCTCCCCATGTTTGGTTTGTTTTTGTTTCAATTCCAAAAATGAATTACTTAAAAGATACTGTTGATTTGTTATTATTCTTGAAGTTAGAGTGTATCAGCTGTTCATTTGTTTATTTATTGAATTATTATTAGTATATAATTTTATAATTAGTTATTGAAATTTGAAGGTGCCAGCTAGTGATTTATTCAGAGGGTCCCAGAATAAATGAAATAACCTTGAAATAAAATAAAGAAAAAGCAGTCAGCATCGAGAGCCAGAAATGAGATTTAAGAGAAGTAATGAACATGGCCATCATTGGAAGGATTCAGGGTTTGGTAACATCAGAAGCATATGAAGCCACACCTTTCAGTCAAAATGATAGAAGGACATGATAATTGAGCAGGAATCATCCCCATGATGGTGAAGTTTGAAGCATTGAGGTTCATTAATAGGTCAGGTAGTGAGTAGTTTTGTTTCTATCTTGTGTGTCCCTGGACACAGCAAGGAATGATTATGATGGTGAGCAGCCATTACTCTGGTAGAACTCAGAAGCATACATTATGTGGTGCCCTCAAGATGTTTCTAACATGTAAGTTAAATATCTGACATCAAAATAAATAGATCATTGTGGTAGTGTAACTTTTGGTGCCACTGATGATCAAAGTTATCCCTGTCTTACACAATACTTTTGTAATGGGGAGATTGTTGTTCTGAGGTACACCTTCTTTCATCACAGCTTTTAAAGGTTATACCACTAGTGGAAGTTTAATTTATAAATTAAAAAAAAATTTTTTAATTTTTTTAAACACTAAAGAAGTGCAGCTATATGGTTTTATTCTGTAGCTCTGATATTGTGTTCTTAAACTGCTGTAAACTCATAGGAGTAGCATAATTTTCAGTAAAACATGGCTGCCATCATGTTTGATTACAAAAAAATGCAGTGTGTTGTTTATCAGGATTAGAAGGAAGAAACCTAGAGCAAAAAAAGAAAATGTAGTCTCCGCTCTGGGAAACTTGAAATTGGTATTGACTAATTGATCTTATCACAGCATGTTTCGTTATCCTTGTCTTACACTGTAATGGGGAATTTGTTGTTCTGAGGCACTCTTCTATTCTCTGTACATATAATGTGCTAAGTATATGCAAGGAGAGGGATGGGTGTCAGTGTAACAGGTATTATTGTGACACTCTTTACACAAATACTGATGGACGTCAATTACAAAAGAATACGTTGTGTGCTTTGCTTGCTGATTTAATCTTGCTCCTCAGCTTTCAAAGTTGTATCTGCTGCAGATAGTTTGGTCTGTTTGTCACTATCCTGTCTGTCTCACTGGTTGTTTCTTTCAGTTATTCTTTCACATTGGCTCCCCATGTTTGGTTTGTTTTTGTTTCAATTCCAAAAATGAATTACTTAAAAGATACTGTTGATTTGTTATTATTCTTGAAGTTAGAGTGTATCAGCTGTTCATTTGTTTATTTATTGAATTATTATTAGTATATAATTTTATAATTAGTTATTGAAATTTGAAGGTGCCAGCTAGTGATTTATTCAGAGGGTCCCAGAATAAATGAAATAACCTTGAAATAAAATAAAGAAAAAGCAGTCAGCATCGAGAGCCAGAAATGAGATTTAAGAGAAGTAATGAACATGGCCATCATTGGAAGGATTCAGGGTTTGGTAACATCAGAAGCATATGAAGCCACACCTTTCAGTCAAAATGATAGAAGGACATGATAATTGAGCAGGAATCATCCCCATGATGGTGAAGTTTGAAGCATTGAGGTTCATTAATAGGTCAGGTAGTGAGTAGTTTTGTTTCTATCTTGTGTGTCCCTGGACACGGCAAGGAATGATTATGATGGTGAGCAGCCATTACTCTGGTAGAACTCAGAAGCATACATTATGTGGTGCCTTCAAGATGTTTCTAACATGTAAGTTAAATATCTGACATCAAAATAAATAGATCATTGTGGTAGTGTAACTTTTGGTGCCACTGATGATCAAAGTTATCCCTGTCTTACACAATACTTTTGTAATGGGGAGATTGTTGTTCTGAGGTACACCTTCTTTCATCACAGCTTTTAAAGGTTATACCACTAGTGGAAGTTTAATTTATAAATTAAAAAAAAAATTTTTTTAATTTTTTTAAACACTAAAGAAGTGCAGCTATATGGTTTTATTCTGTAGCTCTGATATTGTGTTCTTAAACTGCTGTAAACTCATAGGAGTAGCATAATTTTCAGTAAAACATGGCTGCCATCATGTTTGATTACAAAAAAATGCAGTGTGTTGTTTATCAGGATTAGAAGGAAGAAACCTAGAGCAAAAAAAGAAAATGTAGTCTCCACTCTGGGAAACTTGAAATTGGTATTGACTAATTGATCTTATCACAGCATGTTTCGTTGTTAGTAGAGCAGATAACTGCATAGTTGTAGCATGTGCACACGCTTACCCACCTGTGGTGCTTTTTTATACCATATGAGTGAAGAATTGTGTGCAACATAAAAATTCCGGTATTCATTCGCAGCTACATCTTGTGATGATAACTGTCAGAAATTATTGGGACATAATTGTTTACTATTTTGTCTCTTTCCTCTAATTCTTAGACTACCATGAACCTTGTTAAATGGCTTTTGAATGTTTAACTGTAGTCATATGGTTTTTGTTCTATAGTTGAGAATTTGTAAAAATAGACAAGACATTATTTGTAAATGCAACTTGATGACCATGTTGAATAGCAATGTGTCCTTCTGTATTGTGGGTGTTATTGGGTAGTCAGAGTTAATTCTTGCAGTTTTAGTTTCAGAACCAAGTTCTCACAGTATTTGCTCACACAGTGATGTATTTTCTATTTTGAGCCTGTTGCAGTTTGAGCATAATGTGTTAATTTAATTCATGCATTCCTCCCCCTGCCCCACAAGTTACTGATAGGAGTAATTTAAATATTTTATGGTATCTTCGCAATTCATAAAGTACATACAGTGTAAAGTAAAGTAGTGTAGAATGAAAGTTCTACCTTCAGCTGGAGTAAAAGTGTACATGTATGTCCTGACATCAGCCAGCATGTAGAACAAGCATGCAGAATGCATGAGTTGGTTGTAAGTAGAATTATTTGTAGTGTCATTTTTCTAATGCATTCATTCATATGTTATCTTCCTTAGGATGTTTCTCCAGGCTTTGTTCTGTGCTCACCAGATAATGTATGCAACACTGGGAGAGTATTTGATGCACAGGTGAGTTTGTGTGACCTTTGTTGTGTGCACCCCATATAGAAATTTGGACAACCAGTGAACAATGGCAAAATGAAGAATAAAGTAGAGGCTGTTCCACCAATGATGAATAAAGTTATCCCTGTCTTACACAATACTTTTGTAATGGGGAGATTGTTGTTCTGAGGTACACCTTCTTTCATCACAGCTTTTAAAGGTTATACCACTAGTGGAAGTTTAATTTATAAATTAAAAAAAAAGATAATGGTGATCTCCTTGCGGCAACAAGATGAGGAGCACTTGTCAGTTGATTCAAGGGTGTAGAGCACCTGGTTTATATAAGCTGTGGCTCACAAACATCGTATGCTCATTTCTTACCAGTCCTACAATCTTGTCAGTCCTTGCCACCATCTAGTTTATAAAGCTGGAGTGAGATTTAAGAGAAATCCTGCAGCCAGTAAATGTACAGCACAAGGAATTTCCGAATTGTTCCAGGGATTAAGCTCAAGACACCCCCACACCCCGCCCTTGGTTTTGGGAGGGGGGGGGGGTTACTTCTCTGGATTTGTGGTGTTGAGTCTTATATTGTGAGCCACCTAGTCACTCTCTGAGAGGTAGTTCTTCACCATAAGAAAGATTTTTGAATTTGAGCCTGGTCAAGATGCCCCAAAACATCTTCCTTCTTCGATCATTCACAGATGTTGACTTGTATACCTTTGAAGTAATCAGTGGTCAGCTAGAGTTGGTGATCATCCCCTTCTAGCTTTTCTTGAACTGTTTCACATGTTGGACACTTTATGGTTTGGCCTGTCCTGCAGAATATATTCTCCCGTCATCCTACCAGTGCCAAACTGACATATCAGTCAAGCTGACCTTGAGACTGTTGAAAAAAGTCTGTTGTGACCAGCCTACTGAATTGGTAGCAAGCTTCATTTTTCTGGTGACCGGGATGAATTTTATCATTAATTTAGCATATTCATATATTACACTTGTACCTGTGGTAATCTGCCAACTTCTTTTGCTAGGATGTCATCTGTTTTGTTACCAGGTATATTGCAGGGGAATAGAATCCACTGTTTTAGCACTCTTGAGAAAAGCTTACATATCTAATATACTGCTGTTTGCAGGTCATTGAGGGTTTTATCTCTGTAAAACAACATCCATCTCTTATGATCCTCCCACAATGAATTTTAACAATGACCAGATAGTTACAATGTGGGGATTTGTTAGAATTTCAGTGTAATTTGTCTGTCTATTTCAGATAGAACCATTGCTATCGGAAAGGTGCTTAAAATTATTGAATAAGATGTGAAAGTCGTGATGCCAGGATACAGGACGCCAATTCCATATCTATCTGCTCTTCGACATTTCTGAATACAGAATCATCGTGATGACTGTGGTATCTTTGTGGGTAAGCATGATCCGGGGGAAATACATATATGGGTATTGCTTCCATATACGAGGAAATGTGGCTTCAGTCACAAAGATGTCTTTTTTCATACTGCGCTCAGGTCTTTAGGAGGCTTAGCTTGGTCCCGGGATCAGGTAACCTGGTGAAGTATGTGGATGCCTCATTTAAACATGAAAGGACTTTTGTTTATTTACTGGAGTAAAAATGTTGAAAGCAGTTTTTTAGACCGCTATAAAACCAGGGTTAACAGCAGGTGTTGTCAAGGACTCGTGTGATCCTACACACATTTTTTTTGTGTTGTTGTTGGAATTGTTGAGTTTATTAGATGGTGTATGCACAGAAGAGATTATTTTTATTAGAAATTGAGTTCAGTAGATATATCTTTATAAAAATATTTTTCATGAAATGTTCTTTAGAATTAGTAATAATATAATAATAGTAATAATCAACATTCTTGGTTAAAACTTTGCTCCAGTACCTGACTGCTTGCAGCTCTTCATGGAAGCATATCATGAACCACAGTCTGTTCATTTGGGAGAAGATACAAGATTTTGTAGGTAGTGCTATATTTCATGTGGAACAAGAATAAATACACCATAAAAGCGATGAAATTCTAATTTTTATTTTGCTTAGCCATTTAAAGTGCATGATTTTGCATTTAAAGCTATTCCCATACAGCAATACTTATAATTTGTAAAGTTCACCAGTCAAAAAATGGGGGCAAGAAAGGAAGATTGTGAATGAACATAAATGTTCCATGCTAGCGCATTTTGTTTCTTCTTATGACCTCTTGTTATTGTAGTTGAGAGCATGGTGTGAAAATATGCACATTTATCTTATTGTACAAAACATGTATGTAAGTACAAAGATGTCGTGTAGGATTAAGGTGTATTCCAGCTATTAATGCAAATGTAGGTTGTAAAAATGGATCTACTTATTTTTGCCAAGCAAGTTGCTGAAAGTAAGGAAGTACAAAATGCATCAGCTAAGATGTCTGAAAATATTGATCATTCTGAGCTTATGCTTTTGAAGCATACTTTGGCGGTCTATGTTTAAATCTGATTGTGATGTTAAAGTGTGTAGTATTTTAAAGACATGGCTATATAAGAAACTAATACAGCCTTCCAAATCTATTTGTCGCATGTATCATGCTGTATTAGAGTTTCTGTTCCTTTTTTTTTTATTCAGGACGTGATCTCTCATGAAACTTTATGCCTTAACATTTGACAAGTTAAATACCATGTTTACATTATGTGAACTATGCTTCTGTATAAGATAAAACATTTATTTGTAAGAATAAATATGTTTCAGTGTAAATTAAGTAATTTATTGAGATTTTCGGACATGTAGATTGCCATGCTTTCAGATGGTTCTAATTTGGTATATATTACCTTGAAAAAGTTAATTTACAGCAGAGAATTTTGTGGAGGTATCAAAAACTTAGTTGTGATAATTTGTTTTTCTAGATACATGCCTTATTATATTTTTCTTTTGTTAAGCAAGTGTGCAAAGTTGGTGGTGGCCACAGTGGCACTGCTTTTTTTTTTCCTTTGTAAAACATACAACCTTAAACACACAGAAAATGTTGGTGTGTAATATATTTCTGCTTGAACACTTTTTTTTCTGCATGTTGAATGATAGTTTTAAATTGATGTATTGTGATGTGGGGCAACATTTTATTCCATGATGTTCTCTTGTACACTTTATGAGATAAACAGATGTGGATTTGCCACAGATCTGACCTGTTGTTTCTTCACTTGGTGAAGAATTCTAAGTAAGATTGTGTCTTATTTTCTGGCTACCTTTTCAAAGATTTTAACCTAATGAATTTCATCTCTGTTAAAGAAACTATAAGAATGATAATACAGTAGGTGACACATTCATATCATTTTATCTGCTGTAAATGTTACAAATCAGTTATGTGTGACGGTACAGTGGTTGGTGATTATAGTTACATTGTTAGATTTAGATGAAGGAACTGTAGACAAAATACTGTTCCATAGTTTAGTTTATTTAATAATTCTAAATTTTTCAGTAAACTTGATCCTTGTTTTAGAATCTACTATAAGATATCTTCCTGTTCTAGCCATAAGATGATGATGATGTACAGAAAATATTTTCGGTGACAGAATATGTACAATAGATGCTGTAGTCCTTTTTTTTTTTTTAATTCATTAAAATGCCATGTGGTTCTTAGATGTCATAGCAAAACTATCTACATACTAAAAGTTCAGATAGATGTTGAGTTGTGTAATTAATTTGCTTACCGTTCCATGTTAATGAGATAATCCAAGTTGTGCGTCTTCTTTTTGTTGGAATAATTGACTAGGTTTGTAGTGTATTCTTAGCTGTATCTTTACTTGAGGTGTAAATGTTAGTTTTCCAGGATTGTTTCTGATTGTTGTAGCAGATACAACAGAAGTTGAAGATAAATGCCAAACAGGCAGGTCTGAAGGTAGTAATATGTAGCTAGAAATGAACCAAATGGCTTGAGTGAGGAAAAAAAAAAAACAAGATTGAACACATAGTGTAACCTGATAGAGCTTTCTCCACAAAAGTTCACTTGTTTAAGTGAAACAGTGAGAACTGATGTGAGGACATTTCAAGAAAGAAAAGATGATGTGGGCAGAGACAAACTGATGAAAGATAATGAATAATATAGAAGCTTTAATTATAATACAAGGGGTGTTCAGAAAGTAATGCACCACATTTTACTCAGGAGCTGTTTATTACAAAAGCATGAAATTTATACACAATATACTTGGATATATCATGTAAACATCGGTATTATTCAACATAATCCCCATCAACTTATATGGCTTTACACCAGCGCGAAACAAGTGCATGTATTCCTAACCAATACCAGATTTTCTTTTGATTATGTAGCCATTTCTTCGCTGCATGAATCACTCCTTCATCATCTTCAAATCTTACCCCTTGGAGTGCATCTTTAAGTGAACCAAACAGATGGAAATCAGAGGGTGCCAAATGGGGACTATAGGGCGGATGGGGTAGTACTGTCCAGCCCAATTTGGTGATTGCTTCCTGTGTTGCCAGACGTGTGAGGGCACGCATTGTTGTGAAGGAGAAGCAGGTCTGCTGGATTCTTGTGCGGCCGAACTCTGTGAAAACACTGATTGAGTTTTTTCAGTGTCTTGATGTAAGCTTGTGAATTGATTCTCTCCTTTTGGCATAACATCCACAAGAATCACGCCTTCAGTGTCCCAAAAGACAGTGATCATGACCTTTTCAGCTGAAGGAGTTGTCTTGACTTTCTTTGTTTATGGTGATTGCGGATGATGCCACTCCATTAGTCTTTTTGCTTCAGGTTCAAAATGATGTGCCCAGGTTTCGTCACCTGCTATGATCTTAGCCAAAAAGATCTCTCCCTCAGCATTGAAATGCTCCAACAATTTGGAAGAAATTGCTTTCCTTTGCAATTGATAGTCATTTGTGAGACTTCAAGGAACCCATCTTGTGCAAATCTTAGAAAATCCAAGAGCTTTTATAACTGCATTTTGCACTACCATTGCTGACTGACAGCTTTAAGGCCAATTGTTGAGTAGTGATACACTTATAAGTAAGAAAAATGCCCTCAGTGCTTTTCAACATTTCTGCCTTGGTGGCTGTGGCAGGATGTCCACAGCGTGGCCAGTCATGCAGCACCTTATCTCCAAATATTGATTCTTTGATTCTCTGAACCCAGCGACAGACTTGTACTCCTGTCAACTGTAAAACTTTCACACACATCACATAGATGCTTGTGAATGTTCACAGGTTTCCTTCTGCAGTGAGAAATTATATCACAGTTCGCTGCTTATACTGCAAGTTGCTAACATGCTCCATTTAAAGTGTGCAAAATTTCACGCTTCTGTCTTCCTTATTATCTGAGAAAAATGATGTGGTGCATTACCTTCTGAATGCCCTTCGTATATGTGGATGAATTTCAGAGATTGCTTTTTTTTTTTTTTTGTTTAAATAAGTTGTTGACATGGAGATGGAGGGTAAAACTTGCAAATGAATTGCATAAATTTTAATTATTGCTAGTCTGTAAATCACCCAGTACTGAAACATAATTGATTCTTAACATTTCTCCGGTTGTATGCGTGACTGTGCGTTTAGGAGTTGCAAGTGTCCATTTCTGTGATTTTTATGAAAAAAAAATGTATTTCTGCCATTATTAATGTTGTTTCACTGAGATAGATGAGAGAGAGGGTGTCTGGATTACAGTATTTAAGAGTTTTGATTGGAGATTATTTCGCTGACATTTATTCAAATAAAAACAGTTCAAATGAATGTTGGAGTTTGACATTATAGTGTGATAGAGATCTTTGTCATGAAATGAATTGTGTTGCTTAGAACATCCGCCTTCAATGCAGTTTCTGTCAGGCTGCCCTCCCTAGCCTCCTGCAAGGCAGCAGGTTGGAGACTCTTTGTCTGATCCTTCTCCCTCGACCTGACCAGCTCGGGAAGCATTGCTAATAGATATGCTACCGCCATGCAGTTCTTGGGACATTGGAATTCGCAATCCCCCATCATGGCAAAGTGGAGACTCATTGCGGTGGTTATAGTTGTGTATAAAAATATCAGTAGTCTCATTTAGTATGTTCTTGCATATAGCTTAATAGAGAAACAGAAAGGAGATCAGATTGTCTTCATGTGGTTTGATCTCTGGTCACTGGGTGATTGCATATATGTATACCTTCACCACTGAGAAGATGGTTCAGGCCTCATTAATTTTTCTTTCTTATTTGGGGGGAGAGAGAGAATAAAGAAAAGTGATCACTCGGAAATTGTTGGCATCACCATAACACTGTCTGTTCTAGTCCTGTGTAGGAAATAACTTTAAATGTCTACACCATCTATAAATAAGCAGTGAAAAGTTGATTCCAAGAGGAAAATAAAGAGATGGAAGCAGATTGCACATGAAATAAAAAAAGAGCAAGTTGCAAAGACTCCATTGCTCAATGTAGGAAAGGACATGAGTGAAAATGAGCAATTTGACCATGACAGAATTATTGATTCCAGCACTGCTCCCCAGCAGCTCTACTTTATACATGAAGTCCAGCCTGCCGAGTAGCATTTGCCATTGCAAGGCTAAATATAAGAAATTTACATATCTGTAAACTTTATCTTGAGATGACATACACAGCATGCTAAAAAAAAAAAGAAACACCAGCTGTTGCAATGTAAGTGACCAGTCAAACTAAAAGAATTGCATATTTCTTCCCTAACATGGATTTATTGCCCAGGGCATGCCAGAAAGGCAGGCAGATCAACTGGCAGGTAAAGAACCCTGGGCAACCTACAAATGGACAGCCATCCTATCAAAATTTGGGGAGATGAGCAAGAAAATTATGAACATTTATCACCAAAGATTGCAGTGGGCAGTGGCAGACAATGAGAGCTTTGTGGAAAAGATTGAACTGTGTACAGTCAGTGTGCCATTGGCTCCATCAGCCTACATTTTCCTACGACTTATGAGAGTCGTGATTGCAAGGAGGCCCATCACCAGACCAGCATCTGAACATAGCCGTTCAAGCTCTTGAAATGAAATTAATGATAAATACCATTCTGTCTTCTAGTGGTGCCCCTGGATGCAAATGGTAATCTGACCAAGTGGTGTTCTTTGTATGCTTCTACCACCAAGATCGCCCCGTGATCCTACTGAATTTACAGAATATCATGGGACTTGGGCCTATATTCTCGGTGGGTTGCAGAAGTGGAATTGCGTGATACTATGGTTTTCGTTGCACCAGTTTAGCCTAGAGTTGGACTTTCTCGCCCAAAAACCTCAGCATGGTTTGGATATGAGTATATCCTCACTGGGTGAGAGGTGGTTGCCCATTCAGTCCAGAGTTGGACTTTCTCACCGGAAAACCTAAACATGATTTGGATATGACTATATCCCCGTATGGTGAGAGGTGGTTGTCTATTTAGACTGCACTGGTCCAGTGTCTCCGACTTCAGTATTTTGTAGTCATGGTCGCTACCCTTCCTGGTGGTGACCAGGACGGAGCTTTTGTCGAGGGGAACGAATCCTTGCCATTAGTAAGTTTCACCATTAAGCCAGTTTAGGCGTATTTATCCCAGTATGGGTGTATATAAAACGTGGCCGGCCTCTATAGTATAATAGGAATTTTTGTTTGGTGCTCTTTTCTGTGTGTACTTGGGGTTTTAGTTACGCTGTATCGTATCGTAGTGATCATGTTATGCACGTGGATAACAAGGTAGACTTTCATCTTGATCTTCGAGAGTTGAGGTTACTGGACTAGTTACACACATAATTCAAGCTCTCTCACTTGCTGGATTAGTTAAACACTAAAGATATTAACAGCATAGTGAAGGAATTCAATGCTTGTATCCTTCAGGCCGCTCGTGAAACCATTCCCAGAGGAGCTCGCAGGGACTATAAACCATACTGGTCTAGTGAGCTGGGAAAACTCCATGACGACATGGAAGCAGCTCGAAAGCAAGCAGAAAATAGACCATGCCAAGAACACCACAATAATTACCAACATTCTAAGGCCAAATTTCAGAGAGCAAAGCTGCAAGCCAGACGGGAAAGTTGGAGAGAGAAAACAGAGTCCCTAAACTTTGAAAAGGATGGAGGGAAACTAATCAAACAGTTAAATGATGAGAGTACTGGAAGAAGTACAAAGGTTACACTAATAGAGGATGGGAAAACTCTTACAGGTAAGCAGGTAGCAGATCACTTTGCTCGCATGTTTGCACAGGACTGCAACATTGATATCCATCCAGAGAAAGAGCGTACAGTGCGCATCGAGCCACAGAAAGAGGAGGAACAAGTCAGAAAAGTGGAGGTCATGGATGCACCAATCACACGCAGTGAGTTAGACCTAGCAGTTAGGAAACTGAAACCAAGGAAATCACCAGGACCAGATGGAGTGTCCAATGAAATGATCAAGAACCTGGGAATGGCAGCAAGGGGAAAGCTGTTGGATATTTTCAATATGTGCTGGAGCACAGGTAAGTTACCTCAAATCTGGAAGGAAGCAAGCATGGTACCACTGCTAAAACCAGGGAAAAACAGTGATACTGCCTCCAGCTACAGGCCAATCAGTCTCACTAGCTGCCTATGCAAAACGATGGAGAGCATCATTGACCTGAGGCTAAAATGGTACCTAGAAAGTGAAAACCTCGTTCCACAACAAGCAGGATTTAGGCAGTACTACAGTACGGAAGATCAAGTGACCTATCTCTCTCAAGAGATTGAGGATGCATTCCAAGAGAAAAACCTTGTACTAGCAGCGTGGATAGACCTGAAGAAAGCCTTTGATAAAGTATGGAAAAAAGGTCTGCTGTGGAAACTAAGAAACTGCAATGTGAATGGAAGATTATACAACTGGATAAAGTCCTATTTACACAATAGAAGAGCTAGAGTAGTAATGGATGGTCACAAAAGCCAGAAAGTACTTCTGCGACATGGTGTACCACAAGGAGGAGTCCTTTCGCCTACACTATTCCTTGTATTCATTAATGACCTGGTCAAGGAACTTCCCTATGGAATCAAAGCGGCACTGTATGCAGATGATCTGGTCATGTGGTGTACAGATGAATATGCGACAGTTGCTACACAGAGACTCCAAAGAGCAACAGACATCTTGACATCATGGACAAACAAATGGTGTGTAAGTATCAACACAGAGAAATCAAGTACCACTCTGTTCACCCTCTCATCTAAACAGAAAGCAGGTAAGATCTTTGTAAATGAAATACCCTTAAGGATGGACAACCAATCCACTTACTTAGGAGTGACTCTTGACTCAAAACTGACGTGGAAGCAACACATCAACAGTGCAGAAGCAAAAGCCAGAAGAAAACTAGCCATATTAAGAAAATTGAGTGGAACCACATGGGGAGCTAGTGAAAGAATCCTCAAGAATGTATATCAGCAAAGTATTCTACCACATTTAGAATATGGCTCAACATCTTGGTGCACAGCATCAAACACTACGCTGCATAATCTAGACAAGGTTCAAAATCAGTCACTATGGATTATCACAGGTGCCATGAGGTCCACACCAATAGTAGAAATGCAGAAAATAGTTGGTGTTCAACCGCTAAAGGAATGTAGTGACACAAAGGTCATGACCATGGGAGAAAAATTCCTTAGCTCTGTAAGCCATCCCCTGAAGGAGAGATTCAATAACTTGGCATTAGGACGGCTTAAAAGAAGCAGCTTCATTCATCAGGCCAAGCGTATGCGTAAGCTGATACCTGACCTTCCAACTGTAGTCGCTCCATTATCATCTGTACCAGAGCATACACCATGGAAAGAAGCAGATTATACACAAATAACTATTCAGACTGAAGTGAAAGGTGTGCAGAATGGTGAGATGCAGAGCAGTCTTGTAAGATCAACAGCCACACTTAGTGTTCTAGATGACAAATATCCATGTGACACCTGGATACGTGTGTATACAGATGGATCTGCACATAATGCCATAAAGAATGGAGGGGCAGGAGCATATATTGAATATCCAAACAACACTATTGACAAGATTTCCATACCCACTGGTAAATACTGCAACAACTTTGATGCAGAAGTTAGGGCAATTATTGCTGCAGTTGAAAAACTATCAGACTCCAGAATTGATACATGTCCTGTAGTAATTCTCACAGATGCAAGATCAGTACTGGAAGCTCTTCAGAGCAACAAACTACCAGACCTTAAGGATGCCTTGTCAAAAATTGGCTTACAACATGGAGTCACTTTGCAATGGATTCCCTCCCACTGTGGGATACCATGCAATGAGAAAGCTGACCATCTGGCTAAAGAGGGCACTGAAATGGAGCAACCAGACATACCAATCACCTATAATCAGAAGAAAAGCATGATAAAAACCTACAGGAAGCCACAAACACCACCACATGATGACTATCACATGCTAAACAGAAAGGAACAAGTCACCATCTTCCGTCTCCGAACAGGACACACCCGACTCCGAAGTCATATGTATACAAAGTTTAAGGTTGGTACTACTAATCTATGTACATGTGCCCAGGTGCCCCAAACTGTGGAACATATCCTCCAGAACTGCATCAACTACGAGACACTGAGAAATAATTACTGGCCCAGTGAAACCACTAAAGAAGATAAGCTCTACGGTTCCATACATGAGTTACAAAAAACAGTGAAATTTATCCAAGAGACAGGACTGCAGATATAGACAGACAATGCGAACGAAGAAGAAGAAGAAAAAGTTAAACACTGTTCCAGACATACTTCTCATCCAGGCTCTTTAAAACCTAACGTTGACGACAACTGGTACAGATACTCAAGTAAATCCTGGGTAACGGTGACTTGGAACATTTATTGATGATAATGCTGATGAAAATAACATTAAATTCGACTGCCGGCTTGTTATCCCTGCCATGTGGCCAGTCCATTCATACGTACAACTAAAATGTTCATATATTCCACAAAGACATCACACAGCTCAAAAAACGTCCACACAGTTACACGTTCAAACCAAGACCCAAACTCCACGGACTCAGCCTTGCCCCCACAATTTCCTGTCACGTGTTTTGCAGCCCACGTGACCTTCTCGAAGGATCTCAACAGGAGACAATTGAAAAAGAAAACCTATAATAATGCCCTTACTATGTTGTACACGAATACTGCTATAAGAGCAGAGTTGGTGTGGTATGAGTAGCCATCAAGTTTCACCCCTGGTTTAGGCATATTGCCCCAGTATGGGTGTATATCGGATGTGGCCAGCCCTCAGAGCACAGGTGCCGTGGTATGAATAGCCCTGATCGCGAGACTACTGGCCATACCGATTAAACTTCACTTAATCCTTTAAATCACCTTTTCCACGGCACCCTAATCGCATTTTTCTTCATTGGCCAGGTGGAATTTCACCCCACGCATGACAGCTGAAGAATCTCGCCAGCAGCATACTGACCAACTGAATATAGATCACACTGGGAAGGCAAAACTTCATGTTTGTCCCAAATATGTGTCGATCCAAAGTTGGATATGTTGGGCCAAAAGATGGATAACCACAGTACAATGCAACCAATGTACTTTTAAGGGTGAGCATCAAAGAAGTAAATGTGGAGACTATATCAGTGATCAGTTTTCATATTTGCCAGAATCTTTTACATTTCTTAATGACTTTACAGTTGGTTCTCTTCCATCTTTAATTCATCTGGAATGTCTACTGGGAGTGCTTTCTCTAATTCACTCACTCTACAAGCTTTATGTGGTGAAGTGAATTTGAAATCTGCCATGTCTTGGCATAGGTGTTTTCCTGGCCAACAGATCTAAAATTCAAGTCATGGGACCAAGCAAAACAACTGCAAATAAGCAGAGTGACACTTGTGCAAAGTCTGTGCGTATTCTCCAATCAGCCTAACTGCTAGACTGAGCATGTCCAACTGATGCTATGTGAACATTTATTTGGCTAAAATTTCACCTTCAAAATCAATTCGCTTTTACTTCATATTGCATTTTTTTCTCATTTTTATTTATGCTGGCAAAAACTAGCTTTAGATGTGTCCTGCCATTATATTTCCACATACAACTGTGGTCTTTAAGGCCATTGAAGTTGGATGCCCCAGTGTCAAAAGAAGGTACACATCTTGAGAAAGATAGTAGGTAGAATCATATCAATATCTGGACAGTGGTTTCAGCATCCACTCAAGTGACAACAAATGACTGCTACTTCATTATGCAGAAAATTGTAAGAAGCTTTGGATACTATTCCGTTACCATACTAAAAGTTTATTGCTTTTAATATGTTGCACATACACAAAAGACATTAAGCAAAATATTACAAATATAACAGTTTTTTATATTAAGTTTTAAAATTTTTATCTTAGTGAGCTATCTTATAGCTGAATGCAAGAAAAAGTTATCAAAGACAAATACTGAAAAATAAACTTGTCAGATTACAGCTACATCCATTATCCTCCCAGCAGTAAGACATGGAAAATTTAATGGGAAAGTATTGCTGAAAAAAACTGGGAATAGATGAATAAGCTATTCAAACTTATTTTTTAAAAAAGTGTTGTCTCTTGGTCAGTCATTTGCATGTTCCTTGTAGAACTTTGCCTCCCTAACAGCTCTCATGTAGGCCCGCAGTTGTAAGCAAGATGGCCTGCTGCTGATGCATCCATTTGCAAATCATCAACAATGTCTTCGCCTTGGTCTTCCTTTTTTTTCCTATTATGTGCCCTTCCAAGACTGTCTTCTCTAATTCTCATGATGTTTACTTGTCCAAAATGTTTAAGTTTTCTCTGTTGAATCCTCTTTACTGGCCAACTTTCTTCAATGTTAAGTTCTTGTAGTACTCTGCTGGCGAGATTCTTTGGCTACTGCGCCACTGAAGAAAAATGTGATTAGGGTTGCTGCGCAGCGCCACTGTGGAAAAGGTGAGAGAAAGGATTAAGTGAAGTTTAATCTGTATAGCCAGTAGACTCGTGGTGAGGGCTATTCATACCATGGCACTTCTGTTCTAGATGTCGGCCATGTCCTATATACACCCATACTGGGCAATATGACTAAACTGCTCAACCCAGGGGTGAAGCTCACTAGTGGTGAGGATTGGTCCTCCTCAACAAAAGCTCCATCCTGATCACCATCAGGAAGGGTAGTGGCCACAACTACAAAATGCTGAAGTCGGAGACACTGGACCAGAGCAGTCTAAATTGGCAACCACCTCTCACCCGACGGGGATATATTATATCCAAATCATGTTTAGGTTTTCCTGTGAGGAAGTTCGACTTTAGGCTGCATGGGCAACCACCTCTCACCTGGAGGGGATATATTCATATCCAAACCACGTCAAGGCTTTCAGGTGAGAAAGTCCAACTCTAGGTTAAAATGAAAACCACAATGTCATGCAATTCCACTTCTGCGACTCACTGAGAATATAGGCCCAAGCCCCATGATGCTCTGAGCCTCCATCTTAAATGAGACTATCGCGAGAACCACAGGAGTAAATTCAGTAGGATCACGGGGCGATCTTGGTGGTAGAAGTGAACAAAAAAGAAGAAAAAGATCTTGTAGTATGGATATATGTGTTCTTTTTTTTTGTGCCCATGATATTTGAAGAACTCTTCCGTAGCACTTACATTCAAAGGCATTCATGTGTTTCTCAGTTGTTAAGTGTCCAGGTTTCACAGGCATATGTTGCGATGGGAAAGATGCATGCCCTTAAAAATCTTATTTTTGTAGTTCTGGTTTTCTTCTCCACAGCTTCTTCAGTTGTTTTACTTTTTGAAGGGTGATAGATGTCATCCTAATTTCCCTCACTGTATATCCAAGATATTCAAAACTCTTCACCTCTTCCAATTTTTCCTCATTGATAAACATTTCAGCTGCCTTATTTATTTTGTCAGTTGTCATCAATTTAGTTTTCTTCGTATTAAGATAGAGGATGTGCTCTTCACTATTCTTACGGATTGACATAATTAGTTTTTCCATTCCTTTTTGTGTTGTGGACAGTAATACTGTCATCAGCATATCTAATCTCTGGTATTTCATAACCTCCAATTGTTATGGCAATTTCCATGCCATTTATGCATACTGGTGATATGGTGTCAGGTCCGTATTTCAAGAAACCTTCAGTACATGAAAGCGTTGATGCGGTCAGTATTCACGCCTGGCCGCATTTACCTTCTATGATACCCATTTTTAGAGGCTGGGTGGATCTCAGGGCCTTCTTGGTGTGGTGGTACCAGAAAAAGTACCCACTGCTGGGACTTGAACCAGTTACCACCAGAAGGTTAGTAGACCAAGCATTTAACCGCTCAGCCTTTTATCATTTACTTTTACATTTAAAAAGGAAAAAAAAAAAAAAGAAGCTTATTTTACTACACAGTAAGAAATGAAGTGTACGCATGAAAGGGAAACTCAGACTGACAAATAATCTCTTTGTAACCAAAAACTCTTGATGGCTGGTGGTTATCTCAGAAGGGAGATGTCTCTTGTGACCTTCATTAGTTCCATGAGTAAACTTCTCCAGCTCTATCACTCGACAGTGTGACAACCCCTCTTTACTAACCAGGATGATGAAACGCAACAAACCATTTCCTGGAGCATGACATTTCTTGACCTGCTGGCCCTATCTTCCATCTATACTTCAGCTATCAAAGCTCTCAAAGGGAAGAAGAGTATAATTCAGCTATCAAAGCTCTCAAAGGGAAGAAGAGTATAATTCAGCTATCAAACCTCTTAAAGGGAAGAAGAGTATAATTCACCTATCAAAGCTCTCAAGGAAGAGAAGAAGAGTATAATTCAGCTATCATAGCTCTCAAAAAGAAGAAGAGTATACATTTGTAACGTGGGGGTATATGCAATACTCAAGTTGAATGAAATAGTGGTCTGCAAACTATGGCCAACTACTGGTTGGCAAATCATACCACAGCTGGCCAAGACCCTATTCTACCTCCCAGTGGTGCCCCCTGGAATCAGGCAGTATTCTGGCCAAGTGAAAAGGGGGAATCACAAAAGGAATACGAATCTAGATCCAAAAATGTGCCAAGTCAAAAGTGCTCGGCTAAAAGGGACATAACTAACACAATACAACCAACTCTTTTAGGGGCAACTAACAATAAAGAATTACGGGGGAACTGAAAAATTCATCATCTCAACTGCCTCATTTTGTTGATCTGATGGAAATTATACTACAATTTTGGGGCACAGAAAACACTTGTTTTTTCATGGAAACTTGAGATCAAAGGTTTGAAAATGAAGACACAAAAAAAAAGCTTGACAGACTGGCAGGGACAAACATTAAAAAAAAAAAAAGAAAGACATTTTAACAGAAAGAAAATATAACCAGAAGCATATTTCAAAATAACAAAAGTATATGATTCTTTTTCAAATTTTTTACCTTTTTCATTTCCCTCAGTGCATTTATTTTTTTATTCAAGCATAAAGAATAACAGATGAAAACAAAGGCTGGTGGAATAATAAATAACAAATATGCATAAAAATCTCGTTAAGAATAATAACATGTGCTGTAGTACCTGCAGTACTTCAGATACTGTCATGAATTAACTTCTTGTTGGCAGGTAACAGCAGGTTTTAAAATTACGGTATTATGGCAAAGAATCACAACTGCTAAGAGTTTATCAAATGTACCTTGTGGAAATAAAAACTGAAAAAACTGAAATTAGGGCATAACAAAGAAAAAAATCCAGGCAGCTAAAGAATTCTGCATATAAAAATAGCCAAGCATAACAATATGAGCGGCATACTGGTTAGTGCATTCATCTGTCAAAAAGGAGGTCCCCAGTTCAATTTTACATTGGGGTGGAATTTTTTTTTTTTGGACCGACTGGCACTAGAGTCAATCCAACCTGAAGAAACTGGTAGCAGTGTTTACCCTGGGAAAATAATGCCAGTGAGGACAGGTGCTGGCAGCCATACCTCTAATGCTGTAGTAACCTATAGAGATGTGAAGGCACTAACAATTAACACCCCTCTGAGGTGTGCAAATGCCACGGGACATGCAGCATGCCAAATACCACATTCGCAATTTTTCAACTTTTCTGATTCTCTGGATTAAGAATTTTCAGTCTTCTTCCAAATAAAGAAAAAATCTACAAATCTTTCCAGCTGAACTGCAGTTCTGTTGGTAAAAACAAAGATCTCTTGGTTGCCCATTGCAGGGGAGTTCAGTAAATGATTTTGCAGCAAATTCCTTTCTGTTGCCTGATGATCTGTTGTCTGCAGTCAATAAAGATACTGCAACCCATCCATAGGCTGAAGATAGTGCACCGGTGACTGCTGCTTGAGTTGTTAATGTTTGTTTTGTTTTACTCAGGTTAGGTTATACGAGTCCCAAGCAAAATGGTGGAGCAATGACAACAGTACAGACAGGATGATATTAACAAAGAGCTGAACCTCGTTAATATGCATTAAAAAAAAAAAAAAAGACAGACTGAGAATTGAGGCAAACTGGAAATCCAGCGCAACCATCTTTCACTGGTGGGAGAACACATGGTGATGAATATGCTGCTGTCAATAAACAAAGTGATCAATTTTCTAAACATGTGATTACTAACAATGCAGCATGATACTACATAAGTTCACAGATTAGAAAATACATTTTTGTTAAAAAACCACACACAATAATAATAAAAAATGCTAATATATCTAGAGCTGATTATTATTACCCTATTGGGTAAAACAAATTTTTGTTAAAATGCAACCTTGTAACTTATCACCCACAAAAACTTGTTCAACTACAGCTAAACTATTGACTGCACATTAAAAAAAAAAAAAAAAGAAGAAAGAAACCACATTCATTTTGTGTGTGGCTGTATGTGTTCATATAATATATAAGCATTGTATAAGAAAACTAAAAAAAGTTGTGGACATATGATGTGACACGAAAGACTGCAAGAACTTCCACAAAAGACTCATATAATGTGTCCAGATGCAGCAGTGTCCAGGTAAGACAGATGACAATCACCTGAAGATATTAAGTATTTGAACAGACATTAAGTGTTCTAAAACAAAAATAAAAAAACAAGAAACACATGAGAAACTGAAAGCACTGGAAGCCCATTTCTTATTGATGGAATCTTATCAACATGTTCATAAACTGAACAATTTCCTATACAGTATTTTTTTTTCCCCAATGTGATCCATTATGTTCCCTAATAATTTTACTTTCTAACTGGATATAGTCTTTTATTTAAAGAGACTGATTTGTACGTGAATATCCTTTTTTTCCCCTTAATACACTAACAATATCTCTGTGCTAAATATATTCTAATTTCAGTGGTTGGCGCATTATCTCAATATAAGGCGCATAATACCATGGACTTGTGGAATAATCCACAGGACTGAATGGGATTAAAACCTATGACCACTTTGCTAAGTAGGCCGGTACTTCATCCCTGAGCTCCTGAATCTCATAGCTCCCCTGATAAACCTACAAATGAATATCCAATGTTTATGACTCTGTGCATGGTGGTTAAATGAATGCAGTCAAACATTCTGAACATAATGCACCAAGCAATCACTTATGACATAGCCTTTTAACTGATTACTCTCCAGTAATTCATAAACCTGTTTCACTGCCCTCAAGTCAATCTCTTTTACTGTCATCAAATCAATCTCTCCAGTAATTCATAAGCCTGTTTCACTGCCCTCAAGTCAATCTCTTTTACTGTCATCAAATCAGTCTCTCCAGTAATTCATAAACCTGTTTCACTGCCCTCAAGTCAATCTCTTTTACTGTCATCAAATCAATCTCTCCAGTAATTCATAAGCCTGTTTCACTGCCCTCAAGTCAATCTCTTTTACTGTCATCAAATCAGTCTCTCCAGTAATTCATAAACCTGTTTCACTGCCCTCAAGTCAATCTCTCCACTCTTCTTCTCCTTTTTGGTCATTTACCACCAAGACCGCCCTGTGATCCTACTGAATTTACTCCTGTGATCCTGTTCTCCTGTGGTCCGCCAGAGAACATGAGATCCTGAGAGGACCACAAGAGGTTCAAAGTATCGCGAGGCTTGGGTCTGTATTCTCAGTGGGTCACAGAAGCAGGATTGCATGACACTGTGATTTTCGCTGCACCAGTTTAATCTAGAGCTGGGCTTTCTCACAGGAAAACCTTGACATGGTTTAGATATCAGTATATCCCCGCCAGGTGAGAGGTGGTTGCACATCCAGTCTACAGTCGAACTTCCTCACCGGAAACCTCAACGTGTTTTGGATATCAGTATATCCCCACCGGGTGAGAGGTGGTTCCCCATCCAGTCCAGTGTTGGACTTTCTCACCAGAAAGCCTCAGCGTGATTAGAATACGCATATATCCCCGTTGGGTGAGAGGTGGTTGCCTACTTAGACTGCACTGGTCCAGTGTCTCCGACTTCAGCATTTTGTGGTTGTGGCCATTACCTTTCCTGGTGGTGACCAGGATGGAGCTTTGGTCGAGGAGGACGAATCCTTGACTCTAGTAAGTTTCACCCTGGGTTAAATCGGTTCAGGCGTATTATCCCAGTATGGGTGTATATAGGACATGGTTGGCCTCTAGAGCAGAGGTGCCTTGGTATGAATAGCCATCAAGTTTCACTCTTGGGTTAAGCCAGTTTAGGCATATTTCACAAGTATGGGTGTACATGGGACGTGGCCAATCTCTCCAGTAATGCATAAACCTGTTTCACTGCCCTCAAGCCAATCTCTCTAGTAATGACTCTTTAATATTAACATACTCTGTTTTCATACCATGCAATGAGAGAGGATGAGTAACTGAAGTAACAAAGTTAAGTCACTGTCTGAATCTGCAACATCACTCCACTACACTGTGAAAGGACATGCATCATCTAGAGATCCCACTGTAAGCTGTAGCAGGTTGGATCAACCCCACCAGCCTTTCTGCATACATGATGAGATTTGGCCAGATCCTTTTGCCTCAAGTTCTGAAGGTCTTCATATACTTGTGGTGGAAGGGCAAGAATTTGCAGATACTGACTACATTAACATTCTGCAGCACTGATGTCTTTCAACTCAGTCAGATGTGCTTTTATTTAACAGGGCCCTGCTATCTGTTCTTGTCTTTAGAAGAGGCACTTCTACAGACTCCTTTTCTGTCTAAATATTCAAAATTTCAGAACAGTGAAACAACTTGTGGCTAAAACAAATAAAAAAAAAAGAGCTCTAATGCTGTAAATAAAATTAACAAACATTTCAAAAAACAAGTGATCAATTATAAATGTGAGCTGTCTGGACAAATGCTCAATGAAGATGTCATGTTTGGTTTCAGAATTTTAAAAAAAAAAAAAAACCTTCTAAAGAATAATAAAGGTAAAGGTAATCCATCCATCTATCTATCTCTCTAGCTGGCCAAACGCAAAACAATCAACAGCCAAGCAACCACCGTCCAGTAGCAGGGAAGCAACAAATTCTCTCCACATCTCATGGTCTGCAGTTACCCTTTGTATTGTGCCCCATCTGTGCTGCATGCTACACATTTCTACTTCTACAGTTCTCTGCCAGGTAGACAGCTGGTCTTTAATTTTCCTTTTGCCGTAAATCGCATAGCTATTTTAGCAATGTCCCTTCTAATCGCATGACCAACACATTTCTAGTGGGGTTTTTTCCTGCTATTATGACGTGCATGTACATGCTCACACTGGGCAAGCAGGTCTCAATTATTTAATGTTTGTGACCAGTAAATATTCAAAATCTTTCTGAGGCAGATTGCATGGAATCAGCCAATTTCCTGTAAAGGTAATGATAGTTCTATTATGTCATAGAAGCATCTAGGGAATATGGTGTTAACTTTCCTGGACTTGTCAGCACACAAATACTCCAAACTTAACAGCACAGACTGAAGTAAAATGCTAGGAGTGTAAATGTCTATAAAGCCACAAGCCAAATTCTACATTTCAGATTAAAAATTTGCCCCTCCATGAAAACAATGTGGCCTTGTGACATTTGTTTGATTATTAATATAATACATACAATGTTTATTACAAGACTCAAAGTGACTTTTTCTGATACTAGTATGTTAAAGTGCTGACTGAGACAACACAAGGTTAAAGCCATGTTTCAGTTACCAAAAGATGTCTAACCACTCCTGCTCATATCACAGATGCAAAGATGACCTTAAGATATCAAATGGGACACAATAGAACAAAGAAAAAGAGGTCAACCACGTGAAACTCAAAAGAGAACAATGCTGAGAAGCTAAATTAGTGGGTATAAGATCCCTTTACGAGGTTGAAAAACTTAATGGGAACAGAAAAACATGGCAAGCAACAATGCAAGCCCTATGTGATGTTTAATGGCACAAGAAGGGTGTAAGATATAAGAAAGATGACCTTGCTGGAGTGATTTAATAGTTATATGGGTATATGACCTGGAGTCCGGCAAAACCTTATTAACCTTTCTGTGCTCCCACAGTCTGGCTAAAAGGGTATGTTTCCCCCAAGGCATATGAGTGTGCCAAGAAGCTTATTTCTGAACCAGGCATCATAATCCACTCATCATCTAACATAATGTCACTGCTTCAAAATCACTACAGCACCATGTGTAAAATAACAAGTCTACAGTTTCATGAGATCCTTCAGATTACCATCAGTAATGAAGAGCTATGGCAGAAAGCAATCCAACCCACAGTGAAAGAAATGATACTGAAATGATATTGGAGACAGACAGGACATACGCTTCAAAAGCCTATCACAAAAAAACAATAGACAAGCTCTCACCTGGAATCCCCAGGGAAAGAGTAAACAAGGAAGAAACACCTGGCGAAGGAGTCTTGAAACAGATAAAAAGGATGGAGATACACCTGGAGATGGACAGAAGAAACAGCCCAGGATGGAAATAAAATGGAGAGCCATTGTCGATGGCCTATGCCGCAGATAAGGGTAAAGAAGGCAAGAATGGGACATTTTCAACATGAATATCAGAAAAAGTTCAAGCCATCAATATTAATCTACTGCAGTTACCAACACATGTACACAGTCTTTACTGAAGCTTTGGTTTGCTTTACTAAAGCACATTTCTTATGCTCAAATGTGAGCTTCAAATACATGCACCCTTTGTACACATAAGGATTTATAGGGAGCCAATGATGGACTAACTGTCATGCTGAACATACTTTAGCGTACGGGCCCAGAAGGGCAGGGAGACTGGGGCCAATGAAAAAACAAACTCTGCAAATGCAAATTATTCTTTCATGTGACAATCATTTATAATATTACTGTTTCACTAGCATACTATGGTATGCAAAAGGCAGTGATGTATCAGGTGTGTTTGGTCTGTGTAAAATGGTCATATAATAGAAATCACAACATGAGGGGAATTAGGCCATATATCAGGTGAAGGGTGGTGGTGGTGGTGTCAGGGAATGGGGGTGGGACCCCTTTCTAAGTTTAGCCCAGGGGCCCCTGGTGATGGTTAATCCTTTACTGTAGAGAGCAATAACATACAAGAAAAAAGCAAACATATGATATGTTCATGTGCAGAAAGAGACATCTATGTGCCCAAAATGAATATCACTGCTGTAACAGCAACAGAAATCACAGCTGAGAAAATGGATTTAACATTTGCATACACACAGAAATATATACATGGGAATATAACTCAAAGCTTCCCTAGTCTATCACCACAGACACCTCTAGCCACACCAACAAAAGCAGAATCTAAGAAAATAATACTAACACATTTCAAAATCAAAATTTTGTGCTGTTTCTTCATTGTGTGTCTCTAAAATCTGTGAAATGAACTGGACTGATTAGCAGTTAAGATGTCCACTTATCAAGGACTTGGCTGCAGGTTCAAATCCTGCCATTCACATGAGCTTAGTTCTGGTGTATGGTGATATCAGTGCATGCTGGTATTAGTTAAAAACTTAGAAAACAAAGACTGCAAGGTGAGGCATACAGTCAGTATATTAAAAGAAAACAGATATTCCCAAGAAAATCAGGCCTATCTACATGACAGGAAAAAAAAAGCACATGTAATTACAGATTTAATGTAAGTGTTAAGTGAGGAAAAAACAAATTTGACAATAATAAATGAATGCCATGGTCAGTGATCTCACTTCTCGTGTTAATATTTTGAGTTCTAACCTGTTTCAAAGCATCCAAGTCAGCTTAATCATAAAAATTAATACAATACACTTGTAAGGACTTGTGTTAAATGACTGTCCCTGAAGCTGTATTGTGTAGTTCTTGTATGCAATCCCTGTAAAAAGGCTGACACTGACATACTGGATGTCGTATGTTCTTCATTTATATGTTCTCATGTTATTTTCTTACCTTCTGCCATTTGTATTTCTGCTCACATTCTTCACTCCTGCTGTGGTTTTGTAAAACTGAACCATACACCTCTATCAACCTTTATTACCAGAACCATTTTTACTGCAGTCTGTCCCTGAAAGTGAAAGAGTGTCAGCCTCCAAGGCAAGGCATACCAGCTACCCTGTACATCTAAAGACTATATTATCAAGGGAGAACCAGATATTCACATTCCTGTGGGAACACTTCAGAGATGAAAAAAAAAACAAAAAAACTCGTGATATTTGTGTTAGACTATCCAAAACATCCTTCAAACAATCTTCCCTGTCACACACTGACTATACACCCAAGTTCACTAAACCACAACTAAAAATAAAAAGATATCACAAAAAGTTTTTTGCAATTATAATCAATAAGAGAGAGTTCTGGATTTTATTTGAGCGATGGGAGAATCATTTTTTTTTTTACACAATAACTGTTACAAAACTGCATCCACAACTGTCCAAATCTAACATACACTATATAAAAACGTGAAATTTATTTTAAAACAAACAAAAAAAACAAACAACACTTTCTCCCAGTCTCACAACATGTGGCACTACTACATAAAACTGTTCAAAAAGGTACATCATACAAATTCAATACCTTCATATTTAACATCTCCAATTTTTGTTTCTGGCATTACAAGATTACCATTTAAATCAAAGGCTAAAATATAAGAAGCGATTCTCCCACCATCTTCTTCACTTTTTAGAGCAATTATGACGCTGTCCCTCGTTCCTGGAATGAATTTAAAAGATGAGAATCCATGTGTTGGATTCACAGCACCAATATTTCTCACTTCAATGTCTTCAAAGTTTTCATCCACAAGAAACATCAGGTTTGTGCCTCTCTTCTCATCCTTTACCTCATCATACGTTTCAGTGCTGGCTCTCCGCGGAAGGAAAAACCACTTCTTATGAACATCACTCCACATCGCAGATTCGTGGATTATGTAGCCTGTAGATGATGTACAAGAATAATAATGAAACAAAGTATAATTGTTTGGTATTATGTGCCATCAACTACAGTATAAACTACTGTATAAAAACAGTTTATGGTATTTAGATATTACATATAAGCTGGTGTTCTGCAACCTGGCTAAGGTAGGTAAAGTGGTCCCTGTATGTAAAAAGGTTCGAAACCACTTCACACGATCAGTTTAATATACCCCAGAACAAATACTCTTTAATTTTTTTACTCTACTGCCTTGGTCCACACCGTTCTTCTGTTTGGAATTTCTAATTTTAAACTATAATAAATGCTAAAAATTCACAAAGATTTTGATAGAGTAGATAAATATAAACTATGGGAAATCTTATTTTATGGCATTATGGAGTTGGTGCACATCTGATGCAAAAACCTATATAAAAACTGTCAGTGTACAGTTAGAACAAATTGCAGAACACTCCAAACCACTTGTCATAGAAGTTTTTATATCACTATATACTATTCATAACATATGCTGACATCTGCAAAGAAGCTAACATACATAGTAAATTCCACCACAAAACTGCCAAACAGTCCAACTCCAGAAGTAATGCAAGCAACCCACAGAATCTTCCAGCATACATGCTCAAAACTTGGACCTTAAATGAACTCCTTTTTGCTGACCACCATGCACCTATAGCCACATCAGGGAAACATATACAGCACAACATGGATAACTTAGCAAAGACATATAAAAGCCACATGAAGATCAGTGCTGAAAAAACAAAAGTCATGACCACAGAAAGAGAAGAAATCCCAACAAAAATCTTCCTAGACAATCGGCCCTTGAAACAAGTGAAACATTTCAAATCTAGGTAACAGAATATCATCATCATCAGGGAAAACTGACACTGAGACTGAGAACAGATACAATAAAGCAAATCAGGTCACTGGACAAATGGCACCTTTACTGAAAAACAAATACATCACAACTGAAATAAAAGAAAGAGCGCTGTACAACACAATGTTCAGCCCAACTCTGTGCTACCAATATCAAACATGGACACTAACAGCCAAACACAAAAGAAAAATCATCATGACAGAAATGAAATTTTTTAAGAAGAATACTAAATGTGATAAGAAGAGACAAAATAAGAAATGACACCATCAGGGCAAAGGTTGGAGTAACACAGTATTACATTACATCCAGAAACAGCAAGTAAAATGGTTTGCCCCCATTATACCAGACAGTATACCACAAAAAACATTCACATTAAGATCTGCCAGTAACAGAGGAAAAGGGCTCCCACATAAGAAATAGAAGGAGGAAATTATAGAAACTTTAAAAATCCCATTATATGAAGCTTCTTCTTCTTCGTTCGCTTCTACCACCAAAAACTGCACTGTGATCCTACTGAATTTATGCCTGTGGTCCTCGTTAGGTCCCGTGGTCTCCTGCGTGGTCCTCAAAAGGACCACACGAAATCCACGAGAGGACCACAAGGGGTTCAGAGTATCGCAGGGCTTTAGCCTGTATTCTTGGTGGGTCTCTGAAGCGGATTGCGTGACACCGTGGTTTTTGTTGCACAAGTTTAGTCTAGTGTTGGACTTTCTCACCAGAAGACCTTGACGTGTTTAGGATATCAGTGCATCCTCGCTGGGTGAGAGGCGGTAGCCCACCCAGGCCAGAGTTGGACCTTCTCACCGGAAAACCTCGACGTGTTTTGAGATACCCGTGTATCACCACCGGGTGAGAGGTGGTTGCCCATCCAGTCCAGAGTTGGACTTTCTCACCGGAAAACCTCACCGTGATTAGGATAATTATATGAAGCAAATTACTGAGCCCTATCAGTTTGTCCACTGAAAGGTATATGAAGAAGATGACAAGACACTAAATGCTAAAAACAGGCATTGCACTATTTTCCAGGATTACATTAATGGATGTGATCATTTTTAAACCTCCAGTGATTCTGCTTGCTCCAGAGTCAAGAATATTTAACTTAATATAAAATAAGACAAAGGCAGAAAATGCTATTATACTGCACTCTTGAGTGGCTTGGCAACTAATGCGCTTGTCTTTCATGTGGAGATTGGTGGTTCAAGTCCAGCTGGAGCTGCCCCAGTCACCAAGCTGCAGAAACAGGTCCCCAGCTACTTCTGGAGCTGAAGAAACAGGTCCCCAGCTACTTCTGGAGCTGAAGAAGCAGGTCCCCAGCTACTTCTGGAGCTGAAGAAGCAGGTCCCCAGCTACTCCTGGAGCTGAAGAAGCAGGTCCCCAGCTACTCCTGGAGCTGAAGAAGCAGGTCCCCAGCTACTCCTGGAGCTGAAGAAGCAGGTCCCCAGCTACTTCTGGAGCTGAAGAAGCAGGTCCCCAGCTACTTCTGGAGCTGAAGAAGCAGGTCCCCAGCTACTTCTGAAGAAGCAGGTCCCCAGCCACTTCTGGAGCTGAAGAAGCAGGTCCCCAGCTACTTCTGGAGCTGCAGAAGTGATGGCAGCCAGGGATGCTGCTATCCATATGATTTTCTTGTTTGTTGTTAGGTCAAGAAAAATACAGATACTAATCTCTCTCTCTGAACCTTAAGTGCCCAGGGCACATGGGGCTTCCGCAAGGGTTTTCCACAAATGCCTGTCTTTCGCCTTTTTTTCTGCTCTTGCCCAGGTGAGCCCTCTATTGCTCAACATCCTTTCTGTTGTTCTTCTCCATGTCTCTTTTGGTCTACCCTTACTTCTGCTCCCCTGTGGTGTCCATCTTAGTGCTATTTTTGGTAGTGAGTTGTCAGTCATTCGGAGCACATGTCCCAACCATCGCCAGCGTCTTTCCTCAATAATTGTTGTCAGTGGTTTCATCTGCATTTCTGCCAATAAGATGTTATTTCTTATGGTGTTTGGCCAAAATATTTTTTTAATTCTACGTAAACATTTAGTCTGGAAAGAATTCAACTTGTTTTCTATGGTTTTGGTGATTTTCCAGCATTCACTTCCATAGAGTAGGACACTTAGAACATTACTCTTAAATATCCTGATTTTCATATTTATGCTTAGTTTATTTGATTTCCATATATTCTGTAGCATTGCAAAAGCCTGGTTTGCTCTAGTAAGTCTGCTGTTGATGTCCTCTGTGCTGTCTCCATTTTCTACTACTCTGCTGCCAAGGTATACAAATTCGTTGACCTCCTCCACTAACTTGTTATCTACTCTGAGTACATTTCTGTTGTTCACATTTTGCTTCATTAACTTTGTCTTTCCTACGTTGATCTTTAGTCCTATGTTGTTTGCATTCTGGGTTAACTTGTTTATTTTATCTTGCATATCTTTGTGTCTGCTTGATAATAGACAAATGTCGTCCGCAAAGTCAAGGTCCTCCAGCACTGTGTCAAGGGTCCATTGTAATCCTCTGCGTTTGTCTGATGTTGCCTCCTTCATTAACCAGTCTACTGCCAAGATAAATAATGTTGGTGATAGTACACATCCCTGTTTCACTCCTGTTTGTACCCTAAAGCTGCTGGAGGTATGTTCTCCACAGATAACTTTGCACTGAAAACCCTCGTATAGGGCTTTGATTACATTAACTATTTTATGGGGGAGGCCATGCCATCTTAGGATTTTCCACAGTGCATCTCTGTTGACACTGTCAAAGGCTTTCTCAAAATCTATGAATAATGCATATGTTGTGCTATGCCACTCATTTGCCTGTTCTAATATTTGTCTAAGTACAAATATATGGTCTATGCATGATCTTCCTTTCCTAAATCCTGCCTGCTCTTTCCGAAGTTTTTCCTCAAGTGTTGGTACAATTCTGTTGATGATTATTCTGCAAAATACTTTACTAGTGAGTGGCAGTAGGGTAATGCCTCTCCAGTTCCCGCAATCTCTGAGGTCACCCTTCTTTGGTAGTTTTACTATAAGACCAGTTTTCCACTCCTCTGGGGCTTTTTCTAAATCCCAAATTTGTTGTAATATCCGGCAAAGTTGTTTTGGTGTTTCTGTTTCTTCTGCTTTCAACATCTCAGCAGTCACTTCATCTTCACCTGGTGCCCTGTCTGATTTTAGCATCTTTATCGCCTCTTTTACTTCATTTATTGTTATTGGTCCTGTATTGATGTTTAGTTCCGCTTTTGCTTCAGGTATATCTATTGCTTGTGCTGCTTGTGTTCTGTTTAGTAGGGTGTTAAAGTGTTCCCTCCATCTTTCAATTTTTTCTCTTTCTCCACTGACCAGTTGTCCATTTTGTGTTCTTACTGCACTTTCACATCTTGTATTGAAGTTACCTGTCATCTGCTTTGTGATTTTATATATGGTTTTCATGTCATTTGTATATGCTGCTTTCTCTGCTGTTTCTGCTAAGTTGTCATAATATTGACGTTTATCTTGACGGCATGATTCCTTCACTTCTTTGTCTTTTTGTGCATAATTACTTAAAACTCGTTCTTTAAGCCGTTGTGATTTGGTGTTCAGTAATTTTTTCTTGATTTCTTTTCTTTGCTCTATCTTTTCCCATGTGGTCTCACTTATCCATTCCTCTTTTCTCCTTTTCCGATATCCCAGCACTTCTTTTGCTGTTTCCTGTAGTGTTTTATTGAACTCTAATATGGACATCTCTGCTTCGTCTTGTAGGACACTGAAGCGGTTCTTAAGTATTATTGAGAATTCATTTCTTGTTTGCTGGTCTATCAGTTTTCTTGTATCAAAATGTATCTTCTGTGTTCTCCGATTCTGGCTTTCCTTAATTTTAGTTTTATTTTTGCTACCAGAAGGTTGTGATCACTTCCTATATCTGCTCCTTTCCTTGCTCGCACATCTTGTAGTGACCGTTTCCACTTGTTGTTTATTAGTATGTGATCGATTTGGTTTTCTATGGTTTTATCTGGTGACCTCCAAGTCACCTTATGGATGTTTTTGTGTTGGAAAATTGTCCCTCCGATGGTCATCATGTTTTCTTCACAGAAACTGCACAGTCTTTCTCCATTTTCATTTATTTCTCCGATTCCTTCTCTTCCCATGATTCTTCTTCTATCTTCATTTCCTTCACCTACTTTTGCATTGAAGTCGCCCAAGATGAGTAGCATATCATGCTTGGGTATTGTTTCTACTGTGGCTTGGAGGCTGTTGTAAAAATCTTCTTTTAATTCCTCTTCAGCTGCTTCTGTTGGTGCATAACAAACTATAATAGACAGCTTCGTGAATCTTGAGTTGAACCGTGCATATAATAATCTCTCATTTATTGGGGTCCATTTCATCAATGCTCTTGATGCTTCTTTTGTTATAATCAATGCTACTCCTCCTTCATGAAGATCTTCTTTACCTGACCATATTATTGTATCTTCTGTGTGCTGTGTTGTTAATTTCCTTCTACCTTGTCCTGTCCATCTTGCTTATTGTATTCCTAGTATGTCTAGTTTGTATCTGTGCATTTCCTTGATGGTTTGTGCTAGTTTTCCAGTCTGGTTTAGTGTTCTTACATTCCAGCTGCCTATTTGCATCTTTTGTTTAGGTTCCAGGAGGTCTGCAGTCGGGCTGGGGACTTCCAGTGGCTGGCTTTCATCCACAACCTTCATGGGCTCAGTTTCCTGATACGCATTTCTCCTTCCACCTGCATTTGCTTTTTCCCTTGCTTCTGTTTCTGTAGCAGTCTGATAGTTTTTTACCAGATAGGGTTGCTGGCCCTATGCTGAACCCTCCTTAGTCGCCTTTTACGATCATGCATGGTAGGGTACAGTGGTCCTATTCTTTGCAGATCCCGGGTACCACACGGGGGACAGATACTAATATCACATCCAAAAGTGTCACTACAACATGACAGGGTTGAAGGGAATGGCATTATAAATGTTATTTTTACATTAGGGATGAAGATGCCATCCAATTAGGCAGTCAGTGGCCCATAGCTGAAATGGATTGGAAAACCACAGCTGACCAAGACTACCCTATATCTCCTTTGGTAGCCCAGTTAATAGGTCTAGCCCGGCTAACGAGGGAGAGATCGCCACAATCCCCAAGGTGGTGGAGTCTGCTAAAGAAGAACTGCATGCCCCCTGCTTGTCTAGTTCCCTTCAGGGACCACAAAAATTGAGCCCTAACCCACTCTCAAGCCAACACAATGCTAAGTCTCATCTTCACCTCATCAGCTGCCAAAACCAGCTCGCAGTTTCAGGAAGATTGAAAATATTATCAATAACAGTGATCTCTGTATGCAAACAAAGAACTTCTAACTGTTATTCGTTAACTGCACAGAGACATGAAGACATGATACAAATGCTTGAAAACCTTCATACAGATGGTGAAGATATGAGGATTATTAAGAAAATATACCAGAATCAAAGAGGAGCAATAAGAGTAAACAAAATCATTGGCAGAATCTGAGAAAACATTCGCACAAAAAATGTTCATAACAAATACTTTATCCAAAATTTTAGGATATTTCTTGGCTGTGCTTTTCTAAAATCTGTAACACAATGGATTTGGCATCATATGCACCCACTAAGAAATGAATAAAAATGATTAACTGAGGAGAAGAGATAAATGTCTTATGACTCTGACTTTTCCAGTCCCCGGATTTACAAGTTTTCACTCTTTTTTACTTGTGCTAGATAATGAAACGTACAGTTCCTCTTCAGCTGTTATACATTTCCATACAGAATGTTGGTGATTGAGGAGTTTGGTGGTATCAGGTTCTTCCGAAGGTCCTTCAATGCACTGAAGTCCAGCAGGTTAACTTAACAGTTTCGTCTTCTTGTCTGTTGTAATGCATGCAGTATGGTGTGTGGTCAGCGGTCACTCTGTGTAAGTGCTTATAATGTGTCCTGTTCTCAACCTAAAAATTGTGCACTGGTCTCTATGACAAAAGCTGTTCATGTGGTCTCCGGGGTTAGGCTTTGGCAGGTGTGTATATAGGGATCTTCCAGTTGGATTATTGGCCCATCTGTCCATCCACTGCTGCTTGCAGTTGTTGTGTATAATGTGTTCAGCTGTTCTCATGTTGGTGGAGATGTGGGGCTGTGACATGGTGGCTCCACTCTTTGCCAGTCTGTCAGCACGTTCATTTCCTCTGATATCTATGTGCCCTAGTATCCACTGTAGGTTGGTCTTGGTGTCATAGGAGGCAAGTTAGTTTACTGCACTGAGTATGTCAGTTTTAATGTGATCAGCTGATGGTATCCAGTTTTCAAGGGCCTGGAGAGCAGACTGGGAGTAAGAGAAAATAACAAGGTTTTTAGGGTGGGAGGCACTGTTTTTGTATTTGGTGGTGGTGGCTGCCAGGGCTGCTAATACTGCCTGCATCTCTGCATCATAACTGGATAAATGTCTTATAAACAGATGTCTTTTCTCTATAAGCAGAGTAAACATCATGAAAGGCTTTCAAAATTTGAAAAGGAAAACATGAGATCACAATCTGACTGGATAGTTTGATGAGATGTGTGAGAGAAGATCACCAATTTAACTGATGGCTTCCATGAAGGCTCAGGTCCATGGTGAAACACAACAGTCAACACCAGTTAGCATGGCACCTGATGATGATGATGAAGACCATGAATAAGAATGAACCTGAGCTAAACAGAAGCAATATATATATATATAACCATTATATAGTCATACTGCAATAGTGTTGTGGCACTTGGACAATAAACAAATAAATGACACAGAAGATTAAGGCAAACACAGATGTGGTTGTGAGGAAAGATTATACACCCTGGAGAACTGAATAACATCAACTAATTAAAACTATCATGAACTAATTAAAGCCATAAGGAGAAGACAATAAGCTCTCTTGACATGAGAAGATAGAAGTTGAAGAAGTTGCATATTACTGGACAACTCACTGGGAAAACAAGGTAGACAGAGAAGAATATTTAACTGAGCTCTCACTCATTATATCTGTTGGTTCTTTACAATGTGTTTTCAGATTTCCTGCCAGCATCCTTAATTTGTCCTGGCTCCAGCAATCTCTTCACAATTACATTCTTCTTCTTTTCCCACTCTCAATTTTCCAGCAGTCTTTCCAATATAGCTTTAGCAAAGTCCATTCTCAGCCTGCCATTTATTTTAGCCTGTCCAGCAGGTCTGTCTGCCACTTCATTGCCATGTAGTCCTGTATGCCCTTGACTACTGTCAAGCCACATAAAGCTCATCACAGCTGACTCGCTTAACAGATGAACCCATTCTTTTCTAAGCAATTTTTTCTCATTCTTTACAAAACATGCTCTGTGAATCCATCACAACAACACGCCATGAACTACACCATGGGCAACTAGCCGTTCCACGGCCACCAACACAGCCTCAATTTCCATTCGCAGGCTTGATGTGGCGACTTCAAAGGCTCTCAAATTCTGTGGCACTATTCCACTGTGGTGGACAACAAAACCTCAACCACTTCTGCCATCTGTACATATTACACGTAGGAAAACCCACAGTGATGTTGGATGAGATCTTGAACTCAATGTTCAACTGCCTCCTGTGCCTAGTCTCTACATTCGCTGGTCTTCTGTACAATAACCTTTGTTTGCCGAGGTCAGTCCTGTACCTGTAACCAATCATCACATTTAGGCACTTCATCTAGATCGCACACTAACATTATTGTATCCTCAGTCATCCAGGACCTGCCTCGTTTGATGTGTTTGCCCTTTATCAACCCCAGCTTCTTGTGGAGAGGATGGTCCTTAATACCATCAACCATTCACCTGAGCATACTTGTGTTCTGACCTCACACTCAGCATATCAAGCAGAAAGTGCATGGCTGCCACAGGAGTATCTCTTGTGCAACCTAAGACCAGTCTCACTGCCTTATTTTTTTCCACGCTCTAGTCTGTTCAGCCGTGCATCTGATGAGTAGGCTTAGACCATACTCCAGTAATGACATCACCAGCGCCTGCCTCAGCAAGAACAGAGCATGCTGTGGGATGTTTGCTGCAGCCATTAACCTATCTGCTCTAAACGCTTTCCCAGTCTTTTGTATTACATTGTCCACATGTTGTGCAAAGATAGGAACTGTTAACAAACATACTCTTGGACATATGCTGCAGCATGTGGCAGAGCATATATGGGGCTGTCTTGAATGTAATGACACTGATTTTGAATCTTCATTATTTATGCAAAAACCTCTAACTTTGGAACATAAAATAGCACCTATTTCTTCAAACATTAAACTGGGCCTGTTGTATGGATCAGGAACATGATAGCATCAGCCAAAAGTACCAAGAGACTGTAAACCTTTATTAACACCTGCATAAGAAAAGCCCTTCAGATACCATCAGTAATGACGAGGTAAGGCAGAAAACAAACCAACACACAGTGAAAGAAATGATAATAAAAAGACGTTGAAGATGAATATAACTATCACAAACATAACCAAACAAGCTCTCACCTGGAATCCCCAGGGAAGGAGGAAACAAGGAAGACCTAGAAACACCTGGCGAAAAAGTACTGAAACAGATTTAAAAAAAAAAAAAAGATCGACTACATCTGGAAGAAAAACAGAAGAAAAAGTCCAGGACAGAAATTATTGGACACCCATTTTTTCATGGCCTTATATCCTAGATAGGGATAAAGAGGATGAGACAGGCAGATCTCTTTTCTATCGGCGCTCACAGTTTTCACTGACCTGGCAGCAACATTCCAGTTTTGGCTCTCAGGGCATTATATTTATCATGCCAGTCTAGATGTATGACATCTCCCTCAGGTCCTATAGATTTCACCCACTGGGGATTGAGGTTAATTACTTCCCCTGTTGCTGTGGTCCACTCTTTTCCAAGTCCTCCAACATACAGACGCTGATCTTTCACTGTGGCCCACTCACACTTAAAACCTGACAAAAGAAATGAAAAGGGAAAAAAAAAAGGAACTAAATCAAATAATAAAGTGAAGTTTTTTTTACAAAACTCTGCCAGTAAATGAAGGCATGAAGTGCCGTCTCACTTTGATTCCTATTCACTCAGCCAGATCATAGTCTGCTAATAGTGCACCAAGTGCAGATCCTGGTCAGTTACTTCTTCTTCTTCTTTGTTCACTTCTACCACCAAAAACCGCACTGTGAACCTACTGAATTCACGCCTGTGGTCCTCGTTAGGTCCCGTGGTCCCCTGTGTGGTCCAAAATAGACCACACGAGATCCACGAGAGGACCATAAGGGGTTCAGAGTATCGCAGTGCTTTAGCCTGTATTCTTGGTGGGTCTCGGAAGCGGGATTGCGTGACACCGTGGTTTTCAGTGCACCAGTTTAGTCTAGGGTTGGACTTTCTCACTGGAAGACCTCGACGTGTTTAGGATATCAGTGCTTCCCCGATGAATGAGAGGCGGTAGCCCACCCAGGCCAGAGTTGGACTTTCTCACCAGAAAACCTCGATGTGTTTTGAGATACCCGTGTATCACCGCCAGGTGATAGGTGGTTGCCCATCCAGTCCAGAGTTGGACTTTCTCACCAGAAAACCTCAGCGTGATTAGGATACGCAAACATCCCCGCCGGGTGAGAGGTGGTTGCCCATCTAGACTTCCCTGGTCCAGTGTCTCTGACTTCAGCATTTTGCGGTCGTGGCCGCTACCCTTCCTAGTTGTGACCAGGATGGAGCTTTTGTCCAGGAGGACGAATCCTCGCCATTAGTGACTTCTACCCCTGGGTTGAGCCAGTTTAGGCATTATCCCAGTATGGGCGTGTTTGGGACGGGACCGACCTCTAGGGCAGAGGTACTGTGACATGCATAGCCTTCAAGATTCACCCCTGGTATGAGCTGGTTTAGGCAAAATTCACCAGTATGGGTGTTTATCAGGCGTTACCAACCTCTAGAGCGGAGGTGGCATGACATGTTTAGCCATCAAGTTCCACCCCCGGTGTGTGCCGGTTTAGGCATATTTCACCAGTGTAGGTGTATTTCGGACGTGGGCGGCCTCTAGAACAGAGGTGCCGTGGTATAGCTCTCGTAGCGATACTACTGGACATACCGGTTAAACTTCACTTTCCACCACCTTTTCCCATCGGCTCCGCACAGCAACCTTTATTTCTTTTCCGCATTCACTTCCTTAACCGGGAGGAGCTTCACTCCACGCGTGGCATTTGAAGAGTCTCGCCAGCAGTGTCTTAACCTCTGGGACAAGCCGGTTCATGCATTTCACCCGATATGACTGCACTCAGGACATGGCCGACCTCCAGACCAGAGGTGCCGTGATTTGACTGTTTGCTTCGCTTTATCCTTCCTACCACCTTTTCCGCAGTGATGCTGCGTGGCAACCTCATTTGCAAATTTCTTCATTGGCTGGGAGGAGCGGTGCTCCACGCACGGCAGCTGAAGATCTCGCCAACAGCGGCAGATGAGCTACCAAACGTGCCACTCATCTACCCTAAGTAACTGGTTTTCAGGCGCCAGATATTCGCCCTCGCCCCTTCTCCTGTCAGTTTAAACAGTTCTGCCACGGGAAGGCCAGGAGCTGGACTTGACTGCCAGAGGCTGTTTGTGGCGCGTTTGCAGTCCTTAGAACCTGGTCAGTTACTGTTTGCTAATCCTGACACAATCCACTGATGTCTGTATTTTTAAAAAAAAAGTATAAAGTACCAAATATTGTACTGACAAAAACCATTATTTCAGAAAGTTCTTAATGCAAGATGAAATGTACCAGTTTCAGAAAATCCTTGTATAATCACTGTCCTCCTTAGACAATTGCTGCCCTGATTCATAAGAGAAAGTGCTCCTCCTTACACAACTGCTGCTCTGATTCATAAGAGAAAGTGCTCCTCCTTAGACAATTGCTGCCCTGATTCATAAGAGAAAGTGCTCCTCCTCAGACAATTGCTGCTCTGACTCATAAGAGAAAGTGCTCCTCCTCAGACAATTGCTGCTCTGATTCATAAGAGAAAGTGCTCCTCCTCAGACAATTGCTGCTCTGATTCATAAGAGAAAGTGCTCCTCCTCAGACAATTGCTGCTCTGATTCATAAGAGAAAGTGCTCCTCCTCAGACAATTGCTGCTCTGGTTCATAAGAGAAAGTGCTCCTCCTCAGACAATTGCTGCTCTGGTTCATAAGAGAAAGTGCTCCTTCTTAGACAATTGCTGCTCTGATTCATAAGAGAAAGTGCTCCTCCTTAGATAATTGCTGCCCTAATTCAAGAGAGATAGTGCTCCTCCTCATACAACTGCTGCCCTAATTCAATAGAGAAAGTGCTCCTCCTCATACAATTGCTGCCCTAATTCAATAGAGAAAGTGCTCCTCCTCATACAATGCTGCCCTAATTCAATAGAGAAAGTGCTCCTCCTAGACAATTGCTGCCCTAATTCAATAGAGAAAGTGCTCCTCCTCATACAACTGCTGCCCTAATTCAATAGAGAAAGTGCTCCTCCTCATACAACTGCTGCCCTAATTCAATAGAGAAAGTGCTCCTCCTCATACAATTGCTGCCCTAATTCAATAGAGAAAGTGCTCCTCCTCATACAACTGCTGCCCTAATTCAATAGAGAAAGTGCTCCTCCTCATACAACTGCTGCCCTAATTCAATAGAGAAAGTGCTCCTCCTCATACAACTGCTGCCCTAATTCAATAGAGAAAGTGCTCCTCCTCATACAACTGCTGCCCTAACTCAATAGAGAAAGTGCTCCTCCTCATACAACTGCAGCCCTAATTCAAGAGAGATAGTGTTCCTTAGACAACTGTTGCCCTAATTCATCAGAAAAAATGCTCCTCCTCAGACAATTATTTTGGGTTTAACTCCTGACACTCTTATTGTGATGAGCCATAAGCTAGTAGTTCTTAATCAATAGATTGACTCAATTTTTTTTTTAAATCTCAGTGTTATCCAGGTTCTACTTCTTGCTTTATTTTTAATGAGGGACACACAGCAGTTCTCATGCTGCAAAGGGAGGCCATGGCCAAAAAAAAAAAGTCAATAATAACTGGTCTAAGAGGAAGGATTTTTTTTTTATTTGCCAGTGCTCATAAATTTTTCATGTCATAAGTTCATTTGTTTTTATTTACATTACTTTCTAGGTTACTGTTCATGCAAAAATACTATTGCACATGCCAAATCATTCCTTAGAGGGAACACTGGCTACAAGTCATCACTCCAAGAAGATGTTATTTTTTCTGTTTGTCTGTTTTGCCTCTCCCTGCCCAAGAGTTGAACAATTGTTTCCTGTATCTTAGAATGCTTGTCAGTTATTTTACCATACAGAACTTGTGTCAGGGGTAGCACTAGCATGATAAAAAATTCACTGAAACACTCAATGACAAATTCTCTTTCTATACCTTTATTGACCTTCCCATTTCCATCTGCAAGAATCACCCACGGCACAACTGTGTTATGATGAATCTCGTATATAATGCCAGTTCTGTCATCAATACTGTATAGTTTTCCATTGAATGTCACAAGCTCAGACAACTCCATCCCGCGATCTTCTGCTGCAATGTGCGAAATAAGCACATGTGGTTGCGCTAACTTCACAATGACCGAATCTCTGTTTTCCGTTATAGTGAGGTTACCTTGTCTGTAGTAACTAAACCACGTGGCTTTCTTTTCTTTGCTCTTTGACTCCGTGTCGAGGTCTGTTATTAAACCAATGCGATACATAATCCCACTAGCAGTTCTCAGTGGATCAGTTAATGGATATGTTGGATTAAAGGAAACTGTTCGAGGTAATATCTGTGGATCACAGGTCAAAGGTGACTGTGTCCTTTGCACAAATAAGATTATGACAATAAAAACTGCTACACACAACGAAGCTGCATACATAACGACTTTCGGCTTCAGGTGGAATTTTGCGTTGCCCACACGATAAGAAGTGGGTCGGATAATTGCTTTGGTCCATTCGTGAACTGTGGATGGGTATGGCGAAGATAACATTTTCAAATCGTTATCGTCCTCCTGCAGATTCATGGATGTATAAAATAATGAATACCAGTCATAGTAGTCACGATCAGAAAACATTAACGTAGCCTGTCAACGTGTTTTCATCCCGTCAATACGTCTTTACCAGCTGGTCTTTTCCTATGGTCTGCAGGAATGTATTACGAAGCCGCCATATTGTTTACGCGTAAGACCAAAGTGGCCAGTCGTGTGTTAATTTTCATTCTATACTAATATGACGAATTGGCCACAAAATGTCTACGTAAATTAGTGATTTAGAAATCGATTTTTTGTGTGATGTGGTATATATAATGGCCATATACTTTGTAAGTAGAAATAAGTAAAGAATGTTCAGAATTTAAAGAAAATGGATAATGCATAAACTTGTTAATAGTTGCACAATTTGTTCAGTTAATAATATACTTAAATATTTTTGACACTCTTAACGTCATGATAATCTAGAGAAAACCATCTTGGAAGCGTACATAATGAGAAAAAGAAAGAGAGGAAGACAAAGGCGAAGATGGCTGCAAGACATCGTTGATTATCTGCAAATGGATGCATTAGCTGCAGGGCATCTTGCTCACAACTGAGAGGCCTCCAAGAATGATGTTAGGGAGGCAAATTCCCGCAAGGGACATGCAAATGAATGAATGAATGAATTGCTTCGTCAAATTTACAACAAACTGGCAAATCTCGTAGACCGGTTTTCTTCACAGAATATCAGATATCAAGAGATAACCAAAAACCTAGACAGTACTTAACTTTATGTCATTTATGTAAAATTTAAATTTTATGTAAATTTGTATCGGTCCAGAGAGAGAGAGAGAGAGAGAGAGAGAAAGATGTAACGTTTTGCATCCAGTATGGAAAAAAAAAGGAGAGAGAATAGAAACCTGTAAAATAGATAACTAAATGACGAACTGGCTTGAAATATCAAAGATGGAAGAGGGTGTGAAATCAATGGCAAAAGAAGTTACAGGCCTGGACAATATCAGTATAGAAACGATGGAAACATTAGAATATTGAGTAGATAAGATAATATGTAACTAAATGTGCAACAGATGGTATGGACTTGAAAACGTCAATACCCACATAACGAACATCATTCATTCATTCATTCATTTGCATGTCCCTTGCGGAACTTTGCCTCCCAAACAGCACTCATGTAGGCCTCTCGGTTGTGAGCAAGATGGCCTGCTGCTGCTGCATCCATTTGCAGATCGTCAACGATTTCTTGCAGCCATCTTCGTTTTGGTCTTCCTCTCTTTCTTTTTCCCATTATGTATCCTTCCAATATGGTCTTCTCTAAATTATCATGACGTTTAATGTGTCCAAAATATTTAAATTTTCTCTCTTTAATCCTCTTTACTAGCCAGCCTTCTTCAATATTAAGCTCTTGTAGTATAGATATATTTGTTCTTTTTTGTGTCCACGATATTTGGAGAACTCTTCTGTAGCATTTACATTCAAAGGCATTTATGTGTTTCTCAGCTGTTTTGTTAAGTGTCCACGTCTCACAGGCATATGTTGCGATGGGAAAGATGCATGACCTTAAAAATCTTATTTTTGTAGTTCTGTCTGCTCCTCTCCACAGATTCTTTATTTGTTTTACTTTCTGAAGAGCAATAGATGTCCTCCTTTTAATTTCCCTCATTGTATCTCCATTATTAGTTAGCCGTGATCCAAGATATTCAAAACTCTCCACTTCTTCCAATTTTTCCTCATTGATATATCTTCTTCTTCTTCTTCGTTCGCTTCTACCACCAAAACCGCACTGTGATCCTACTGAATTTACGCCTGTGGTCCTCGTTAGGTCCCGTGGTCTCCTGAGATCCACGAGAGGACCACAAGGGGTTCAGAGTATCACAGGGCTTTAGCCTGTATTCTTGGTGGGTTTAGGCATATTTCACCAGTGTAGGTGTATTTCGGACATGGCCGGCCTCTAGAGCAGAGGTGCCGTGGTATGTATAGCTCTCGTAGCGATACTACTGGACATACGGATTAAACTTCACTTTATTCATTGATATATATTTCAGCTGCCTTGTTTGTTTTGTCAGTTGTCATCAGTTTAGTTCTCTTCGCATTAAGATAGAGGTTCTGCTCTTCGCTGTTCTTACGGACTGACATAATTAGTTTTTCCATTCCTTTTTGTGTTGTGGATAGTAACACTGTGTCATCAGCATATCTAATCTCTGGTATTTCATAACCTCCAATTGTTATGGCATCGTAATATTCTTTGTCTACATCTTCTCTAACATTCCTCATTATATTTTCAGTATACAAGTTAAATAAGTAGGGTGACAATATGCACCCCTGACAGACCCCTTGTTTTATGTCAAACCAAGTTGTTGTTTCACCATTTATTCTTACTGCTGCTTGTTGGTCTAGATACAGCAGTGATGTTAATTGTATCAAATGTGTTGGAAATCTCATTTTTTCCATTATTTCCCAAAGTTTCTGGTGTTGTACACAATCAAATGCCTTTGAGTAGTCTATAAAGGATAAATATAGATTCACATTAAACTCTCTGCATAACAAACATGGATGAATAATCATAATGACATATCAATCAATGAAAAATCAAACGTCGTTAAAACATAAGTGTGATTATAAAAGATGACAATGACATACTCAAAATGCACGAAGAAAAGAAAAATACAAAACGCATCTTGAGTCCAACACTCTATTGTGCACAAAATGACTCAATCAGTGATCTGAAATGGATAATCAGTCAAATGATGGCATTAAATTGGAAGAAAAAAAAACACTCTTTATCCATACCTACATATCTTATATCTTATCTTATATCCTTCCCGTGCCGTTAAACGTTATATAGGGCTCGCAAGATAGTTCGCCAATTTTTCCTGTCTTCGGCGAGTCTTTCAACCTCATCAAGGGATTTTATGCTTGTTAATTTGGCCTCTCTTAACAATGTCCTCTTAAGAGTTTCACGCGGTCTGCCTCTTTTTCTTTGGCCTGTTGTGTTCCACTTGATAGATTGTTTTGGGATTCTCTGATCATTTCTTCTCATCAAGTGACCAACATATGTCCATCTCCTTTTCCTGATCATCCATGAGACTGGTTGTTGTTTGGTCATCTGTCGTATCTTTGCATTGTTCTTAAATTCGTTCCACTTGATGCCGAGTATTTTCATTATACATTTGTTTTCAAAAGAGTCTAATTTCTTTTCTATTTCTTTAGTTGTTTTCCAGCTTTCGCATGCATAAATGAGGATGTATATTACATTTGAATTGAATAGTTTTAACTTATTTTTTTGTGCTTATAACTTTTGAATTTCATATGTTCTCAAGATTCTTGAAGATCGATGCTGCTTTTGCAGTTCTAATTCTAACTTCCTTTCTGGTGTCACCATCCTGGTCAATGTAGCTGCCAAGGTATGCAAATTGATTGACTTCTTCAATATCTGTCCCTTCTACGTGTATTTTTCCATTTTGATTAATGGGAATTTTCATTATTTTTTGTTTTGTCCTTGTTAATTTCAAGTCCTATTTTGCTAGCCAGTGAAGACAGGCTATCTATTTTTTCTTGCATGGAATTCACATTATTACTGATAAGAGTTATGTCATTAGCAAAATCAAGATCAGATCTTCTAGTTGGGTCCCATGTACCCAGTCAATACCTGTGTTACCTGTGCAGCATTTTTTCATTATGAAGTCTACTGTAATTCCAAAATACATACATATATTTAACATTTAATACAACACACTTCACCATTGGAACTGAACGATAATTATATACATGGAAATCTACATGAACTACTTCACAAAGCATAAATGAAACGGACATCACTTATACAAGAAAAACATACATATTACGCCACATGGGAGGGGGCGTGGGTGGGGCTTGGGCTGGAACGATATCATAACACTTTCACAAATAAATCAGAGAAAAAAATCCACAATAACACATCCATCACAATACAACAACGGCCTTTCTGCTCTTGACCCTGCCATGCTTCGACAACACACGTGACTTCAAAAAGAAGGTGGCGTTGAATTTTTGACCCTCCGAACCGGCCGAATTCGGAACGACAAAACAAACAACACCATCCTTACAATAGCACATCAAATAAAGAACATTAAGATCTCGACGAAACACACAAATGTGCATCACGCACATACGCTCAAATGTACAATTTTGTACTTGGAAACATCAGTACAGTCAAGCGGCGGCTTACGGGCCAATTTGGAGCTAGGGGTCTGACCGTAAGTCGATTTGGCCGTAAGCTGGGATAACGATGACAACAACGAGATCTTATACGAGGCAATACACATATTGGTCTGCTGAGCGCAGCCTTTAAGCAGACCCAGATAGTTCAAGTAACTCACTGTCAAACACTGGAAGCAGAGTTGAAATGGTGTTCATAAAAGTTGGAACACCGCTAAAAACACGAAAAGATGCCGACCAAGATAAAAAGCTCACAGACATTTTTATGGCAGAAAAAAATTGACTGGAGACGATGCAAAGCTTCCTGTTTCGGACACGGAAAGGGAAGGGGAACAGGTATATTCTCCGTCGTTTTTAAGTTTTTATTTTTTAAACCTGTGGCTTCCTTCAATTATCCTTCGATTATTCATATGACCTCCAGTTGAAAAAAATACTGTTATACAGCACACAGAGGCGTTTGAAAGTGTACAGTTTGAACCAAATGCCTGAGAGATATTGATTTAGATGGTAAATATATCAGAGTGATAAACACACTGTATTGGAAACAAACACTAGTTATAATATCTGGCACAAACTACCAGTCAGTCACATTAAACGTCATGGATGCATTTGCATGTCCCTTGCGAAACTTTGCTTCCCTAACAGCTCTCTTGTAGGCCTCTCGGTTGTAAGCAAGATGCCCTGCTGCTGATGCATCCATTTGCAGATTATCAACGATGCCTTGGGCTTCCTCTCTTTCTTTTTTTTTCCCCCATTATGTACCATTCCAAGACGGTCTTATCCAAATTATCACGAAGTTTAATGTGTCCAAAATATTTAAGTTTTGTTTAATCCTCTTTACTAGCCAGCCTTCTTCGGTATTAAGTTTTTGTAGTAATGGATATATTTATTTATTTATTTATTTTTTGTGTGTGTACGATTGGAAACATGAAATAAACATTAACAGAAGAAAAGGAATGACCAAATTCACTTTCTTATTTCGAAACATCTAGCACAACAACTAAAGCTGTGAGTCATCAAATGCCGTGTACACTCCACACTTCTCTATAACGCAGAATCTTCTTACATCTTACAGAATGACCGGCATAAAATAAAACATGGAAAAGAAAACAGTGACCTTTGAAACGTGGATATACGGAAGAAGAGAGCGAATTTCATGGACAAAAAGGAAAACGAAGGTTGAAGTGAAATTGAAATGAAACAGAAGAATGAGATAGTTAAAATATTTCAGCCATATAAAAAGGCATAATAAATTAATAAAAAACCATACTCCAGGAAAAAAAACTGAGAGAAAACGAGTAAGAGGACGATAACTATATAGATGAGTGGATCACATAAAGAGAATTTAGCATGGCTTAATACAGTGTGACAGCAAGTTAAATGACATTGTACCTAATTTTCCAGGTGGAGACAGTATAGATTAATGATAAAGTAAAAATAACAATCCGTCTAGAATAACAATCTACTGCACATAGACAGCGTAACTCTAAACCAAGTGCCTTCAAAAAGCACATATACAATATTCAGTGCGTTATGTTGCAATTTCAAGTACCTTAAAAAATCAACAATCATAGTGTATTACATTTCTGTTTCATACGTAATGCTGAATATATTTCATACTATGCTCTCGTTTGTAAAAAATAAAAATGAAAGTAAAATTAAAAAAAAAAAACAGAAATTTTGAAAAAATCGTAAAAAACAAAATAAATAAATACAATGCCGCAGAATGCAGTACACGTATACATCTTTCTGTGATTGTATAGAGTACTACAAGTTAAAGACGTAGCACAATTTATCTCAGTGTTTATAATAATTGAAAGCTATTTTTGAATAGGCATGTCATGTCGTATTAGTAGTGATTTAGTGTTTCATGTGAGCAATTGAATTTTCTCCATTGTCATAAATTGTGATATGATTTAAAGTAATAATTTCATGTCTGTAATGAAAACTTATAACAAAAATATGTTGTTACAGCATCGTAGGAAACAACTGAAAAGAAGAAAGTCAAGTATTCAACTATAACGCAAAGTCGTAATACAGATCAAATAGTTTGATGCAATTGTTGTTTTGTTTGGTTTTGGTTTTGAAATCACCGCGATCTGTATGAGTTGGCGCGTGTTTTAGTCTAACATGCGAAGGGAGACAATAATTATGCAGACGTTAGTATCTTAGAAAATTTTGTCAAGTAAAATTATGTTATATTTATCTATTAATTTTGTCTGTCCCCGCAATTTATAATATAACATGGAACACGGGATGTTATATTTTAATATTTTATAATTCCTGAACAAGAGTACTGATCATTTCACTGAGCGTTTTATAAAAACATTTATGCATATTGATAAGCTAGTACATCGTAGTGCCGGATAGAGTTGGCAAGAATTCAGTTTAAAAGCGAATAAAAATGTCTTCGAATATTTCAGTAATGCTTATTGATTCGATTTTGTTACTTCTGCATGAATTTGTCAGTTCTCGAGCCATTCTTCGCATGCGAGCTTTAGGCTCAGACCAGCCACTGGTCAAAATAATTAAGTGTTTAAGTATTCAACTATACACGAGGCACTGCAGTAAAGCTGTGATACCAAAATGTATAAACTAGGAAAAAAAAACTAGGAACAGCTTTATTACTTGACGCCAACAAAGCGTTAGCCTTCATCATACAAACACAAGTAGGACAAAGAATCAGAGAAAGGAGGCAAAGTATAGATTCACATCTTCATACACACACTGGCGATGATGCGTGACACCCTGATTTTTGCGATGCACTTTTTGGCTGGATACCTCCAACTTCAGCACCTTTCCTTGCTAGAGCAGACCGTGGTCTTGCTCAAACTGCCACGAAGACAGTGGTGTAGGCTGGCCTGGCCAAAATTTGTTTTCCAGGCTGTACTTAAGCTTCTCCATGTCAGATCCAGCATGCAATGCTGGCTGGCTGAGACAGTTCCACAGAGACACTCCAACTTTGGGATGAGGAATCTGATGAGTGCCTCAACGATTTCCATTCCCCGCCACCTATAGTCTGCTGGCTCTGTTTTGTTTTCATCATTCTGATAGCCATTAGTGTTGATTGCTACAAGTTTCTGGGCTACAGAAGTAGATCAGAGTTTTTAAGCAACCAGATCTGTTCCCTGTCTCACAAAGACTATGTTAAGATAAGTGTGTTCTTAACACACTTGTTCCCAGGGGTATTATAGATTCACATGAATCCTATGTTAAGGAAATAATTTAAAAAATGAAAGAAGCTAAGTTTTCCATACAATGCAATTTTTCATGAATTTTTTCATTTTTAAAAAATTATTTCTTTAACATAGGATTCATGTGAATCTTTACTTTGTCTCTTTTTTCTGATTCTTTGTCCTGTTTGTGTTTGTATTATGAAGGTTAATGCCAAAACGTCACAACTTTGTTGTCGTTAAGTAATAAAGCTGTTCCTACTTTTTTCCTAGTTTATACTTTCAGCCACTGGTCACTGATGTAACTGAGTTTCTACTGTAAGTCAGCCTAACACGAAAATGACATACCCAGCATAATCTAGTCTGGTTTTATCACTTGTGAGTTGTAGGAGTGTTAGGGGATGTTTAGAAGCATTTATCACCCAGCGGGGATGCACTGATATCCTAAACATGTCGAGGTCTTCCGGTGAGAAAGTCCAACCCTAGACTAAACTGGTGCAATGAAAACCACGGTGTCACGCAATCTCGCTTTTGAGACCCACCAAGAATACAGGCTAAAGCCTTGTGATACTCTGAACCCCTTGTGGTGCTCTCGTGGATCTCGTGTAGTACTTTCGGGGGCCACACAGGAGACCACGGGACCTAATGAGGACCACAGGCGTAAATTCAGTAGGATCACAGTGCGGTTTTGGTGGTAGAAGCGAACGAAGAAGAAGCATTTAGAAGATGCCTGAGATTTATAGAAGTGACTCGGATTGATGTACTTTCATAGTTTAGTATTTATATTTGAGGAAATCGACTATAAACCATTTCATGATTCACCTGTTTTAAGAGTTTCTGGCTAAACTTGGGCCAGCACTATCCTTCAGACGGTAAAACTTATTGCCCATAACAACACTTCTTTAAGAAAAAAAAAAAAGAAGAAAATGAATTTGCAAGTTATCTTTTACTTCTGTCTTAAAAGGTCTCAGCTGACAGGTGTAGAATATCATGTCTCTCCATAACCCTTGATTCCTTGTCCATCTCAGCAGGCTTGTCACTGAGCATTTCCTGTGCCAGGATGCCAAATCATCAAACATCTTTTCTATCTGTCGACCTCTGCCTCTTCCATTTTTGGTCTTCCCTGTTGGCATTAGGTGCTCTAGGCCGCCTCTTCTCCAAACATGCCCCCACAAATTTGGATTGTCATTTTCTGATCTTTGTTATAATTCTCCATGTTTCACTTGCCTCTTCCGGAACTTCCTTTTTTCAATTTCTCGGTGTCCATAGTACCTTCAGTATTCTTCTTAAGAACCACATTTTAGCTGATTCCAGCCTTCATTGTATCTCTTTACTGACCACCCAGGCTTCACATCATAGAACAGGATTGGTTCATTGTAACATTGTAGCACTCTCCTCAGCTGTTGTAAAATGGAAGAGGAACTGATGCAGTTTCCAGTATGATTGTGGTGGCAGGAGAGCCAACATTTTACAGCTAGCACAGGAAGTAAGTTGCTGTAGCTCATTCTTCTCTGATTTGATGCCTTTAAAGATCTTTGCTATGGTCTTGCTACTGAAAGCTTCTGGTGCACAGATAGGTGGAAATGCAACAGTGATGCATTACAAAAGGTGACTGAACCAGCAAAATGATATGAGACAGTTTTTAACTTAATATTTGTCACTATTGGTAATAACCTTTGTTTTTTTTAAAAAATTTTATTGTGCTTTAAAAATTGACAGATAGCATTTTTCATTGTATGACAGCATGGTGATATCTAGATATTTATGATTTTGTTGTTTTTTTTTTTAACTTTTTAAAAATTGTCATACTTTATCTCATTTTCAGACTGTATATCGTTTTCAGATCCATCACACTAACTAAAATAAGGAGGATTGTAAATGTGAGAATTTGTGACAATAAATACTGATTTTGGGATTTGTGTCAGTACCTGATTTGTAAGATTGGAAAGCAAAGCAAAGAAGGCAAGAAGGAGATAGAAAACTGGCAGAAGCCCTGGTCCTGGAAGACTAAACCAGTGCAGAGGAGATAGTTAGAAGTTGTCAAAGGAATGTTTGCATTTCTCAACTTATAAAATCTGTTGAAGAAAACAATGGATAAAGACACTGGCATTGCAGTTGTTCATGATAGTACTGCAGTTTCAAGTTTGGAAACTGAACATACTTTAGGAGATGGGGCAAGTTCAGATTTGAGGGAGGACTCAAATATTAAAGACAAGTCTGATGACTCGAATGATGAAAATGGGTGTAATGAAACTGGGGTTGGAAAGACTGCAGTGTCCAGCGAAAAAAATGATTTTGAAGAAAAAATTGACGCCTGTCTTGAAAATGATGAAGTCCAAGAAATTATGAGTGATTGTGGAGCAGTTTTTGTCACAGATCAAGAGAAATCACTTTTGTTGAAGACTGTTGATGAGACTGAAGATGTTGAAAGGACTGATCCAGGAATATGTTTTACAGATAAAGAAACAGAAGATGATCTGAAGAAAGAACAAGATTTGAAACACATTGAGAAGGATGCAAAAGAAGACTTGCAGCTCTTGTATGTTGCAGAAAGCCCCACAAATATATCTGAATTCCAGAAAAAAAATGAAGTATCAAAGGAAACTGGAACTTTGCTAGACTCTCATGAAAGCAATATTTTGCTTGCTACTGACCTGCCGAAAACCTCGACTCAAGAAGTGATACAAAATGAGGAGATTGAAAACAACAAATTCGAAGAAATATCTGAAGGTTCCATTGATGAAATTGAGCAAGATGGACTGGATGCTGAACCATTTTCTGATGTAGAAATTATTGGAGAATATTTTGTGCCCGCTAAAGATCAAACTGACAAGAGTAATATCAATATTCACAAAAGGGAACTGAATGATGTAGATAATCAGTTTAAGGATTCAGAATCCGTGGAAAGAAAAATCATACAAGCGGGGAGTGGTAATGTGAACATCACAGCGGAGAATAAATATAGTGATGATATCTCAGATACAAGCATGTCTGATCATGCTGATGCCAATTTATCCCTTGAAGAGATCAGTGATGATGATCTGGAACCTTCCAGAAGGAAAAGAAAGTCATCTGGACAGACTCAGGTAACAGCTGAGAATGACTTCATGAAAGATGAAAACATCGCACTGAATGAGAGTGATAAGTTTGATAAAGACAAACCAGATCCTACACGCACTCATAAACGTCCCATAAGCGAAGATGCCGGTGATAGTAGTGGCACTTCAAACAAAAGGCTGAAGTCCTCAAATGAAACAGCTGTCAGTCAAGAACTGTTCTCTAAAGGTGAAAAAGAGCAAGCATTTGCCATAGATGCACATGGTAATTCAAAACATGAAGAAAAAAGACAACAAATGAAAGTCCAGGAAACTTCCATTAGAGATGTGCACAGCAGTGCAAGAAAACTACCAAAGTCATCAAAAAACTGGCGACAGGAGGGCACAGAAAAGTCACTTTCGTCAAGGGATTTGGTAGGATTTAGAAGGAGATATGATATGGTTGACTCTTACTGTCAATCTGAGCCTCAGCTGCTGAAAGGGAAAATTGTTCAGTGTAATATCAATCCAAAAAAGTCAGATAATGAGACTGAGAGGCAGCAGAGCTGTGTTAACATTGATTCTACTGTGTTTAAATTGCTGGACAAGTTTAAACACTATTTTCCATCAAGTGCACCAGAGAAGTTTATTGCAGAAGTCATTTCTCCACTGGCTTCACAGCAAGGTAAGTGCTTTTATTTGGTTGTTTATGGTAGTAAGAATTTTATCTTACATCCTTCCCATGCTGTTAAACATCACATAGGGCTTGCTTAGTTGTTTGCCAAGTTTTCCCTGTTCTCGGCAAGTCTTTTAACTTCATCAAGGGATGTTATGTCTACTAAACTGACTTCTCTTAACAATGTCCTCTTTAGAGTTTCACGCAGTAGACCTCTTTTTCTTTGGCCTCTTGTGCTCCACTTGATAGGTTGTTTTGGTATTCTCTGATTGTTTCTTCTCCTCACATGGCCTACATATGTTCATCTTCTTTTTCTGATCACCCATGAGACAGGTTGTTGTTTGGTCATCTGTCTTATCTCTGTGGTGTTCTTGAATTCGTTCCGCTTTATACCAAGTATTTTCCTTGGGTATTTGTTTTCAGAAGAGTCTAATTTCTTGTCTATTTCTTTAGTTGATTTCCAGCTTTCACATGCATAAATGAGGTGGATATTACATTTGAATTGAATAATCTTAACTTGGTTTTTGTGCTTATAACTTTTGAACTCCATATGTTCTCAAGATTTTTGAAGGACAATGCTGCTTTTGCAATTCTAATTCTAACTTCCTGGTGTCACCATCCTGGTCAATGTAGCTGCCAAGGTATACAAATTGGTTTACTTCATCAACAACTATTCCTTCTACATAAATTTTTCCTTCTTGATTAATGAGAAGCTTCATTATTTTTGTTTTGTCTTTGTTAATTTCAAGACCTATTTTCCTAGCCAAGGAAGATAGGGAAATCTGTTTTTTTTTCCTGCATCGATTTCACATTGTCATTGATAAGAGTTATGTCATCAGCAAAATCAAGATCTTTTTGGGTCCCATGTACCCAGTCAGTGCCAGTTTTACCTGTACAGCATCTTTTCATTATAAAGTCTATGGCAGTTCCAAAGAATCTTATAACTTCTTGTAATTACCCTGCTTATTTTGTCATAAGATGTTTCCACTTTTTGTGGAATTTCTGTCATACATTTTCTGGCCATTCACCTTTTGTACATGTGTTGTCCAGGTGTTAAGTTACTTTATAACAACTGTTGCTTTTCTTAATGTCTGACCATGTGTATATCTGTTTTCCATTTAGTTCTGTTATTTTGTATGTGACATAATTAAGATAAATTTCTGTACTTATAAAGTACTTATATAAAGCTTCCATATTCACAGTTATATTTTGTCCATTATTGCTTCATTTTTTTTTTTTTTTCCTTTTAAATCACATTTTTTGTAAAATCAAAAACATAATAATAAGAGCTTAATTAAAGTCTGTTTTCATCCATAATTTTTTTTTTAGTATTGTTTTCTTCTCTTTTTTAGTGATCAAGTGTTTTTTTTTTTTTTGAGCATGTTAAATCTGAAGCACAGTTGCTAGGACTAAAGTTTCTCAGAATTTTCACAGAACTCAAAGCTTCTGCTCAGATCTAATCTACATGGCCAGGTCTGGTAATATAGATTTGTAGTGTTTGGAGCTTTTGTAGTACATGTTGAAGGATTCTGCAAATATTTTTTTTGTGTCTTACTGTGCTGTAACATCTTATTTTTTTATGCCTTGTTTTTCCTTGAACATTTAGGAATGTACTCATTTAGCATGGGACCACTAAAACTGTCATCCTTGGGCAGCCCAGAGTTTAGAGATGCTGTTTTTGGGAGCACTGACAGTTTCAGTCTTGGTTTTGATAACCATTGCCAAGGGTGAGCAGATTTATTTCTATGTACAAATACATTTGTGCATGTAAACTTCAGCTGCTGCAAAGATTTTCTCATATGCTTGTAGAAATTTTGGATGTATTTATATAGAGAGCTGTGAAAATGGCAGCAAGTACAAAAGTTCTGGACAAGACCCTACATTCTCAGCTAAAAACATCCTTCTTCCTTGCCCTCTTTACCTCTGTCTAGTGCAAGTGCTGTCTTTTCTATCCTTGGCTGTATCTTATGTCTTTTTTCCTGATGTAGTCAGTCTTTTTTTTTTTAATCTCTGCTTCAAGACTTCTTCATCAGGTGTTTCTAGGCCTTCCTTGTAGTAGTTATCCTGGTTCTTTCAGGTGTTTCTAGGCCTTCCTTGTAGTAGTTATCCTGGTTCTTTCAGGTGTTTCTAGGCCTTCCTTGTAGTAGTTATCCTGGTTCTTTCAGGTTTTTCTAGGCCTTCCTTGTAGCAGTTATCCTGGTTCTTTCAGGTTTTCTAGGCTTTCCTTGTAGTAGTTATCCTGGTTCTTTCAGGTGTTTCTAGGCCTTCCTTGTAGTAGTTATCCTGGTTCTTTCAGGTGTTTCTAGGCTTTCCTTGTAGTAGTTATCCTGGTTCTTTCAGGTGTTTCTTACATCTTACATCCTTCCTGTGCCACTAAAGTCACATAGGGCGCACATGATAGTTGGCCAAGATTTCCTGTCTTCGCTGAGTTTTTAAATCTCATCAAGGGATGATATGTCCACTGAACTCTCTCTCTCTCTGAACCTTAAGTGCCCAGGGCACATGGGGCTTCCGCAAGGGTTTTCCACAAATGCCTGTCTTTCGCCTTTTTTTCTGCTCTTGCCCAGGTGAGCCCTCTATTGCTCAACATCCTTTCTGTTGTTCTTCTCCATGTCTCTTTTGGTCTACCCTTACTTCTGCTCCCCTGTGGTGTCCATCTTAGTGCTATTTTTGGTAGTGAGTTGTCAGTCATTCGGAGCACATGTCCCAACCATCGCCAGCGTCTTTCCTCAATAATTGTTGTCAGTGGCTTCATCTGCATTTCTGGTCCACTGAACTGGCCTCTCTTAATGTCCTCTCTAGAGTTTCACATGGTCAATCTCTTTTTCTTCGGCCTGTTGTGTTCCACTTCATAGCTTGTTTGGGGATTCTCTGATTGTTCCTTCTCATCACATGACTGACGTGTCCATCTTCTTTTTCTGATCACCAATGAGACAGGTTGTTGTTTGTTCATCTGTCTTATCTCTGTGTTGTTTTTAATTCATTCCACTTTATACCGAGTATTTTCCTGAGGCATTTGTTTTTGAATGAGTCTATTTCTTGTCTATTTCTTTAGTTTTCAAGCTTTCACATGCATAAATGAGGGCAGATTTGAATTGAATAATCTTAACTTGGTTTTTGTGCTGAAAACTTTTGAATGCAATATGTTCTCATGATTCTTGAAGGTCATTGCTGTTTTTGCAATTCAAATTCTAACTTCTTCCTTTCTGGTGTCACCATCCTGGTCTATGTAGCTACTGAGATATGCAAATTGGTTTACTTCTTGAACAACTGTTCCTTCTACATATATTTTTCCTTCATGTTTAAGTGTCATTAAACAGCTGTTTGGCTTCTAGATATTTCTGGCTTTCACTGCATCGTGTCATAGATCTTCATGAAGAAGTTCCTTCCTCTCAGTATTAATTTTTCCTCTTGCTGAGCTCTTGTTGACGTTTTTCATAGCTGAAGTATTTTTACAGAATTTAGTAGCTGGCCCTGCATCCAACTCTCCTTCTTTCTCATCTGGGCTTAGGACAGGCCATGGCGGAGTTAGTTAAAAGCTAGGTAAATGGTATTTATGTCAGGAAAAAAGAAAGTTGGCACTTCACCTCTATAGGAACTGATCTATTGAAAAGTGAAGGCTCCAGTTATTTGCTGCCTTGTGAAAACAGGCTTTTGTTTGTTAAAAATAAAGTTTGAAGGAACATTTCAAGACATTTCAGCTATTTCAGAACAAAGCCCAGTTCATAGAGAAACTTGCTCAGTTTTATTTTAAGCTAAATGAACCTATAAACTGGAAAGCATAACATATATAGTGAGGTTCATCTGCCACTGCTTATATTAACAAGTTGAAAATATTGCATGCTTTCTTTTCAGTATTTTCAAAGGAACATTTTCCACATATGACAGTATATTATCATTAATGAAGTGGTTGACCCGTAAGGAGTGGGACAGCAGATACATGGTTATGTCTGTTGCCGGTGGTTTTGGAATAGGACAGACTTGTAAAGGTAGTATTCATTATTGCAAATATAATCTTTTTTTTTTTTTTTAAGTACAGTGGTACCTTGGGTCACGAACTTAATTCGTTTTTTTACTCTGTTCATGAACTGAAACAATTTTTCCCATTGAAATTAATGCAAATCCAGTTAATCCATTCGTCCGCCCCAGAAACATATTGTTTTTTTACTTTTTTTATGGATTTATGTGTGGCAAAAATATGTGATATAAAATACAGTATACAGTATAACTTTACCTGTGTGGTTGATAGTTGCTGGCACAGGTAGATGATAGAGGAGGAGGAGGAGGAACTGTTTAGGTATTTCTGGTGTTTTTTTTCTCTTGTTTGTATCCTGGGAAGTGTTTCGATTGTTGGCTCGGTGGCTGGTGTTTTCACAGAGACATTTGTCTTTTTCTTTGTTGGATGATTTTACGAAAATGGGACATCACATTGTCATTTAAAATGTCCACTGCTCTGCTGGTCACAGTTTTGTTAGGGTGATTCTTCTCAATGAAAACCTGCGCTTCACTCCACATGCTACAAATTTCTTTGATCTCAGCACTTGATACATGCACCACCCTGTCCTCCTCTCCTGAGTGCTCCTCCTGCAAAACTTTCATCTATTCACTTTGCAACTCAGCAAGTTCTTCTGTGTTGAGTTCTTGTCTGTGGCCCTCCACGAGCTCCACCACGTCCTCCTTGTTGACCTCCAAGCTCAAACTCTTGCCAATGGTCACAGTCTCATTTACTACAGTTACATCTGTCTCCTTGAAGTCTCTATCAGGCACGTAAGTGTCCTCCAGGCAGAATGAAACGTGCGGTTAGAGACATTGTTCCAAGCCTTGTCAGTGAGGTTTATACAGTGGAGGATATTGAAGTGATCCTTCAAAAAATCACGCAGGGTCAAATCCATGTTGCTGGTCACCTGGAAACACCTGGAAAAAAGGGCCTTTGTATATAAGTTCTTGAAGTTGGAAATTACTTGCTGGTCCATGGGCTGGATGAGAGGAGTGCTGTTAGGAGGCAGAAATCTGACTTTTATGAAATCATATTCAACATCAAGGTCTTCTTCCATACTTGGAGGATGAGCAGGAGCATTGTCCATAATCAGCAGACATTTAAGGGGCAGATTATTTCCCTCAAGGTATTTCTTGACAGGTGGCGCAAAAACTTCAGTCAACCACTCCGTAAAAAATAATCTTATTACCCAAGCCTTGCTAATCGCTCTCCACAATATCGGAAGTTTACCCTTTACCACTTTATTGTGTTTAAAAGCATGCAGATTTTCAGAGTGGTAAACTAAAAGAGGCTTAATCTTACAATCCCCACTTACATTAGCGCACAATAAAAGTGTAAGCCTGTCCTTCATTGGTTTGTGGCCTTGCAGTGATTTTTCCTCTTGGGTTATATAGGTTGGCATTTTTTTCCAAAAAAGTCCCGTTTCATCACAATTAAAAAATTGATGTGGTACGTAACCTTCAGAGATGATAAAATTTGCAAATTCCTCTACATAGGCATCTGCTGCTTTTTTGTCTGAACTAGCTGCCTCTCCATGCCTAACAACACTATGAATTTCAGTTCATTGATGAAATTCCTCGAACTAGCCTCTACTTGCTTTAAATTCGACAACACTAGCATCACTTGTATTCAGCGTTTTCACCACTAAATCACTGTGCAAAAGTAAAGCGTTCTCACATATTAGGGCCTTGCTAACATTCTCCACCAAGCTGCTTTTCATTAATTAACAATTTTTCTACTTCTACTAACACTTGAGACCTTTGCTTCGTTGACATAGTCATTCCTTTAGCCACATCAGCCATCTTTAGCGCATCTTTGTTCTTTACAATCGTACAGATTGTAGATTTAGCCATGTCTTACTGCTTGGTGAGATCAGAAACACAAACACTATTCTCATGTTTAGTTACTGTTTCCTTCTTCCTTTCTACTGTAATACGCTTAGGCTTCTTGACATCGCTGTCAGTAAGACTTTTCTCTTTCTTGGGACCCATAATCAGGGTTCATTTAATGCAAAAAGCAAAAAAAAAAGAAAAATTTTATCAAGAACAACACGATGACAAACAATGTTCACAACATGCAAACCTGAGTACAACTGATGCTGTTTGCGAGCTGAAAACATGGCACCAAAGCCATGTTTGTGCGCTGACACATTGTTCGCGGATTGAGTCTTCTTCTTCTTCGTTCACTTCTACCACCAATATCACCCCGTGATCCTACTGAATTTACTCAGCTGTGGTCATCGATTGGTCCTGTGGTCCCTGAGAGGGCCACATGAGGTTCAGAATATCGCGGGGCTTGGACCTGTATTCTCGGTGAGTCGCAGAAGTGGAATTGCGTGACACTGTGGTTTTCGTTGCACCAGTTTATCTAGAGTTGGACTTTCTCACCAGAAAACCTCGACGTGTTTTGGATATCCGTATATCCCTGCCAGGTGAGAGGTGATTGCCCATTCAGTCCAGCATTGGACTTTCTCACCAGAAAACCTCAGCGTGATTAGGATACACATATATCCCCATCAGGTGTGAGGTGGTTGCCTATCTAAACTACACTGGTTCAGTGTCCCCAACTTCAGCTTTTTTGTGGTTGTGGCCACTACCCTTCCTAGTTGTGACCAGGATGGATCTTTTGTCCAGGAGGATGAATCCTCGCCACTAGTAAGTTTCATCCCTGGGTTAAGTCGGTTTAGGCATATTATCCCAGTATGGGCGTGTTTAGGATGTGACCGATCTCTAGAACAGAGGTCCCGTGACATGAGTAGCTCTCATCGCGAGACTACTGGACATACCAGTTAATCTTCACTTTATCCTTTCCATCACATTTTCCACGGCGGCGCCGCACGGCAACCCTAATCACATTTTCTTCATTGACTGGGAGGAGTTTCACCTCACATGCGGCAGCCAAAGAATCTTGCCAGCAGTGTCTTAGTTTTACCCCTGGCTTAAGCCGGTTCTGGCAGTCTGCCCCAGTATGGGTGCACATAGGACGTGGCCAGCCTGTAGAGCAGAGGTGCCGTGATTTGAGTAGTCGTGACCTCGAGACTACTGGTTACTTAATTTAATCCTTTCTTTCACCTTTTCCACGGCAGCGCTGCGCTGCAACCCTAATTGACTGAGAGGAGTTTCACCCCATACACAGCAGCTGAAGAATCTTACCAGCAGTGGGTTTTAATTCAGAGTTTTCCTTCTCCTAGATGAGCTACCAAACAAGACTGTCATCTACTCGAAACATCTGGTTTTCAGGCGCCAGATATTCGCCTTCGCCCCTTCTCCTGTCAGTTTAAACAGTTCCGCCACGAGAAGGCCAGGAGCTGGACCTGGACTTTCAGAAGCTATTTGAGATGCACACCTTGGAGACATTTAATTGTAGTGGAGAGCGTATCCCCCACCCCACCTCCGGCTATAACAGTCCTTAGAACTGCGGGTTGAGTCAAAGTTTGTTTGGAAATTGTGTTCGTGGGCCGATTTGTTCGTGACCCGAGGTACCACTGTTCATTACAGTGTTATCTGGATTTAGTTGTTTCATTACAAAAATATCCTTTAGATGTATTTTTTATTAGGAGAAAGAGACTGATATGGTGAGGATGCATTCTCAACAGACACAAGAAAAAGTCATCCTTGTGAAATTTCCTAGTTGAATCTTGAATCTACGAATCAGCATCATCGCACTCAGGGCACACTCACCTGCTCTGCTGTCTGTTCTCTAGTCATTTATATGTGTATGTAGTTAGTCATTTATATGTGTATGTAGTTAGTTATTTATATGTGTATGTAGTTAGTCATTTATATGTGTATGTAGTTAGTTATTTATATGTGTATGTAGTTAGTCATTTATATGTGTATGTAGTTAGTTATTTATATGTGTATGTAGTTAGTCATTTATATGTGTATATAGTTAGTCATTTATATATGTGTATATAGTTAGTCATTTATATGTGTATGTAGGTAGTCATTTATATTGTATATAATTACTTTATTGTTACTTATGTTTGTTATATGAGCAGCATATTTGTAAAATGTCTGGAACAGAGTGAAAGTTGTATGATAAAAGGCAGAATGTCAGATGGGCCTGTGTGCCCAATTCTTAACCCTTTTGAAATAAAGATCAATCAGTCAATCAATCAATCAGTCAGTCAGTCAGTCAATCTGTCTTTCATCCTCTGTAGATAAGTATCATCAACACATGCCCTTCCCTCCTCCTGCACAAGGTCCTCTGCCATAGGAATCATATCTATTGCAATAGTTAAAATTTAAAAGTAAGTCCTGGACAGATTTAGAAAAAAAGTGGGAAGAAAGCAGTGAAAAAGTTGAATTATATTGGTTTGTCCACTGTACAAGGAGCTGTGGAGGAAGGGAAGAATGCATTCCAGTTCTTCATATCCACATGTGATCAAATCAGGTAGTTTTCAGAAAGACAAACCAGTTCTGGTAGTATTCAGTGCACAGATACAAATCATGATCACACATTCATAAGGTAAACAATGTTGAGAGATGGGAGCTATTGCCAGAGAAGAAATCCCAGTGAAGATCATCTTGGATAATCAGTGGTTGAAACAAGTGAAGCATTTCAAATAACAAGGGAATGCAATATCATCCTCTTGGAAAATAACTGCTGAAACTGGTAACAGATGTGCAGTAAAGCAGTGAGATAATTGGATAAGTACCATCTCTTCTGTAAAACAAATACAAACAAACGATGCAAACAAGAGCAAGGTATAATACAGTCTTCCTCAGAGGGAGAAGCCATTCATACAGAAATTGGATTGAGGGAAAGAATAACAGGAAACTTAAAATATATCCCCACATCAAGAAAATTACAGGGTCCTGTCATGAAGTCCATTTTCTCCTAAATGATGCAAGGTGCATGAGAAAAGAAAGAGAAAAAAATAATTAAACCCAGCAGGATTGTGAATAATAAATAACATTGAGAGTAATGAAGTTAAGAACAAGTAATAGAATTAATCCAACAACAGTGAGAATAATAAACAACATTGAGAATAATGAAGTTAAGAATTAATAATAGAACTACACCCAACAGCAGTGAGAGTGATAAACAGTTTATTTTGTCTATTCTTGTTTCTTCAGCCACTGTCCTCATTTTGAATGAACAAGACAAATGTACAGAAAGTCAGATGCCTTTGTGTGATGACTCAGCTGGAGTCAGACTGTTCCTGAATGGTTTGCCAAAAGATGTGAAGACAGATTTTATTCAGCTCCTGTTTCCTGATGCCCAGAACATTGTTTCTGGTTCAGAAACAATTGGAGATAGGTAATCACTGCTGACTGTTGTACTGTCTGTTTCATAAAGGCGCAGCTGTATATTAGACCCCTGGTCATCATATTTTAAAAATTTTAATTGAAGCTTTACCATTGAAAAAAAAAAATAGTCTGCTGTGAATTTAGTTCTAATAAGGGGAAGTGAATGTTAAAATATCTTTAACATTTGTGTTACAATGTTATCCTTTTTCTTTGTGTGCCTGAAGCATGGTGAAGAAACAGAGTATTGCTTTCTATTAAACAGTCCAAAATTAAATTAGCTGCTAAAAAAAGGCTGCCCAAGAAATATACTTTAAAACTGCCTAATCAAAGACCTTGTAGACTGGGCAAGTTCTTCCATCCATCCACACACCATGTCCTTGTCAGTGATCAGCTGTGCAGTCACTGCCCAGTACACCTTGTGGCATCGTACAGGGCAACAACAAATTCTCTCAACTTCTCATGGTCCATGGCCAGTCTTTGTATGCCCCTGCCATGCTGCGTGCTACTCATTTCTGCTTCTACAGTTAGGTAGCCTTTGGTTGGCCACTCTTTCTTTTTTCGTTTGGGCGTCCATCTTGTGGCTGTTGTAGTGATGTTGCTGAGGTCTCTTCAGATCACATTGCAGATCTGTTTCTGGTGTTTTTTTTTTTGTTTTTTTTTTTCTGTTTGTAACACACACATTTTCTTGTACACATTGGACAAGTGGACCTCAGCTATTTAATGTCTGACAGTAAATACTCAAGATCTTTCTAAGAAGATTGTGAAATGAAGATAATTTGTTCAGCCAAGTTCTTCATGAGCATTTATGGCTGCCAAGATTTTTTTTGAGCTCTCAATGACCAAGAGATCCAGTGCAAATCCCCCAGTTTTATTCATATGTTTGGCATTGTTTAATGTTGAAAAGCATAAATTACATTTTGTGAATGTGCTCAGTAAGTTTGTCAGGTATTCCCTAGCACAAAAGAAATAAAGGGAGTTCATTGCTGAAAAGAACTGCAGTTGTCACTTGGTGTTCACAGAAAGTTTGGTGGGATACTACTATGAAAGGAGATAATTTTACTCTCTTTTAAATGACAGAAACTCTCCTTAAAAAAAAAAATGATGGTGTACCATGACAATTTTTAAGTCTTGTACAGTGTGTGCCATGAGTTGAAAAAAAAAAGCAAATCACTGATTTAGAATGTTGAAAATTAAGACTTATATATGAAACTTTACAGCAGCTGAGTATTATGTAGGTACATTTTCTAGTGTGATGCCTGTGTTAATGCAGATCAGAGAAGCTAAGTTTTTTTGTTTTGTTTTTTGTATTGTTTCAAAAGTGTACTTGGACAAGGTTTGAGCATTTGACAGGTATGAACATTTGTCCATAATGTGTTCATTATATTCTATCAGAGTTGTCACCCTGGATTTCCCTAGTGCCAGAGTACTGGAAGATGTTCTAACTTCCTACAGCCTGTTAGACATAAATGGTTCACATGTCAGCATTTCTCAGCAGAACCTACAAGATCCTGACTTGCAGAAAGGTTGCTGTATGACATTTGTGGCATTTCTATGTCATTCATTTTATATTTTGTTCATTTGTTTGCTTGTTTTGTTTTTTGTTTTTTGTGTGTGTGGATCTAAAATATGTTGTCAGTTTATTTTGAACTTACAGTTAATGACATTCATTCCTGACTGAATTCTTTTTCTTGACTGATGATTATGGTGACATTAATTCTTTTCTTGACTAATGATTATGGTGACATTCATTCTTTTCTTGACTGATGTTTATGGTGACCTTCATTCTTTTCTTGACTGATGATATGCTTTTTCTCTTCTTTGTACACATTTTCTGTCAATATATACAGTCCTGTCTCACAGATAAATTTCATTGTTTTTTGTAGTTCATGTATGGGACCATAGAGCTTATCTTCTTTAGTGGTTTCAACTGATGATATGCTGACATTTATTCTTTTCATGACTAATGACATGCTAATGTTTATTCTTGACATAGTGTATCATGCTTTTTAACTCCAGCCTCTCTTAAGACTTCGTAATTGGTTTTCTTGGCTGTCCATAATACCTTCAATATCCTTCTTATAAACCACATTTCTATGGCCTCCATTTCTCGCTGTACTCTCTTATTCATGGACCATGCTTCACACCCATAAAACAAAATTGGCTTGATGTAACATTTAAGTACTCGGAGTCTTGTTTCAGATGATATGGATCTGTTGCATAAGATGTGTCTCATTGTCTGGAATGCTGACTTGGCCTGACTACGTCTGCTTTTTATTTCGTTGTGACATTTCCCATCAGTTGTTATAATCATTCCTAAGTACTTGAATCTATCAACTTGTTTCAGATTTGTGCCATTGATGGAATTAAAAAGCAAATTATAGCAAAGATGAGAGGCAGACAAGTGAGATGACATAGCCTGAGTAGAGGAAAATTGGAACACTGTGGCAACTGGAAAAATTGAGAGAAGAAGAGACAGAGGAAGACAGAGAAAGAAGTTATTAGATGGTCTGTCAGCGTGGCTAGAAAGAAAGTAGCTGGCGGATCTCATAATCAATGCAAAAGACAGGGAATTGTGGAGAGAAATGATTGCCTACACCACGTGGCACGGCACTTAGATTAGATTAGTGTATTGTGAGTGTCAGCATTGGCTTACTGTATATTATGTCGCACAGTGTTAAAAAAAAAAAATTCTATGTCAGAATGACCTGGTAAAGGTGGGAAAAATACTGTCCTGCAGGTTGAGTGTAGGTGATGAATCATTTGCTTGCTGACCTCTTGGATCAGCACTCAAAAGACAAAATGCTTGAAACTATAATCAGAAAATATAGAACCATACTGTTCTGTCAGTGGCACATAATGAAATTTGAAAAACTGCACATTTATTTAACTACAACGTTGTTACGGTAGGGCAGTGGACATAGCAAGAAAATTGTATAAGTTGTTGGTCTGAAAAGCTATTAGACCGTTATTTATTGATAATGTATTTCTAGTTCACTGTCCGTTACTGCAGAATACATTTTTAAGATATTTCATGTAGCATTCTGGAATATGGAATGTTATCCAAAACTATCTGTTTCTTCTAGGACCAGGCAAAAATTTAGATAGGGCACAGGTATAAAAGGTATAAATTTAGTTGAGGCATGGGGGAATAGAAATTAAGTTTCATTTTCTGCATGTTTCTTTTTTTTTTTTTTTGATGAGAAATAGTTTTGTATTTTGTTATGGTTTATCTTTCTTGTCAATATGGATCCAGAAAACTCAGTCTTTCTTCACTACTGTACGAGTTGTTTTCAGTTGTCAGAGATGTGCTGAAATAATGGTCAATAAGCAGTCTCAGGTTTGTCTCCTGGTGCTAGACAGGAACAAAGAAAACTCTACCAGTTTGTTCTAACATTAAATAAAAGATATGAAGACCCCTGGGTTGATTGGAGCAGGTTTAGGGGCTGAATTAAACCTGCTTTCTTTGCCATGATCAACCAGTCCTCGAGCTGCTGTGCTGCTCTTTCTCCCTTGCAGTTGATAACTACATTTATAGACAGAACAAGTTAGCAGCAACACAGAAACTTTATGAAAGTTAAATAAAATTGTACAGAGATAGCCACATACATTCCTGGTTTCTGTAGGAAATAATGGAACTCGACAAGTGATTCAGATGTTGAAATTTTTAAAATAAATATGTTGGGGGGGGGGGGGTTTGGTTTATGAAGAGCTTTTCCATTTAAGATCACAATCTTCTTTGCATTGTAGAAAACCTTTATCTGCACTGGAGAAACCTCTGTTATTTGCACTATATGAACCTCTTTATTTTTTTTTTTTTCCTTTATGGGCACAGGTGATGAGTCACAAACTGAGACAGGAAAAGAGGCAGAATGTGCAGAACAGTCTGACTTACATGACAGAGAACTTGTCAGTTGTGGTCAAACAGCAGATTGTGACACTGGCAAAAGCAGCCTGAGCCACCAGTGGGCTGTGAGGACAAGACACAGTTGAGCTCTACTGTGCTGGATGATATTAGTGACAACCTTAGAAGTGAACCATCGCTGGGCAACAGTGATTTGTCAGCAGCTGTCGGTGCACAGGATTCAGAGAGTATCAGCAAAGAAAAGTCATCTCATTCAGCTGTGCCTGGGACTGCTGATGTGACACACGCAGATGATCATTCTAGGGAAGGTATTCTGCTGAAAGATGAGGGAACTGAAACTGTTGATGATGTGTCCAAGAGACAAGGAAACAAAGAAGAAATAACAGAGCTAGTTTCAGAAAATGCCGCACATTCAGGTTTAGGAGAAGATGAAATTGGAGACAAATCATTTACTTCGGTTCCGTGTGAGGAAGACTGTAGCTTAGGGGCCAGTGCACAGAGTAACACAAGATGTGAAACAAAATTTCCCACAGAAAAAGATATTTCAGCAGCAGAATGTATGGAAGATACACAATTTAACAGTGAGAGAAGTGTCAGTGCTGAAGATAAAGACAGAGAGACTGCCAATTACCAAGCAGTACATACAGTTGTGGTAAGAGAAGGTACACAGACCAGTGATGGTAATTTAGAAGATGTAAGTGATGAAGAAGTTGTAAATCACAACAAACCCAGTGATGTGACTGATGAATCAAAAAGTTCAGCTAATAATACAAGTTTGAAAGATGCGGGATCAAAGGACCATGCAAAATGTTTAGAGTTGATTCAAGAAGGTAATCAGAAGTCAGATAGCCAGACAAAGAATGATGGTGACACTTCTGCTAGTGATGGTAGACAGTTGGATTCCAAGCTTGTAATGACTGATGGGAGTTTGGAGATCTCAATGGAAGTAATTGATGTTGATGGTGGTGATGATATAGGAAAAGTTATTTATCCCCATGCTTGGCGTGAATACCAAGATAGGCCATTATATTCCAGCAAGTTAACCAGGTATGATGTTCAGCATGATGTATACAGAGGATCTCCTGCTGAAGAATATGTATCAGGAACATCTGGGCATCAATACTCTAGGTCATCAAGAGTCAGAGAATCAACACTTCAGAGAAGAGACTCATTCATGAGAAAGGACAGGTAAGCTTAACAGTTGCAAGATATGGTGAAATTTAAAACATATTTCACACATACAATCTAAATGTCTGGATTTTTATTGGTGTTACTGACAAAATTGGTCCACAGACTGCATGATCTGCTTATAGAACTTACTATAATTTAAAAAAAAAAAACAAAAAAAACATGGCACAGTCTTGTGTGGTCTACAAACATATCAAACCACGTTACTGCCACATTTGCCAAATCTCACTTTTCTCATCAGTTGTCTTGTTTAGGACCCCTTCTTCTGCAGCGCAGAGTAGTGTCAAAATTTATGTAAAACAGTAAGAAAATTTTCAGATGAAGTAGCTTTAAGTTATAGAGTGCACTTATATATAACTAACATGGAAACTTTATACTTCCTGCTGCAATTTAATATTGTTTCACTTATTTCAGTTATTTAAAAATTTTTTTCATATATATATACTAATTTTGCTCTTTCTCACACACGCATGTGTGAGAGAGAGAGCGCAAAATTACTATATATATATATATACATGAAAAAAATCAGATATAGGTTTGTACTCATGCTTTCCCCACTATATAATCATAGGACAAGCAGTGGTGAAAACTGGAGCAAGCGTTACGATGGACGTCAGCCAGGCACATATGCAGACTCAAGAAGCACAGAATCCAAAGGCAGACCTGGGGAATCTGCTTATCATTCTGGATATGATAACAAACTTGCAGCTAAAAAGCCAGAAGGTCAAATATCTCACAGAGACCCTCAGTACACTGATCGCAGGAGGTCCAGTTCTCGATCTTTATCAGTTGTGTCTGTATCACTGGAAGATCAGGCGCTTGCTGCACACAGGTCACCAAACACAAGAAGAGATCTTAAAGAGCCATCGCATACTTCTCGAAGTCCTATTTCAATTTCATCCAAATCTTGTTCTCTAAGTCCTGTTTCAAGGTCCCCAAGTCCGGATCTGACCAAAACTGGATTAGAAGATAAAGAATTGGTTAAAACTGTTCAGCATTTCTTGAAGCTAGCCAGGGGAATTCAGCAAACACAAAAACGACATCACATTCGCAGGAAGATGTCATCACATCACTCTAGAAGCCCTGTACCCTTAAGATCCCGCAGTCCCCATATGACAAGCAATTCCCGTTTTCTTCATTCAAGAAGTTCTCATGTGAAAAGATCAAGAAGTCCACAGCCAGGCTGGTCCAGAAATTCTAAAAGTCCTACATTTATCAAAAGTTCCAGGTACAGAAATGAGAGGTCCTTAAGTCCTGTCTCCTCAGTGAATGACGGTAAAAGGTACCGTGGAGATCATTCTTTATCTGACAGAAGAGATCCTTATTCTAGAGGGCATGACAGTCCAAGCTACAGCAAGTCCAGATCGTATAGATCAGGGGATTATAGTCGCACTTATGAAGAGCATGTTGGTAGATCGAAACCTGCACAGTGGCCAGCACCAAAGTGCTCTGATCATTATAGGTCTAATGACCAACCATGGCAGCAATCCTATGGGGGATATCAGTCATCACAGAATTGTGGTCCACCACCCACTAGCAATATTTACAATCCAAACTACCCACCCCCTGGCTGTCCTCCTCAAGAAGTTCAAACTGGATTGTATCCAAGCAGCTCCATGCCACTTTACCAGTATGGCAACCAGTCTCAGTATAATTATTCCAATATTCCTCCCAGCGTTCCTACTGCATATAATGTCCCGCCACCAAATTCCATTGCTCAGCCCTACCAGCCACCATACCCAATGTATCAGCCGCCACACTTCTAGTCAGCCATTACAAGAGGAGTGTCTTCTATATAGTATTACAAAGATCCTGAAGAGTCCTGCACGCAAAGTATTGTTTAAGTTTGTGTGCCTGTCACAAGGAACAGTTTGTGGGTGGGAAATGATTTTTTTTCTTTCTCCAGTGGACACTAGTTATTGACAGTAAGGATCTTATTACTAGCAAGAAAACTGTCAGAAGGGTTGTGTTTTCATGTTCCTGGTACATTTCATCTGTTTTCATGAATGTTTCATATGGACGTATTGTATGGGCCTTCGGATTTTCTGAATATCTTCAGAGAAAAGGGGCTGCTTCAAATTATTTGGATTAATTACCACTATATGATTGTGACCAGTGGCTGTTATATAACTTAGCATTCTGTTCTACATCCCAAAGAAAAAAAAAGTACTATTTGCAAACATAATGTGAAATAATTCCTGCCCTTCAAATTATTTGGATTAACTGCCACTATATGATTGCGACCAATGGCTGTTATATAACTTAGCATTCTGATCTGTTCTACATCCCAAAGAAAAAAAAGTACCATTTGTGAACATAATTGCGAGATAATTCGTGCCCTTCAAATTGTTCATGTGCTACTCTTGCGTGTTTAAATTCCTTATTGTCAAAGACACCCAGAGTTGACTGATTGCAGACCCAGAACTGAGAGAGAGGCAGCAGACAGCAAAAAAAGTAGTTGGCTGTTAAATTCTGCTCTCTGTTAATAAAATCTGGATGTTAAGTTTGCAACAATTTTGCCAGAAACATTTTGAGCAGTGAAGATGCAGAAAGTATCATGTAAGAAGTTTAGCTACCAGACTGATTTGTTTACTCTGAATTGGTAAACATGTAAGTTTATTGATTTTTGGTAGAGAAACTGATCTGATGTTCACAAATAATTCTAGAATGCTATACTTAGTCCATTTTGACAAATGTATTCATGACAGCAGCCTCTTCATATTGCTGTCTGCCATCTTGAAACATACTTTTGTGAAAATTTTGTGGAAAAGATTTATATGACAACTAAGCTTTTTTGGAACAAAGGTAAAATATGGCTGCAGTAATGAGACAGAAAGCTTGGAATAACTAGCAAGAGTTGAGCATAATGCGAAGGCAGTTAGATGTGTATAATGTGCATGGATCCAAGTTTGGAACAAAACCACCAGTTCATAGCAGACAGGTAAAAGAAAGTGGAAAGTGGTAACTCATACATTCAAAACAATTCTAAACAGAGCAGTGTCTGGAGACTTTATCCTAAAATAAGGAGAGGGCTAGAAAATATGGAAATAATCACTAGAAGATTCAAACAGTGAACATCTGGAACATGGTATGATGGGGAGCAGTTTATGATGCACTAATTCTCACATACAGAGGTTGTTGTGTACTTTAAAATCTGCTGATTACTCACTACAACTTTTATATTGCCAGGTCATGTCATGATTGTGATTAATATTTAGTATCTTTTGTAATCATTTTATGAGATTTCAGTGTTGTCCTACAGTTTTGATCTTGTAATGTCAAATTGATTTATATTTTTTGCTTCTGCTCATTAACAATGTTTTCTGATTTAGTTACCGAGTTTTTAAAGAAAAAAAATTTCAGTTGCTGCTACACAACGTTTTCTGTTTGTGTTGTGGATTCACTTGATTTCTTATTCTTTAAGTCTGTGGAAGTTAGGACAGTGTGACTAGCATAACTGGGAGGTAACATTGGAATTGTTTCTTTAGATGACTTGAACAGGAATTGTCTTAGAGGAAGCTTTGTGCTTATCACACCAGATGATGGCAAATGTAGAAATAGCATGTTCAGGCTGCACACGACTGAAAGTGATCAGTCTTTCAGCTGACCCAGAGCATGTGTATGTTAAACCTATGGTCAAACTTGCAGACATCTAAAGTCAAATAGTGTCTGATTTTTTTTTCTGTCACCGAGACCATGGAACACAGAGGTAGAAAAGGTCACTGAGATGCTTGGCCAGGTTTGGGAAAATTGTGGGGTTTAAAAGTCAAAATCAGACCTCAGAATGTAAATTAGCGTTGAATTCTGGTCTGATTTGATACCAAAACATTATTTGCTGTATAAATATAACCAGATTTGTTCCCACTCCTCAACACTCACTAGGGTGGATGGCAGTTTTGAAAGTAAATGGTGGCTTCCCTTTGCCTTCTGCCATGAGTGGACCTGCATTGTGTATGCGTGCAGATCCCACAGGACCAAGCTGTGGATATGAAGGTATAAACTCATTTAAAATAATAAGAAATATTTTGTTAAAAAAAGCAAAAAAAAACATACTTTCACATTGGGTGGAGGTATAATTCAGCTGCACACATGACAAGAGGATGATGTATTCAGTTTTATTAAAGGCGATTACTGCATCTATGAATTAGAGGAAGCCAGTTGTTCCTGACATCTCTAAGTATTTGGTTTAAAACTGCATATAGTTACAGAGTTCATTGTGTTTCTGCATTCATGTTTGTATGTTCATAATAAACTGAAGTCATTTTCACTTATTTGTATCAGTTTATCTGTGAGGAATCTGAGATATGTTAAGACACATATGAAGAAAAAAAAAACTTTAAAAAGACATGAATACTGGATCTAGTGGGATGGAGAGGAGATAATAAAGGGACACAGAAATTGAACTTTCTGAAGGGAAGCATATTAGGAGAAATGCACATTTACATGATGCCCTTACCTTGTTTGGTTAAGGCATCAGAATAAAGTCTAACCCAAGTGTTAATAGAGTGCCTTTTCTTTTCCATCACTTAATTTCACATCTTGTTATTTTGTGTCAGTTAAGTTACCTTTGTAGTTTGAAGAGTTTTTGATTGAATAGACAATAGGTCGAACTGTTAGCAAAGTGGGCAGATGGAGAGAAGAAAGTATAAAGGGATGAAATATTTTCTATGAAATGATGTATAAGTGAATGTGCTACTGACAAGCAACATTACAACAGGGTGTAGACTGATTTCTTTATATGGTAACAGACAGGAGACTGGTGACAGATTTAAATCTGCTTCTTGGGTGCATTCCAGGAATTGAAGCTGTCACAGATTTGCTTCTTGGGTATATTCCAGGAATTGAACCTGTCACATCAGTTTCCTCATCTGATATGACATGATCTTTATCACAGCTTCAGGATATCAGTGGAATTAAGCTCAACATTATTACAAAAAACATTTAATCAGCACGGTGGTGATTTACTTACAGAACAAAAACATCATGTTATGTTATGCTGTGTAATGTATGGATCATCAGGACACATCCATAGGTGCTCCACTCTCCTCTTCAGTATGTCTCATATTGTACAGCAACCTAGTGGAGCAGTTTGGTGTTGACTGACAGTTCCTCTCATGCATCAGGAATACCACTCAGTCCTTGGAATGTGATTCTTCACTCTCAACTTGCACATTCGAAACAGTGATATTAAGTCACCTCTCTCAAAGTCATTCGCACTTCCAAGCTCTCTGAGGGCATTTACAATGTTAGCACGATCCACTGGTTGGCCGTCATCTATGATGGCCAGTCTGTCAGCTCTCTCACTGGCCAGGACACCAGCATGACCTGGTATGTAGAAGAAGGTGATGCTGTGAATCTTTGACCTCTTTAAGGACTCCAGCTACTGCCTACGCACTGAAACTGAACCTTTCAGATCATATTTATTGAGCGACTCAGCACACATATTCGGGCGTAATCCTGTGATTTCAGCCACATAAACGCCTTTGTCAGTGCCATGACCTCCATGGTCATTCTACTGGCACCGCTGGCTTCCTGGACTTCTGCCATCAGAGTGTGCAATGAATGTCAAGACACTCCGCTGATGACACACAAAAGACCGATCACAGCATCTGCGTCAGAGTTTTTGCTTATGAGAGCACTGACCTCCATGTCAGCAGCTGCCAGGTTCTGTTCTCTGTGGCTTCTGTCGAGTGTGATGGTGACAGAAAACATGTCTCTGAAACCTGAAGGCACTGGTGTCCATTTCGGACCAGGATTGATTTAATTTCAGTTTAATAAAGTTTGATCATAAAAATAAATTTGAAATGACTACAAAAATCATTTAATCAACATGGTGACACTGTACTTACAGAACAAAAATATTTAATCATGTGATATTGTATTATAAATCAAAACCAAAACATTTAAACTACATGGTGACATTACACTTACAGAACTAAGAAACAACATTTACTCAGTAAATGGTAATCCTGTGTTATTAACATATAAAATTACCCACACAAAACACAGGATGTGAAAATTAACTTTTAATGTCGCTGCACATTTATTTGGTACAATCAGTTTGTTCATTATGACCGGCAATCTCTGCCTAGACATTCAAACAACATACATTCACTGTGTAGCTGAGACTGGAAGATATAGATTGAGAAGATTTTATCACTGGAGCTCATAAAAAGTTGGGAATACTGTCCTTATTCTCCACATGGTAGACAATATCAGCCAGCGTGTACTCAACAAGGGCTTGTTCTGCTGCAGCTGACATCTGCAGATGAGAGAGAGCATATACATATAAAGTGAATTACATTAACATTTTCAAAACCCAGGAAATCTTACAGCTGAAAAGAATTATCATTTGACATGCTGGGTTTCATGTTCCCTTCCTTGCCTGTATGAATGATCTGCCTTCTACACAAACCAGTGAGTTCACACAGTTTGCTCACCCATTAAAGTATATAAATAAAACTCCTAGATAAAACGCATAACAAAGACCTACAAACAAAACAAACGTGAGAAATGGAAAAGTCATTCTATCATACTTTAAAAAAAGAAAAAAAGTACACATCTTTCTTATCCCAGTTTGTGAGCAGAGACCAAGAACTGGTAAATGGTATACAAAGTAGAGGAACACTTGAGATACCTATCTGTAATGCTTGATCTCAGACTGAACTTAAAACCATACATTATTTTTATTATTGTCATTATAGTAAGTTAAAAAAAAAAAAAAACCAGAAATTAATTTTCTCAAAAGGACTGACTGCACCAAGTGGGAAGCAGATAAAGAAACAATGAGACAGTGTATAGGCCACACGAGTGTCACAACATGGCACTCCAGCCTTTCATGTCTGTGGAGAAAAGATATCTATTCCAAGCGGTACTTGTCAACCTGAGTATTTCTATACTACAAACTGTTCGAAGATCAAGAGCAATCATGGTGACTAATGAATGAAGAGAAAATCATCCAGCTGAAAACAACAATAAATATTTGTTAAGTTTTTCCAAAGATTAAGAGGAAAAAAAAAAAACAATGATTCAGTCCAAAATATAAAAAAACTGTACTTCTAACATGGACCCACATCAGAATCTGGAGAAACTAAAAATAATGGCCCAATTATATGAAACTAAAGAAAACTTGAGTAAACTATCACTGTTGTCATCATCCACTGAACCTAATGACAACTTTCAAGAAAATGCCACATAGCCTTCAAAGACAAAAATGACATTGGTTATGGAGCAAAAAATTTCATTGTCCATTCTGAAGACTTTTCTCCAGTTTCTAGAATATGGAGAATTTTGTTCTACTCAAACTGCCAAAATAAGTACTGAGAGAAATAAACGTGAGTCTAGAACAACTGAAAGAAGTGGGACTGAACTCACAGTAAAATCATTTTCTGTGGGCTTCCTTTAAACATGAACTCCATTTTTAACTGGAAGACCAGCTTGACAGAAGAAGGATCTGATTTGGTAAAACTGAAAAGAAAAGCTTGCACAAAGATTATGGAATTTACATCAAGGTGCAATGGATGCCAGTTCACTGAGAAATTGAAGCCAGCCTCACAAAATATTATGTGCCAGCTACAGCCAAATGTTATTTTTTAAAAATAATTACCCTACCATGTAGTTAAAAGCAGGACAAGATCAGGAACAAAGAGGTCTGGGAAAGGGCAGGACAAGAACCTATGAACCTACAAATAATGTCTAGGAAGTGAAGGTGGACTGGCCACACTCTGAGGGAACCTGATACCAACAAAGCAAGACAGGCACCGACATGGAATCCTCAAGGAAATAGAAAATGAGGAAGACCCAGACTTACTTGGAGAAGAGAAATTGTAACAGTGCTCAAGACAAGGGACGCACATGGAAGGAAACGGAGAATAACTCCAAGAACAGGGAAGATTGGAGAGCCTTTATCTGAGGGCTATGCTCTCAAGGGAGTGAAAGGTGATGATGATGATGCAGTTAAAAGCCCTGCTGGGAATCTGTGGACCAGAGGGAATATAAAAGAACTTGATTAAAACTATATTTTCAACAGACAACACTAAGCCACCATATTTAGGTTATAAGTCTTGTATTCTAGCTCTGTGGAACTGTGAGCTGGTGTTCTTTGTGGCCAGTGCTGTGAAAGTGTTGAGGCTCTGCACCATGTCAGACTGGGAGCAGGTCATGCTGATTATTTTTTTCAGTCACGAGTAAAGCTAAAAAGCAGAGGGCATGCAATACTTCTTAAGCAGGCTCCACTGCCATGGTATGGCAATTCCTGATAGGCCTTTTACCTGGGGTACCAATGAAAAGATGGGACAGGGTCTTGGTCAGTTATGGTTTGCCAACCCGCATGTCAGCTATGAATGGCTGACTGCCAAAATGGACAGCCTTCAACTGCCAAAACAGACAGTCTTCACCCCTTTAGGCTGTGAAGAAAAAAAATCTTACTATTTTAAATGCCTTACCATAATAAACTACAACCATAACTCAAACTGCTGACACTACAGCATAGACTGGGAAACAGTTGCACATTTCCTGCTAACATGTCAAAAGTTAAGTAAACAAACTCTGTTACCCCACAGCTGAAATCTACTTCAACAATAAGATAAAAACAAAGAAAAGCTATGAAAGAGAGCCAAGTTCTTCATCGGTGGCCAAGAACTTTTACTCACAGCCTGTGGGAGATTTACCATCAAACTGAGATCTTTTAAAAAATGTCACGTCTCTGAAGATTTCCATGAAATATATTTTAACCTTCTCTCATCATTTATCTTCTAAAAGCTGAAGATGTACTGTGATTCAGCTCTGTCTTATCTTGATGTTACTTCAGACAAGCTATTTCTGATCTGTTCTTGATGATATCCGGCAGTCTCTATGTTTATTAACCTCTTTTTTACCTCTATTTCTACATTTTAATTTGGCTTAGTCCCATGGCAGTGAAATCTGCTAAAGAGGCACTACACCTGCTCCTGCATTTTTTGCTACAAAAAAGACCTGAGAAAATATCCACTATAGCCCATTCACTGTTCAACATGATAGCTGTGTTTCAACATCTTCACCACATCAGCTGCAAAGAACACTCTGCTGGCAGTTCCAGAGAGACTGGGTCTACAACTACAAGATGCAACATTTCAAGAAAGCTGTGCTGGTCCAACTTACTGGTTTATAATCAATGTCTTTTGGTGGGTACCTGAATTTGGGGCCAAAATTTGCTGTGATCTGAAAACATATTGGGAGGAGAGCAATCATTAATACACCAGCTGCTACTATAACATTTAGTCAAAGACAAGGTACTACTAGTTAGGTCAAAGACAAGGTACTACTAGTTAGGTCAAAGACAAGGTACTACTAGTTAGGTTCAAAACAAGGTACTACTAGTTAGGTCAAAAACAAGGTACTACTAGTTAGGTCAAAGACAAGGTACTACTAGTTAGGTCAAAGACAAGGTACTACTAGTTAGGTCAAAGACAAGGTACTACTAGTTAGGTCAAAGACAAGGTACTACTAGTTAGGTCAAAAACAAAGTACTACTAGTTAGGTAAAAAACAAGATACCACTTGTAAAGAAAGTCAAGATACTACTAGTTAAGTCAAAGACAAGATACTACTAGTTAAGTCAAAAACAAGATAATGCTAGTAAAGAAAGCAAGATACTAGTTAAGTGAAAGACAAGATACTACTAGTAAAGAAAGACAAGATACTACTAGTTAAATCAAAGACAAGATACTACTAGTAAAGAAAGACAAGATACTACTAGTTAAGTGAAAGACAAGATACTAGTTAAGTGAAAGACAAGATACTACTAGTTAAGTCAAAGGCAAGATACTACTAGTAAAGAAAGACAAGATACTACTAGTTAAATCAAAGACAAGATACCACTAGTAAAGAAAGTTAAGATACTACTAGTTAAATCAAAGGCAAGATACTACTAGTAAAGAAAGACAAGATACTACTAGTTAAATCAAAGACAAGATACCACTAGTAAAGAAAGTTAAGATACTACTAGTTACGTCAAAGACAAGATACTACTAGTAAAGAAAGACAAGATACTACTAGTAAAGAAAGACAAGATACTACTAGTAAAGAAAGACAAGATACTACTAGTAAAGAAAGACAAGATAAGTAACAGTGTATAAAAATATCTGTCAACTTCATTCATGACAACATTCTCCCTAGTCCCATCTTTATTACCCTCTGCTGCTCTGTAGGAAGTTCAAGAAGCGCCCATTCCTATTCCCTCTCAAAGAAAGATTGAACTAGAGAATGCTTACGGACAGAACTGTCATGTTTACTTCAGAAACACAATGTGGGGGCTGTTCTGTTCTGTCGGGCCTGGAGCACTTCACATGTAACTACACAAGTGCCAGGTTGTCTGCATGTGCTCATTTTAATAAAAAGGGGGGGGGGGTGGGAAGAAAAGAGAAATGATGGAAGAAAAGGATGAGAAGAGAGTGTAAGAAAGAATGAGCATAAACAGGGATCGTGAAAAAATAAAAAGAGAGTGAGGAAAGAGACAGGAAATAAGGCAAAAAAAAAAAAAAGTAAGGGAGGAGAGAGAGAGAAAAAAGAGAAACGAAGAAAAAAAAAGGAAAGAGGGATATATATTCTGGTATAACTTTTTTTTTGTTTGTAAATGAATATAACAATCTACAGAACGAACAAATGAACATACTTTATTTTCAAAGGGTTAAGAACTGGGCATGTCTGACATTCTGCCCTTCATCATACAGCTTTCACTCAGTCACAGTCATTCAGAAGTCATATAAGACAATTATATTCATATGGCAGTGAACAAAGATGAATTTAATGGGTTTTTTTTTTTAAAAAAGGAACTATTTAAAATGATTTAAAAAAAAACCACAATCACACAAGTGATAACAGCAGCACAAGTAATCTAAGTCACATGAGCAAACATCAACTCCTTCTCACCATTGTGTTCTTGTACAGTGAGATTGCTGGATAATAGCATCCTTCAAAAATGTCAGAGAATGCCACTCCAGCACATTTCCCGTTCTTGTACATCATCATCTGTGTTTTAACGAAAAAAAAAAAAAAAATTGGACAAATTTAACTCCAAAGTTTGAATGCTGCACAGAATCACCTACATAATCATCATTTTATGTTGCGTGTGTGGAACATTTGCTAAAAATAAACAGAAAGAAACTGAGTCAAACATAGTAAGAATCTTTCTCTCTCTCTCTGGCTTTCTTTCTATCATTTATTTTTTACTATAAATTTTTTTTTTTTTGTCAGGTAAAGTTTTCTATTTAAAATCTCTGCCCAAACTGCCCCAAAAACATTTTTTTTTTGCCTTTTCTTTATTTTGCGAAATATTCCGTAACTTCTCAGAGAAATATCTCTGTTTTGGTGCATCGTTCTCCATAGCTACTTCTCTTTATAGTACTTTATGCCTTAAAGAAGCTTGTGAGGAAGGCTAGAGTCTGCCAAGGTTAGATTTGCATATTTGGCCTAGCCTCAGTTGTAAAAAAAAAATATATTGTATAACTGTTATGTTGCTTGAGCTTTTTTTTTTTTTTGTACTCACTTTTTCCTCAAATCACGTCTTTTCTTAATGACCTTGCTATGCAGTTTAAAATATATATATATATATAAATTAGTTCATAAAGACACATGGGAGATGTAGAAATCTTATATAATCCAACATAGAGAGCTTACATAACCCAATGAAGAAAGCTTACATAACCCAACACAGAGAGCTTACATAACCCAATGAAGAAAGCTTACATAACCCAATGAAGAAAGCTTACATAACCCAACACAGAGAGCTTACATAACCTAATGAAGAGAGCTTACATAAGCCAACACAGAAAGCTTACATAAGCCAACACAGAGAGCTTACATAACCCAACACAGAGAGCTTACATAACCTAATGAAGAGAGCTTACATAAGCCAACACAGAAAGCTTACATAAGCCAACACAGAGAGCTTACATAACCCAACACAGAGAGCTTACATAACCCAATGAAGAGAGCTTACATAAGCCAACACAGAGAGCTTACATAAGCCAACACAGAAAGCTTACATAACCCAATGAAGAGAGCTTACATAAGCCAACACAGAAAGCTTACATAAGTCAACACAAAGAGCTTACATAACCCAACATAGAGAGCTTACATAACCCAACATAGAGAGCTTACATAACCCAACACAGAGAGCTTACATAACCCAATGAAGAGAGCTTACATAAGCCAACACAGAAAGCTTACATAACCCAAACACAGAGAGTTTACATAACCCAATGAAGAGAGCTTACATAACCTAATGAAGAGAGCTTACATAAGCCAACACAGAAAGCTTACATAACCCAACACAAAGAGCTTACATAACCCAACACAGAGAACTTACATAACCCAACATAGAGAACTTACATAACCCAATGAATAGAGCTTACATAACCCAATGAAGAGAGCTTACATAAGCCAACACAGAGAGCTTACATAACCCAAACACAGAGCGACATTACTTAACCAAACATAGAAACGTCATCTCTTCTCTCCACATTTCTGTATAAGCTCCTCATGCTGTTCTTGCCTAGAACTTGTGAGGTAAAACAAGAGACCTACCTTACTGCCTTTTGCTGTCCTGAGCGTCTTCTCTGTCTCACTGACATTGTCCTTGTCCTCGAAGTACAGGTGACTCTTGAACTTCACCAGGGGCTGTAACCAACAATTTGTAGAAAACAGAGATTAAGAATGAATGAATGATCTTTATTTTAAAAGGGTGAAGAATTGGGTGCCGCAGCCTGTCTTACATTCTGCCCTTTAAGAGACAGGAAAATGTAAATTTATTTACGTATGTGTAATATCATTTTATGACAAAGGTCAGCCACGGCCTGAGTCAGAATCTTAAAATAACTTTTTGACAGAGGAAGATGATAACAATGCAATAACCAAATGAATCAACTCGTAGCGCTCTCAACCTGCTCCCCCCCCCCCAAAAAAAAAAACCCCAAAAACTTCCCAAAAAGTTTGATAATTAAAGAAATGAATTTGAAGGAAACTCAAGGAAAATTCTAAGGATACACTGGAAGGACGCTTGGCATATGAAGAAGCACACAAACGAACGGGCACTGAGAACATCACTAAAGATGTCAAAAGACAAAGATGGAAATAGCTGGGCCACATACTACGAATGAAAGAAAAAAACAAGACACTCCTATACCATCTTGACTTGGTGGACACCTCAAATAAAACAAGAAAGAGGGACAGGCCACCAGGGACATGGGCACGCACACTACAGGAAGAACTAAAGGAAGCGATAAGGACACGGTTTGAGGTATCCCGACCTGCTATAGACACGACTGGCCGGGGAATGTTTGTTGATCATCATGCTTCACTGGGAGTAGAGGACGGACTGATGATGGTCTTACCAACACTGTAAGATCATCATTAGGATACCATCTGCCAACAGCTTCTAACTGTAGATAAAGGCAAATATTAGAACCCCTTTTTTTCCTGCCTCAGTCCACGCCTGCAGCTGCATAAAAGAAGAATTAGCCCACAAGATACGTGCCACTATCCTCTTGTCATTGTTACAGCACTCAAACATCCCAACTTGTTATTGTTACAGTACTCATACACCCTGACTTGTTAATGTTACAGCATTCAAACAACCTGACTTGTTATTGTTACAGCAATCAAACACCCCAACTTGTTATTGTTACAGTACTCAAACACCCTGACTTGTCATTGTTACAGTACTCAAACACCCCGACTTGTCACTGTTACAGCATTCAAACACCCCAACTTGTTAATGTTACAGTACTTAAACACCCTGACTTGTCATTGTTACAGCAATCAAACATCCCAACTTGTTAATGTTACAGTACTCAAACACCCCGACTTGTCACTGTTACAGCATTCAAACACCCCAACTTGTTAATGTTACAGTACTCAAACACCCTGACTTGTCACTGTTACAGCAATCAAACACCCCAACTTGTTAATGTTACAATACTTAAACACCCCGACTTGTCACTGTTGCAGCATTCAAACATCCCAACTTGTTAATGTTACAGTACTTAAACACCCTGAATTGTCACTGTTACAGCATTCAAACATCCCAACTTGTTATTGTTACAGCAATCAAACACCCCCTTCCCCACAAGATAATATACTGTATTAATATGTTGACACAAGGCCTTTTCTGTGCTTGTCTTGTCTTCTATCTTCATGGAACTTTTGTCTTGTTTTCTATCTTCACTGAACTTTTGTCTTGTCTTCTATCTTCACTGAACTTTTGTCTTCTATCTTCACTGAACTTTTGTCTTGTCTTCTATCTTCACTGAACTTTTGTCTTCTATCTTCACTGAACTTTTGTCTTCTATCTTCACTGAACTTTTGTCTTCTATCTTCACTGAAATTTTGTCTTCTATCTTCACTGAACTTTTGTCTTGTCTTCTATCTTCATGGAACTTCTGTCCTGTCTTCTATCTTCATGGAACTATTGTCTTATCTTCTATCTTCATAGAACTTTTGTGTTGTCTTCTTCATTGAACTTTTGTGTTGTCTTCTTCACTGAACTTTTGTGTTGTCTTCTTCACTGAACTTTTGTCTTGTCTTCTTCACTGAACTTTTGTCTTGTCTTCTTCACTGAACTTTTGTCTTGTCTTCTATCTTCATGGAACTTCTGTCTTGTCTCCTATTTTTCATGGAACTGCCAGCTGGCAGACGCTGTGACAGTTCTGAGACACAGCATCATATAGGCATGGCAGCTGTTTTTTTCCAGCCCTGGAATGGAGCTAAAAAAAGGGGGGGGGGAGGTGTGCAAATACTTCTTTAGCAAACTCCACCACCATGGGGACTATGACAATCCCTTCCCCGTTAGCCAGGCTAGGCCTGTTACTCGGGGTATCAATGGTGACGTGGGACAAAGTCTTGGTCTGCTATGGTTCCCAACCCTGACACAAGCATGTCAGCTATGGTCCGCCAACCCTGACACAAGCACGTCAGCTATGGTCCGCCAACCCTGACACAAGCACGTCAGCTATGGTTCACAAACCCTGACACAAGCACGTCAGCTATGGTTCAACAACCCTGACACAAGCACGTCAGCTATGGTTCAACAACCCTGACACAAGCACGTCAGCTATGGTTCAACAACCCTGACACAAGCACGTCAGCTATGGTTCCCAACCCTAACACAAGCACGTCAGCTATGGTTCCCAACCCTGACACAAGCATGTCAGCTATGGTCCGCCAACCCTGACACAAGCACGTCAGCTATGGTCCGCCAACCCTGACACAAGCACGTCAGCTATGGTTCACAAACCCTGACACAAGCACGTCAGCTATGGTTCAACAACCTGACACAAGCACGTCAGCTATGGTTCAACAACCCTGACACAAGCACGTCAGCTATGGTTCACAAACCCTGACACAAGCACGTCAGCTATGGTTCAACAACCCTGACACAAGCACGTCAGCTATGGTTCACAAACCCTGACACAAGCACGTCAGCTATGGTTCAACAACCCTGACACAAGCACGTCAGCTATGGTTCAACAACCCTGACACAAGCACGTCAGCTATGGTCCGCCAACCCTGACACAAGCACGTCAGCTATGGTTCACAAACCCTGACACAAGCACGTCAGCTATGGTTCAACAACCCTGACACAAGCACGTCAGCTATGGTTCAACAACCCTGACACAAGCACGTCAGCTATGGTCCGCCAACCCTGACACAAGCACGTCAGCTATGGTTCACAAACCCTGACACAAGCACGTCAGCTATGGTTCGCCAACCCTGACGCCAGCATGTCAGCTATTGTTCGCCAACCCTGACGCCAGCATGTCAGCTATGGTTCAACAACCCTGACACAAGCACGTCAGCTATGGTTCAACAACCCTGACACAAGCACGTCAGCTATGGTCCGCCAACCCTGACACAAGCACGTCAGCTATGGTTCACAAACCCTGACACAAGCACGTCAGCTATGGTTCAACAACCCTGACACAAGCACGTCAGCTATGGTTCAACAACCCTGACACAAGCACGTCAGCTATGGTCCGCCAACCCTGACACAAGCACGTCAGCTATGGTTCACAAACCCTGACACAAGCACGTCAGCTATGGTTCGCCAACCCTGACGCCAGCATGTCAGCTATTGTTCGCCAACCCTGACGCCAGCATGTCAGCTATGGTTCGCCAACCCCGACGCCAGCATGAATCGCTGATTACCAAAACGGGCAGCGTCTGGCACAGTGGGGACACGATGTTAGCGACTACATTTTCCCTGACATGTCTGTACACTAGGGCACCACGAGGTCGGTAATGTCGCGGCCGCCTTTCGGGAGAAGGCGGATTTTACACCTGGGTTGACTTGGGAATCCTTTGCCCGGATCTGAACCGCCGCCAAACGAGATGAGTGCACTAACCACTTCACTACTCACAACAGCAGGTTTAAGCACAATCCTAACAACTGAAAGCACTTCACACACTCCTCCGTTTACGGCTGTGGTCTATGCACTTATTTAACCACAGCCATCAGTAAATGCTGTCACAGCTCTCTTGTCCGTCCGTGCTGGCTGCTGCATGTCCTATAATAAAGCGATAATAAACAAGTGTATATAAATGTTACAGCCATTAGTGCTACCATGGAATGACCTTTTATTTAAAGCAATAATAATTTATGGCTTAACTGAATTACTGGGGAATGAAAAACTACACCACTTTGGATACAACGACTCTACTTATGGATACACTGGCGGATTACCGGTTAAATTAGATGTCAACAGTGACTGAAAGAAAGTGGCAATGGATTGGCCACATTATGAGAATGACAGATGAAACCTTACCACGGTGGACACCACAGGGTAAAAGAAGCATGGCACGACCCAAAGAGACATGGAGACGTACGGCAGAGAAAATATTGGTAAACAAAGGACTGGCATGGGAGATAACCAAGAAATAGCGAAGGACAGACTGAAGTGGAAATCTATTGCTACCAGCAGCCCCATGTGTCTTGGAGATTGAAGGGACAAGAGAGAGAGAGAGAGAGATATGTCTTAAATTTATTAACGAACAATATTGACGGAATTATTCGTTCATATCAGACAAGAACAGCGCCGTGTAGTAATTACAGACTGTCGTAAAACATACTCAGAAGACGTTGCTATACAGTAATTACACTGTCGTAAAACATACTCAAATGATGTTGCTATACAGTAATTACACTGTCGTAAAATATACTCAGAAGATGTTGCTATACAGTAATTACAGACTGTCGTAAAACATACTCAGAAGATGTTGCTATACAGTAATTACAGACTGTCGTAAAACATACTCAGAAGATGTTGCTATACAGTAATTACAGACTGTCGTAAAACATACTCAGAAGATGTTGCTATACAGTAATTACAGACTGTCGTAAAACATACTCAGAAGATGTTGCTATACAGTAATTACAGACTGTCGTAAAGTACACTCAGAAGACGTGTGATACAACAAGTGCGTAAACCGTTACGAAAGGATTAAACCTTCCACATAAAATAGCAATCTTCTACTTCCTTAATTCCCACCGTTCAGCCGACGAAACGGCCCACGAAATCAGAAACTATTTGTGTGACAAACAGCACTCTCCTGTACGGAGACTGTCTTGCTGCACTGCACCTGTGCATGAATCTATCCAAGGATATCGTCCAACTGATCTGTCTCATTTAGAACTGACCTACATTTTAAAAGCGCTGGTACATCATGCAAAAGGAAAGTTCCGCCATTAATTCTTGCAGTGGCCGGTTTGGACTGAGTTCGGCGACAAATTTTCAGAATTCAGAAGCAGATACCATAACTGTTTTTTAAAAGAATTGTTTAGCAAAAATACTCGGTAGAATGGAACTGTTGGTAAGAGTGGATGAATTATTGGTAGAGTGGATGAACTGATGGTAGTGTGGATGAATTATTGGTAGAGTGGATGAACTGATGGTAGTGTGGATGAATTATTGGTAGAGTGGATGAATTGTTGGTAGTGTAGATGAAGTGTTGGTAGTGCAGATGAATTGTTGGTAGCGCAGATGAAGTGCTGGTAGCGCAGATGAAGTGCTGGTAGCGCAGATGAAGTGTTGGTAGTGTAGATGAAGTGTTGGTAGTGTAGATGAAGTGTTGGTAGTGTAGATGAAGTGTTGGTAGTGCAGATGAAGTGTTGGTAGTGCAAATGAAGTGTTGGTAGTGCAGATGAAGTGTTGGTAGTGCAGATGAAGTGTTGGTAGTGTAGATGAAGTGTTGGTAGTGTAGATGAAGTGTTGGTAGTGCAGACGAAGTGTTGGTAGTGTAGATGAAGTGCTGGTAGAGTGGATGAAGTGTTGGTAGTGTAGATGAAGTGTTGGTAGTGGAGATGAAGTGTAATAAAATTTATGAACTGTTGGTAGAATTTATGAACTGTGATAGAATTTATGAACTGTTGTTAGGATAGCTGAACTGTTGATAGATTTGTTTTGATTCAAATATGATTTTAGCCATTCTGGATAATGAAGATGACATTTTCATGTATTTCGTCTTATCTTTATGTTATATTTATCTTTTCAGAAAGATACCATCAATGTTACTCTATTATTAGAAATACACTGGATTACCTTCTTTTTTTTTTTTTTGTCTTTTTTCTTTTTCCTTGCCGAGTCATGATAGAAGCCTTACTGATTTATAATTTTCCCCAAATTGGCATCTACGATGCCGCTGACAACTTGTCAAAGAATGGCTGATATTCTATACACAAAAAGGAAAGTTATTTCCATTTGGGAAATAAACCCCAACACAGAAGCCCAGCAAATGTGTTAATATGTAGACAAACTGCATGAAACTGGTCGAATGAGATAACACAGGGACATGCTGTCTGACAGTCATGGTCTTTATGTTTACACTACAGAAACGTGTTCACTTCACCTGTCTGTTGTGTCTGTTTTAAAAGCGTGCTAGGAAACAGTGTGTCATATAGACACAACCATACAGATACAACCACGCGGAAGCAATCACATAGGGACAATCATTTAGATACAATCATGCAGAAATAATTAAACAGACGCGGTCATAGAGGCATAATCATCTAGATACAATCATACAGACAGTCATACAGAAACAACCATATAAACGTAGACGGGCATGACATTTAAAAAAGAAAAAGAGAAACACGGAAACGGTGCAGCAGTGGATATCTGCTAGATAAGGAAGACAGGCAGATAGACAGATAAGCAGACAGACAGGCAAGTAGATAAGATTGATAGATAGATAGACAGACAGGCAGGCAGGCAGGCGGACGGACGGACGGACGGACGGATAGACAGACAGATAGACAGACAGACAGACGGACGGACGGGCGGACGGACGGACAGATAGATAGATAGATAGATAGATCCTCAGCGCACACGTAACTGGCGCACCTTGCAAACGTACACCGGCCTTGGTCTATATTTAGCAGAACTCTAGCACCACCAGAAACACAGAAGCGCTGGTACAAGCCAGGACACCCTACAGGTCATGAGAATGCGTGAAATGCATCCTGGTCTGTGTTCCAGCAACGCAGGTTTCAAAGATCACGAGCTGTTGTGGCCACCTGTATCTGGGAATCAATTTGAGCAGGAAGAATAAACATGCCTCCTTTCCCCCCCCCCCCCCCCCCCCCCAACGCCAGTGTGTGTGGCAGGGGTAAGTAGATTTGACTTAATCAAGAGAAAATTCTAACCAGGAAGTTGAAAACAACATTCCACGGGGCAGACCGAAGCTGAAAGTGAGGGCGGAAAAAGTTTTCGTCTTTTTGGCTGGCTCATATTTTCGTGGTTGGCGTGTTAGATTCCTGATAAATGATTAATTTTCTGGGCGAAGTTTTCCCCCAGCCTGCGAGGCGAGTTGGTCTTCGCGTGCTTGACTTTCTTCCGTGTAGAAGGGGAGCAACTGTCTGCCCGTATAAACTAGTATCTTGAGCTCTTCAGTTCTGCGTATAGTTGCTGCTATTCAGGGAGGAGCTAATGTGCTGCTGTACTGGTGAACAAATTCTTCAGGTATGTGAACATTTCCTTACTGAACATAGCAGAATATTTGTTTGTACGTCGTTCACATTATCAGGGATTTAATCACACAATCCGTGTAGCAGGGACCGAGTTTGCTCGCCTGTGCCCAGTTCTTAGCTAATATGTCAAGTGAGGCTTTACGGTTTCTGCCACTCATTCAGATAAATATTCTCAAGAGTCTCTCTCTCTCTCTCTCTCTCTCTCTCTCTCTCTCTCTCTCTATTACGTCCATGTTGCTGAGTAATTGGGTTCCTGTACAGTCTTTACCCAATGTGGGAATGCAGAAGACTGTGCTAGATGGAATGCTATCAAAGTCATGAGAATCAGAGCGGGCCAAGTCCCTGTCCAACATTCTGACAACAGTCAGTTGCGCTTCTTCGTCTAAGTTAATGTGGCAGAGTTCAACAAGCCTCCTATAGTGGTACGGCTTTAACTCTTTCCCTCCGAATTAATTTCCATGCTCTGGCAGAATAGATTTTGATGAGAAATTTTGGTACAAATAAACTGGAAGGAAGTTATTCTATAATTTAAAAACTATGCGCTTGGTTAGAAATGTGCTACTTTTCATTTGATTTAGACTTTGCCGAAAGATCTCTCTGAGCATTGATTTACATGGGTGTGCTAGATCTAGCAACCCTGTCAGTAGTTTTTTGGAAAGAAAGAGTTAAACGAAGTTACTATTACTGTAATCTCTTGTCTCTCACTTTGTTATTTCAATGTTAATCTCTTGTCTCTCACTTTGTTATTTCAGTGTTAATCTCTTGTCTCTCACTTTGTTATTTCAGTGTTAATCTCTTGTCTCTCACTTTGTTATTTCAGTGTTAATCTCTTGTCTCTCACTTTGTTATTTCAATGTTAATCTCTTGTCTCTCACTTTGTTATTTCAGTGTTAATCTCTTGTCTCTCACTTTGTTATTTCAATGTTAATCTCTTGTCTCTCACTTTGTTATTTCAGTGTTAATCTCTTGTCTCTCACTTTGTTATTTCAATGTTAATCTCTTGTCTCTCACTTTGTTATTTCAGTGTTAATCTCTTGTCTCTCACTTTGTTATTTCAATGTTAATCTCTTGTCTCTCACTTTGTTATTTCAGTGTTAATCTATTGTCTCTCACTTTGTTATTTCAATGTTAATCTCTCGTCTCTCACTTTGTTATCTCAATTTTACTGTAATCTCTTGTAATCCCAGCTTGACAGATAAACACTCTGTTACCTCCGTGTTACTGTAATCTTTTATCTCTCAATCTGTTACTTCAATGTTACTATGCCCACGATATCCGCTCTTTCACCCATGCCCGGAATATCGTTTCATCATCACATTCTTGTGTCTTGGCCCTTGTTCAGCTTTCGGCATTTGGCCGTACAGTACTGACGCACACATTGTGTTGTTTGTGAGATGATTCAAAATAAAATGACGCTGGACACTCCCATGGCCGGCTGGCTACATCCAGTCAGTCTCTGTCATAGACGTTCTTGTTCCCGTCAGCGCTGGACTTAACGAAAGTTTACAAACGTCACTACCTTCTGACTTTCGTTTTATTAGCAATGCGTTAATTAAAAAAAATAAGATAAAACATTTTTAATGCTGACTTTATAAGAGAGATAAGAAAACAAATTAGTGTATAATTTAAGGAGGGGGAGGGGGACTAGTTATCATATCGTGATAGCCACAAATACAAGATTATTTTTGTGTAATCGGAATGCAGGAATCTTTGCCACGGGATGTTTTAGAAAGGCTAAAAAAGTAAGGGACGTAATCTGCGCATCAGGTATAAAGACGGTTAGAATTTACCTGCATGTCCGATGAGGCAATCGGCGACCCATAGCTAACCAAGACCCTGTCCCACATCTCCGCTGGTACCCATAGTAACAGGCCTAGCGTGGCTTACGGGCCAGGGATCGCCAGTCCCCATAGTGGTGGAGTCTAATGCCAAAGAAGCATTCATACCCCCTGCTTTTTTTTAGATGTACCCTGGTACTGAAAAAAATAGCTGCTACAACCCACTCTCACGTCGATGAGATGTTGTGCCCCAACACCTTCACAGCATCGGCTGTAAAGACCATCAGCTCGCAGTTATAGGGAGATTGAAGAAAGAAAGAAAGAAAGAAAAAAGAAAGTCTTCCTTCTTTTAGAACCATCTGTACTGTCTAATTTTCCTTCTTTTAGAGCCGTCTGTACTGTCTAACTTTCCTTCTTTTAGAACCATCTGTACTGTCTAACTTTCCTTCTTTTAGAGCCGTCTGTACTGTCTAACTTTCCTTCTTTTAGAACTATCTGTACTGTCTAACTGTCCTTCTTTTAGAACCATCTGTACTGTCCTTCTTTTAGAACCATCTGTACTGTCTAACTTTCCTTCTTTTACAGTCGTCTGTACTGTCTAACTTTCCTTCTTTTAGAGAAGTTTGTATTGTCTAACTGTCCTTTTTTTAGAACCGTATGTATTGTCTAACTGTCCTTCTTTTAGAACCGTCTGTACTGTCTAACTTTCCTTCTTTTGGAGCCCTCTGTACTGTCTAACTTTGAAGCAAATTTCACAATTTAACTTTTCCTCCTCTTTATTTCAGATATGGTCGCTTTACCAGTATTAAAAATCTTCAGTTAATTTTTCGAGCCTGTTAATAACTGTTATCTTATCCTCAACTGATAACACACTGCGGTTTCTTTTCGTTGTCGGTACCATCATGAACCCAATAGTACAGAGTATCACAATTAAAAAAGAAGAACTACACAATATTAAAACAGCCACGAACTAAATCTGAAACAATAAATTATCAGGAAAAAAAAAAGCACGTTGGACATCGGCAGTGCCAGCCAACAGATCTGAGCCACAGCTCAAAGAGTGTTGAAAACTTTCGTGACATTAGTATTTCAAAAAGAACTCTTGTGGACTTTTGACTCAAATCTATATTATTAATAGGTGCAACAGTGGTTCGGATAATTAACTGTTCGGATAACCGACGTTCTACTGTATTTTGCTAACTATTAAGCAAAGATAATTTTTTCACGCTATCTCGCCAACAGAAGAGCTCTTCAAATATCATGGACACAAAAAAATAACAAATATATCCATACTACAAATATACTGATATTCTAAACACGTCGATGTCTTCCGGTGAGAAAGTCCAACTCTAGATTAAACTGGTGCAACGAAAACCACGGTGTCATGCAATCCCGCTTCTGAGACCCACCAAGAATACAGGCTCAAGCTCTGGGATACTCTGAACCTCCTGTGGTCCTCTCAGGGATCTCATGTGGTCCTTTCGGGGACCACGGGACTTAACGAGGACCACAGGGGTAAATTCAGTAGGATCACAGGGAGGTCTTGGTGGTAGAAGCGAACGAAGAAGAAGAAGAAGATCCATACTACAAGAACTTAATATTGAAGAGAAAAAAAAAGAAAGCTGGCTAATAAAAAGGATTAATGAGAGAAAACTTAAATATTTTGGACACATTAAACGTCATGATAATCTAGAGAAGACCGTCTCGGATGGGTACATAATGGGAAAAAGAAAGAGAGGAAGACCAAGGCGAAGATGGCTGCAAGACATCACTGATGATCTGCAAATGGATGCATCAGCAGCAGGCCATATTGCTCACAACCGAGAGGCCTACAGGAGTGCTGTTAGGAAGGCAAAGTTCCGCAAGGGACATGCAAATGAATGAGTGATCTCGCCAACAAACCAGCAAGGTGCAGTTCACACTCTAAATTACAGGGAAGAACAGCTTCGCTTCTCGTTTACACCGATCGATAACTTCTCGGCTTGGAACAGACAACCCCGAGAACGTTATATGGAACGATTGCTTCCCCTTCCTACTGCCAAACGTCTTTTATCAAACTTTTCGGTGACAATGGGATGCTAATTTTATAAGGAAATCAAGCAACCCAGTCTAAAATAACAGCATCGCTAGTCATTCTGTGTCCAACCACCTTTACCTTTCCTCCCAGACAAGCACTTGGCTCTATTTTAATTTCGTGAAACCCTCTTGACAGAAGCATGGGGCCAGGAAGGCACTTATCTGTATATATAAGCAGGAGAACGTAATGACCTTTACATGTGTTTTACAAGCACGCGATTTCAGCTGCGGGAAGAAGTAGTCTTGTTTGCCTAGAATCTCTCTCTCTCTCTCCACACACAAACTCTCTCCACACACACTCTCATCACACACACACTCTCTCATCACACACACTCTCTCATCACACACACACTCTCATCACACACTCTCTCCACACACACACTCTCTTATCACACACACTCTCCACACACACACTCTCCACACACACACTCTCTCTCTCCACACACACTCTTTCTCCACACACACACACTCTCTCTCCACACACATACTCTCTCATCACAAACTCTCTCTCTCATCACACACATACTCTCTCTCATCACACACACTCTCTCATCACACACACTCTCTCTCCACACACACTCTCTCATCACGCACACATTCTCTCTCATCACACACATACTCTCTCTCTCATCACACACACACTCTCTCATTACACACACTCTCTCTCTCCACGCACACAGTCTCTCATCACACACTCTCTCTCATCACACTCTCATCACACACACTCTCTCACACATACACTCTCTTATCACACACACACTCTCTCATCATGCACACACTCTCTCTCCACACATACACTCTCTCATCACACACACTCTCTCTCTCCACACACATACACGTACGAGAAAAAGTCATATACACAACCACACAGATACAATCATACAGACAATCATACAGACACAACCATAAAAAAATCATAGACACAATCATAAAGGAAAAAAAACATACGGATATGACATTTTTTAAAAGAGAGAGATATGAAAACAGGGCAGCACAGAATGCAGTGAACAGACAGAATGCAGCTGGACAGACAGATAGGAAGCCAGACAAACATACAGACAGACACACAAGAAGATAGACATATAGACAGACAGACACACAGGAAGGCAGACAGACATAGAAAGACTGACATACAGAACAGGGGCGGATAATTTATCCTTATTGAAGCTGCTGACATTTGACCTTACATAAATTATCGCTATTGCTTGAAATTTCCTTGGCGTGTAGTGTAAGCGCGCCGGCTGTTCGCGAGCCTGGGTCGTGGCTGGCTGAGGACGAGGGCGTAGCTACATAATTCGGAATAAGACGACGTGGGGAAACTGCACCATATATGCACGGAAAACAGAACAATCTATAAACACACGGAAAACAGAACAATCTATAAACACACGGAAAACAGAACAATTTATAAACACACGAAAGACAGAACAATCTATAAACACGCGGAAGACGGAACAATCTATAAACACGCGGAAGACGGAACAATCAATAAACACGCGGAAGACAGAACAATCTATAAACACACGGAAGACAGAACAATCAATAAACACGCGGAAGACAGAACAATCTATAAACACACGGAAGACAGAACAATCAATAAACACGCGGAAGACAGAACAACCTATAAACACACGGAAGACAGAACAATCTATAAACACGCGGAAGACAGAACAATCAATAAACACACGGAAGACAGAACAACCTATAAACACGCGGAAGACAGAACAATCAATAAACACGAGGAAGACAGAACAACCTATAACACACGGAAGACAGAACAATCTATAAACACGCGGAAGACAGAACAATCAATAAACACACGGAAGACAGAACAACCTATAAACACGCGGAAGACAGAACAATCAATAAACACACGGAAGACAGAACAATCTATAAACACGCGGAAGACAGAACAATCAATAAACACACGGAAGACAGAACAACCTATAACACACGGAAGACAGAACAATCAATAAACACGAGGAAGACAGAACAACCTATAAACACACGGAAGACAGAACAATCTATAAACACGCGGAAGACAGAACAATCAATAAACACACGGAAGACAGAACAACCTATAAACACGCGGAAGACAGAACAATCAATAAACACGAGGAAGACAGAACAACCTATAAACACACGGAAGACAGAACAATCTATAAACACACGGAAAACGCAACGATTTACATACACACATAGAAAGAAGCACAATCTGCATAAACATACGGCTTATGTATACACAGAAAACAGCACGATCTATATACACAAGGAAAACAGCGTGGCCAAAATACACATGGGATACAGCACGGTCAAAACACACACACACACACACACACACACACACAGAAAACTGCATCATATATACAGAGAAGAAAAACAGCACGGTCAAAACACACATGGAAAACAAAACGGTCTGTATGCTCGTACACACAATGTATTAAAGCCCCTAGATAATGTACCGAGCAAGTTATGCCGCACGTAGGGCTTGGCGGGAGTGAATCTACTAAATCCAACTGATATAATCACTGATATCCTGTGTAATATATCGTAATCGGGGCACCCAGAAGCATGGCTTTTCAGAAACTGCTCATGAAAGCTGATAAAAAATACGCTCGTTCGCATTACTTGCCGTACTGAACTGCCCGACTGTTCTCTTCTTTAAACTCTCCCACACTTTTTCCTATGCTGTCATCACAGTGTCCTTGGCGATTTTTACCTGCTACTGAATTTTATACATCCGACTTCCCCCCGTTCAACCGTCAGCCCCTCTCCTCCACTGTCTGTGGGTCCTCACACGCCATTTCAGTTCTCTTGGGTTTTCCCCTTCGACTCTTCCTCCTATCGCAGTTTTCCTGTTTCTCTGGGTCTTCCTTTATCTGGTGGGCGTAGGGGGGAAATCCCATGTTAAAATCATAGAAGGCTTTCTGTTCTGAGGATCATCCACTTCAAATCTTATCTCTGATGTTTATCATTTCTTGCTTTCTGAGTAACTTGTGCGGGCATTTCGGTTCTAATCAACTTCGATTCTGTGCAAATAAAGATATACAAGATATACTGCCAAACATGCCCTTGAAATCTGTGTAATTTTTCTTCTGTTTATACACTATACATAAGCTGTATCCCCCTCCCCCCAAACCAAAACAAAAAAAAAATGACGAGAGAAGAAATAAAAACATTACTACTTTCATTCCAATCAGTCAATTAGTTGTCGTCCCCCCACCCCACCCTGCAACTTTCTACTTGCTTTTTTTTATCTGGGTTGGGGGGAGGGGAAGAAACTTGAGTGACTAGTGCTACCGAAAATCCCGTGACACGTTCTCTGACACGTCAATTGACTCTCTGTAAATTTAATATTAGGCAATGAACAGAAACAATGTAGTCACATGTGTATGTGAGTATGGTGGGGTTTGCACACGCATGCGCGCGCGCACACACACACCAACCTTCTTCTTCTTCTTCTTCAGCGTTGATTCGTAGATTAGTAAAAATTTAGCACTCTTGAAGAAACACCAACCACACTTTTAATATACTCTTTCTCTCTCTCTCTGAATATTAGACGGGCCTGCATGCCCAATTCTTTATCCTTATAAAAGTTCTCTCTCTCTCTCTCTCTCCCCATGTGATGTATTTAAGTCTACAGTCAAACAAACGTAGAAAATTATGGTATTAGATGCCAGCTATACTAAAGTGAGCTATCATAAAGACAGTCTTTACTGTACACTAACACATCTTGTTCGCCACGGACATGTAATGAGGATCTTAACTCTGCCTACCGCTCATCTCCCATGGACTACACTTACTTTCGATCTTTCTTCGTATACTCTACAAAGCAAAGTAAGGGAAAAAAAAAAGACTAACCACTTAACCTAGGTCTAGCAACACAGAAGTACTGTATACACTGTTGCTGTGTGCTCTGTTATCAAGGGCGGCACCACCTGAATGAGGAGGAAAGGGGGGGGGGGGGTTAGACTCTCGTTTCTGCAGGACAGCCAAGTGACCGAGCAACGAGCAATGTTGTGTTGCAGAGACGAGAGTAGGGAACAAAAATACTGGTACTCGGGTACGAGATAATATTTTCCCATCGTCCCTCAGTCTCTGTTACTGTGCGATTATACTTCAGGTTTTTGCATTCCAAGCGATTAGTCTTTTAACCCGGAAGTAGTTGGGAGAATATAGAAAACAAGTTGAATTCTTTCCAGACTAAATGTTTACGAAGAATTAGAAAAATATTTTGGCCAAACACCATAACAAATAACATCTTATTAGCAGAAATGCAGATGAAACCACTGACAACAATTATTGAGGAAAGACGCTGGCGATGGTTGGGACATGTGCTCCGAATGACTGACAACTCACTACCAAAAATAGCACTAAGATGGACACCACAGGGGAGCAGAAGTAAGGGTAGACCAAAAGAGACATGGAGAAGAACAACAGAAAGGATGTTGAGCAATAGAGGGCTCACCTGGGCAAGAGCAGAAAAAAAGGCGAAGGACAGGCATTTGTGGAAAACCCTTGCGGAAGCCCCATGTGCCCTGGACACTTAAGGTTCACAGAGAGAGAGAGAGAGAGAGAGAGTTGGGAGAATGGGCGGGAAAGAGGCTAGATCAGGGGGACACTTTGAATTTTTTTTTTGGGGGGGGTAGTATATTGGGGTTAAGATGGACACCACAGGGGAACAGAAGTAAGGGTAGACCAAAAGTGACATGGAGACGAAAAACAGAGAGGATGTTGAGCAACAGAAGGTTCATCTGGGCAAGAGCAGAAAAAAAGGCAAAGGACAGGCATTCGTGGAAAACCCTTGCGGAAGCCCCATGTGCCCTGGGCACTTAAGGTTCAGAGAGAGATATTGGGGTGTATTATAATACAATTATATATTATACTTTTTCATAACTTGGTTGACTATTATACTGGAGGTAGGGCTGGGGACATCAAAATCTGAGGCAAAGAGATGGGGTTTGATCAAAAAAAAAAAAAGGTTGGGAAACAGTGGGCATGAAGAGAGTACACACGCTAAATAAGATGGCGGTCGTCGACCCACAACTGTCTGCTCACGTCAGAATTAGCAGACTACAGCCGAACAAGACCCTACTCTACCTCTCAGCGGCGCCCACTCGTAGACAGACAATTACTTAAGTGAATAACGGATCAAGCTGGGAAGTGTCGGGCCGAAAGGTGCGGATATCACAGCCTAACCTTTGAAAGAAGAAGAATAAGAAGGCATTGTATCCCTTAAATAAACAAAACATATAACAAGAGAGAGATGAGAGATTATTTTTTAAAAAAAAAAGAATTTTTCAGAAAATTTTCTTTTCATGAAAAGATTAGGAAAGGGTTAACAAAAGCTGTCGGGGTGTTGTTGTTGTTGTTGTTGTTGCATGAAAAGCACGAAAATCTAACATCCTTCCTGACCTTGAGCACTGCATATCCCGCTCCCTGGTCTGCGATGGTTTCTTTATTTCTCACCGCTTTCAAAACAGAAACCCTTATATAAAACAAAACCACCTTCAGCTTTTCCAACGTTGGAGTCCTCTTCTGCGCGTGTTCAAGTGGCCACGATCATCTGTACTGAAGGGGGGAGAAGGGGGGGGGGGGGACGGCTTTTCCGGACAGGGCTTGCTTGTGTGAAAGATGTTTTGTTTGATTAAAGTAGGCCGTGTGACCCAGAGCCACTAGCGCGGGTGTCTATGCTGTAAGTTGGTTTTAACTAGCACGGTCTACAAATACGAGCAGCTAGCTCTCCTGGTGTTCTAGGTTCAGGTTCTCGTCATGAAACGCGTGGATTCTCTAACAGAAGAGCTGCACTGACCCCACCACCCACACAAATTAGAACCTGTGAATGTAAGGGTGCAAACGTTGGCCCTAATGAGAAAAGAGACTTAAGTTCGAATCTTAATGTGTCCACGCACCGCTAACAAACAAACTTTATGTAATATCTTCCGTCAGCGACAATGGAAGAAATGTCAACAACAACAGCAACAGCAACAACAACCTGAGAATATCTGACAGTAAGGAAAGACACACTTATACACTGTACTGGCTACTCACACAAGACCTGCAGCCCGTGTACATGGGGTCTACAGGCAGAGCTAAATGCGGATGTATGAAAACAAGCGTAGCTCTATGGAAGTAAGCAATGTAAAGTTAGCCGAGTCGGCGTGACTAGTGTCAAGTGTAGGCGAATCTTGTTACTTCTGCTTCATGTGCCACGTGATTTACATATGATTCGTGTTATCACTGGAGATAGTTATCGCAGGGCTTCGACCATTTCTCAAACACGGCACAAGTGTTTCGTTCAGTTTCGGTTAAATAATTCCTTTTAGCCAGGGAAATATTACATGTGTTGTTGTTTTTTAAAATATCACCTGGTCTTGATTAATATATCGTAATTACACACCAAAGCTGTGAGAAACAAACTACATCTGCCTGCTGATACTGTGTGTGTAAGATACCACATCTGTTCACTGATACCGTGTTCAAAACACCACATCTAGTTTACTGATATCGTTTGCAGTATACCTTACTGATGTCGTAAGTAATATACCATATCTGCTTACAGATGCCGTGTGTACTTTATACTTACTGATGCCGTGTGTAATTTATCACATCTACCTACTGATATCGTGTGTAATATATCACATCCACTTACTGATGTCGTGTGTAATATATATCACAGCTACTTACTGATGTCGTGTGTAATATATATCACATCCACTTACTGATGTCGTGTGTAATATATATCACAGCTACTTACTGATGTCGTGTGTAATATATATCACATCTACTTACTGATGTCGTGTGTAATATATATCACATCTACTTACTGTTGTCGTTGTGTAATATATCACATCTACTTACTGATGTCGAGTATAATATGCCATATCTACTTACTGATGTCCTGCGTAATATACCATACCTACTTACTGATGTCGAGTGTAATATGCCATGTCTACTTACTGATGTTGAGTGTAATGTGTCATACATACTTACCGATGTAGAGTGTAACATATCATACCTACTTAATGACGCCGTGTTTATTATATCAATGCTGTGTCTAACATATCATATCTACTTACTGATGCTGTGTGTAATATAACACAGCTTTATACTGATGTCAGACTTGATTTCGCAAGTGCTTTATTGTTCTTTGTGAATTTTTTTTTTTCATTTATGGCTTATGCCTGAAATAGGCTGTCCATAGGTGTCTCTCTGTTCAAAACAGAACAGACATTTCTTCCCTTCTCTCTTGACAAAAGACACCTGATGAATAAGACAACAACAACAAGTTCGTTCTGCTGATTGAATGATCCTTAGTTTGTGAAGCACAGATCTCAAATCTGATTCTGATTTTCCTGCACCTCAACAATGTTTTCCACGCATACTTCAAGAAACTATACATTGTCACTCGCTATGTGAAACTTGACACTGCGGTGTGTCTGTCCAGCAGGCACTCGCTATGTGAAACTTGACATTGCGGTGTGTCTGTCCAGCAGGCACTCGCTATGTGAAACTTGACATTGCGGTGTGTCTGTCCAGCAGGCACTCGCTATGCGAAACTTGACACTGCGGTGTGTCTGTCCAGCAGGCACTCGCTATGTGAAACTTGACATTGCGGTGTGTCTGCCCAGCAGGCACTCGCTATGTGAAACTTGACATTGCGGTGTGTCTGCCCAGCAGGCACTCGCTATGTGAAAATTGACATTGCGGTGTGTCTGTCCAGCAGGCACTCGCTATGTGAAACTTGACATTGCAGTGTGTCGGTCCAGCAGACACTCGTTACGTGAAACTTGACATTGCAGTGTGTCTGTCCAGCAGACACTCGTTACGTGAAACTTGTCACTGCAGTGTGTCGGTCGAGCTTTGTGTAATATTTGTGATCTGATTTCATACCGCCTCACTATCATTTGTCCCGTCGCTCTTCTACTTACTGGTCCTAATTATCTGCACCACTGCACGCCTGAATGAAGGCCGACTGGGTCCGAGCGTGCACTAGGACGTAGAGGTTGTTAACATTTCACAAACCGGTACAAGAATAGAAAGCAATTTACACAATCCCGCCCGACAGGAAGTTTGCCTCTTCCTCGCAGTTCCTGCAGATGGCAAAGTTGCTCACGCACACTTGGTTAGTTCTGTAAGCAGACACCACACGGATATGAAAGTATGTACCAGCTATTTGATTCTTAACTGTAATTCAGAGAGTCTTCGGTGTATTCGCCCATATGAAAGCAAAGATGAACCAGTCACTCATTCATATACCGTATAATTCTGTCGCTGTTAGTCAAGTCCCGATTCTAAAAAATAAAGGATTAAAGCTTCTGTCGCTGTTAGTCAAGTCCCAATTCTAAAAAAAATAAGGGATTAAAGCAACATACTTTATAATATCGCAAGACCCACCTCTCTTCTTTCCCCTTTAAGGCGACATATGGGTGTTTAAAAAAAAAAATCAAACTTAACCTCTTGTACCGATATCAGATTCCCAGTCAATGCGCAAGGGGAATCACATCAGACATATTGTGTGTATATACATATATCCAATACACTTGAGAGATGTTATGTGCGGTGACATACCGGCGTACATAACAATGACACTAGAAGATTGATCAATATGTAAACAGAACGAAATTAAGACAGAGCACGTGTTACTATGTGGGAGAGTGGGGGGGGGGGGGCGTTTCTCGTGACACGGCTGTTGGTTGAAGTCTGGCTGGAGGCGTCCCAGTTAACTTCGGGTGTAGGAATGGGTCCCTGGCTCATTCAGGGGGGAAAAAAAGGCGGCCAGGAGTGATGGCTGACCACACCTTGCTGTTTGCGGACAGGTGAAGGAAAATATGGGTACTGATACCCTGGGTGCCTTTATGGTATAAGACTACGGAGGGGGGGGGGTGTTAAGTGTTTAAGATTCAATCCATTCATCCGTCCATCTTTTAGTAAACAAGGCGGTCTGTATGTAAACAATTCAGTAGACGAGAATGCAAACATCAAGATGGTTGCCCTATCTAAACTGTGTCGTGTGCCGGCTATCTCAGCTGCCCCCCCCCCACACACACAATTCTACTGCCTTCTAAGAAATATCAGCCACACGTCTAGAAAATAAAGTAAACAAATGTCGACTAAAAATGGACTCACTCGTTTACTACTGAGCTTCAGGCTTATCACTGGCTCACTTACCACAAGGAAAACAAAAGTTACAGAAGATATAATGAAATTTTCCTAAGCTGTCGCATCATCATCATCATCATCTCCCTTGACAGCATAGGCCACGGATAAAGGCTTTCCAGTCATCCCTGTTCTTGGAATTATTCTCTGCCTACTTCCATGTGCATCCCTTGTCTCTGAGCACTGTCATAATTTCTCTTCTCCAAGTAAGTCTAGGTCTTCCTCGCTTTATATTTCCTTGAGGATTCCATGTCAGTGCCTGTCTTGCTATGCTGGTGTCGGGTTTCCTCAGAGTATGGCCAATCCACCTCCACTTCATAGACATGATTGTAGGTTCATAGGTTCTTGTACTGCCCTTTCCCAGACCTCCTCGTTCCTGATCTTGTCCTGCCATTTAATATTTAAAATCCTTCTCAAGCAGTAGTTCATGATGTTGTATTGTGTTGGTCATAACCCATGTCTCCGAACCATAGACAGTCTTTACGTTTGTATTGAAAAGCTTAAGTTTTATCTAGCGCCTCTCGCTTTGCTGCGACGTAATTTCCGTCATGTGGAAACTCTGCTGTTGTTAAATTCCACATATAAATTCTATCTCGGCGTGCCTGTTCCGTGCTCGACGGTTATGTTCATGTTATACTTCCAAACCCAAAGCTCGACGGAAGTTATTTTTAACAGTCTCAGATCTAAAGCTCACAGGTAGGTGGACTTGTTACACATTCCAAGTCGCAAAACTCAGCTATGGTTAAATTCTCACACTGGGATTAATATGGATCAATATTTATGTTTAGTGCTGGTTAAATTCTCACACTGGGATTAATGCTTGGTGATAAATTCTCACACTAGAATTAATGTTTATGTCTGATGCTAGTTAAACTCTCACACTGGAATCAATGTGGATTAACGTTGCTAATTGTTAAATTCAAACAAGCGAAGCTCGACTAAGCATCCAAGCTCATAAGGCAGTTAAAATTCTCTTACGCGATGCTTAAATGATCATGTTTTTGAACCAAAGCATGTGAAATGTAAAACTCAAAGCGCCGATAAAGTCTCACATTACGAAAATACTGTTGAACTTCCAGATCAGTGACTGAATTCTTACATTACACGATACTGTTAACCTTTCCAGAGCGTAAATCTCCGCGGCGGTGAGGTATCTCTGACGGCAACTACTTAGGCTGGTGGGATACTCGACTCTCCTCGCCTACATAAATACAGCATACACCTACGATCCCGCCAGGACCGAAGTCAACGACATCCATTGCAAAGGTTGGATCTGGCATCCACAAGCCTCCAGTCTCTCAAGCCGCGATGCCACTTCTCTAAACTGTGATGGTGGAGATCTCTATAACGTTTCTGGCTGCCGTCATCTCCACAATCATCGCCATTACCATGGCATCTATCTTCTTCTGCTGCTGGCCCAAAAAGAGGTCAGCGGAGCTGGGCGTGAAGAAGTCCAAGTCCGCCAAGGAAGATGTCGCCAAGGACAGGTCACGGTCCACAACACCGGCAAACGGGAAGTCAGAGGTGGCAGATAACAAAAGGTAAGTTATTGTTCTTGCGGAACAGATAAGGTTAAGGTAGATGTGAATAATGTCTTTCTGCAAGACTTACCAAAAGTGTTAACTATGTGTACCTACACAAGACTTACTCTAAGTGTTAACTATGTGTACCTACACAAGACTTACTCTAAGTGTTAACTATGTGTACCTACACAAGACTTACTCTAAGTGTTAACTATGTGTACCTACACAAGACTTACTCTAAGTGTTAACTATGTGTACCTACACAAGACTTATTCTAAGTGTTAACTATGTGTACCTACACAATACTTACTCTAAATGTTAACTATGTGTACCTACACAAGACTTACTCTAAGTGTTAACTATGTGTACCTACACAAAACTTTCCCTAAGTGTTAACTATATGTACAAGAAGTATCCACATTGTTTTTATATCATCCTAGCATCTCACATTGTTTCCATATTATTCGAGTACTTCTCACATTGTTTTTATATCATCCTAGCATCTCACATTATTTCTATATCATTCTAGTGCCTCTCACATACAAGACTTATCCTAAATGTTAACACAAGACTTACTCACATAAAGTATACCCACATAAACTTAACAGTACGTGTACTATGTGTATCCACACAAGTCTTACTTTTAGTGTAATATGTGTATCCACACAAGTCTTACTCTTAGTGTAATATGTGTATCCACACAAGTCTTACTCTTAGTGTAATATGTGTATCCACACAAGTCTTACTCTTAGTGTAATATGTGTATCTACACAAGTTTACTCTTAGTGTACTATGTGTATCCACACAAGTCTTACTCTTAGTGTAATATGTGTATTCACACAAGTCTTTCTCTAGGTGTACTATGTGTATCCACACAAGTCTTTCTCTAGGTGTACTATGTGTATCCACACAAGTCTTTCTCTAGGTGTACTATGTGTATCCACACAAGTCTTACTCTTAGTGTACTGTGTGTATTCACATGTTTTACTCTTGGTGTACTATGTGTATCCACACAAGTCTTTCTCTAGGTGTACTATGTGTATCCACACAAGTCTTTCTCTAGGTGTACTATGTGTATCCACACAAGTCTTACTCTTAGTGTACTGTGTGTATTCACATGTTTTACTCTTGGTGTACTATGTGTATCCACACAAGTCTTTCTCTAGGTGTACTATGTGTATCCACACAAGTCTTTCTCTAGGTGTACTATGTGTATCCATACAAGTCTTTCTCTAGGTGTACTATGTGTATCCACACAAGATTTACTCTTAGTGTACTGTGTGTATTCACACGTTTTACTCTTGGTGTACTATGTGTATCCATGCAAGAATCACCTTAGTGTACAATGTCTACATAAGATTTGCCCTTGGTGTACTATATACATAAGACTTATTTAGTGTACGATGTGAAGACACATGAAAGGTCTGAACATATTTCTAAGACATATAATGCCATAGAAAGGTCCTTAAAACCATTCCTCTATTATTCTGATAACAAGAAAACAGTCACAACGAACAGAAGTACATGAGCATAAATGTAATGTCTGGAAAGTAAATTGCAGTAGAGAATCTCTGTGTCCATGTTACAAGGAAGTATTAGTGAGACAACAGCTGCTGGAGAACAAAAACCCAAGTTTATGTTAAAATTAGCCACATATACATGACACATACCAGAGAGAGAGAGAGTGTGTGTGTGTCTCTCACATTGTTTCTCTATCATCCTAGCATCTCACATTGTTTCTATATTATTCAAGTACTTCTCACATTGTTTTTATATCATCCTAGCATCTCACATTATTTCTATATAATTCTAGTGCCTCTCACATTGTTTCTGTATCATCCTAGTGCCTCTCACATTGTTTCTGTATCATCCTAGTGCCTCTCACATTGTTTCTGTATCATCCTAGTGCCTCTCACATTGTTTCTGTATCATCCTAGTGCCTCTCACATTGTTTTTATATCATCCTAGCATCTCACATTATTTCTATATCATCCTAGTGCCTCTCACATTGTTTCTGTATCATCCTAGTGGCTCTCACATTGTTTCTGTATCATCCTAGTGCCTCTCACATTGTTTCTGTATCATCCTAGTGCCTCTCACATTGTTTCTGTATCATCCTAGTGGCTCTCACATTGTTTCTGTATCATCCTAGTGCCTCTCACATTGTTTCTCTATCATCCTAGTGCCTCTCACACTGTTTCTCTATCATCCTAGTGCTTCTGGATGTGACATGAGACTTCCACTCCTCAGTTCACGTGGGATGCTTGATTCTAACGATGGTATTGGAGACTTCTCGGCAGTTCCAAGAGAGCAGGAAATACTTCGTCCAGTAAGAGAGCAATTGTTCTTTAAATGTATGTGTGTTTGCGAAATCACCTTTTAATCAAGCTCTTCGCATCAGGGCTGATGTTGGCAAAAGAATATAGTTTGGCAATGAAAAGAAATCAAACAGGAAACCACACCAGGTTCTTAAAAAAAAAAAAAAAATCCCATATTAAAGATGAATGTTTTGAGCTGAATAGTGCAGACAATGTCTGGGCTGTAAACTGTGACAATGCAATCACTGCTCTTTTAGGTCAAACATAAGAGAAGAAATGTCCATCATCTCCTTCTTTCATCTTTTTTTTTTTATTTATTTACTGCGGGAAAGCCTTCCAAATAATGTCTTGTTATTTACCAGGGCACATGGCTTCCCTAACTGTTAATATATTTGAATATGTTACGGCACAAGCCTTCCCAATAAATTAGTGTTTTTGTTACTGATTGCATCACAACCCTCCCATCCCCTTCATGACATCTGGTGTTTTTTGTCATTTGTGTATCACAATTCCTCGCCACATACTGGTGATTTCATCATTCACCCCTTCCTATTCTCTTCTTCTCCTTCTATTTACATGGATGTTTTTATCATATACAGTACAGTAAATCATCCTATCCCTTTCATTTTTCATGGATGTTTTTACCATATACAGTACAGTAAATCACCCTATCCCTTTCATTTTTCATGGATGTTTTTATCATATACAGTACAGTAAATCACCCTATCCCTTTCATTTTTCATGGATGTTTTTATCATTTACAGTTCATTAAACCGCCACCTCCTAAGAAAAAAGCCAAAAAAAATAGAGCACCGAGACTTCTTCAAAATGCAAGAGACTCCCAGGATATTTTTGCTGTGAGTACAATGTCAGCACTAGAAGGTTCCAGCAAAAGTATGAGACTGAAGGATGACTTCGCATTTATCTGTGCAAATGCTACTTTTCCTGTGTTCAGTTTCACATGCTCAGCTATTTAGACAAGGAGATGGGCTGCCCCCCATGAATCCCACTGTCGCTAGCAGTTATTCATACATGCCCCATAGTCTTTCACCCATGTTCTTTTCCTGGGAGCCTGGTTTGGGTTCTTAGATCACTGTAGAGAGTACAGGCTTACAGGAAGTGTTCTGGGGTCTGGAGACTGGTTTCTCTCTCATGCGTAGAGGGAGAAGTATGGGTGGCCTTCAGCTGGTGTTAGATGGGCTTGTAGTTTACTTGTTCTGTTTGAAGTCAGAAAACTGTGGTTTGTTGTGTTCTGTTTAGGTTTAGTATGGGGTCTTTGGGATATCTGCTCTCTCCTTTACATCTCCATTAAGTGTTCTTTCCTTTCATAAGCATTTCTGCTTCACATACATATATGTGTGAAACATGGGTTATATAGAAAAATAAGCACACACATAGACGTTTAGAATAGATAAGGGCAGTCTACAAAATATATACAGAATAGAAAATCAGTGGATCAAAAGAACCGTGTAGCTAGTTAGACAGTCTGAAAAAGAGACAGAACAATATACATGATAACTAGATATAAATGAGATAAGCTCACTGATATCAGTCTTTCTTCTGTTTTAGGAACTAGATATAAATTCACTGATATCAGTCTTTCCTCTGTTTTAGGAACTAGATATAAATCAGATAAGCTCACTGATGTCAGTCTTTCCCCCGTTCTGGTAACTTGATATAAATTAGATAAGCTTACTTATGTCAGTCTTTCCTCTGTTCTTGTAACTAGATATAAATTAGATAAGCTTACTTATGTCAGTCTTTCCCCCGTTCTGGTAACTTGATATAAATTAGATAAGCTTACTTATGTCAGTCTTTCCCCTGTTCTTGTAACTAGATATAAATTAGATAAGCTTACTTATGTCAGTCTTTCCTCTGTTCTTGTAACTAGATATAAATTAGATAAGCTTACTTATGTCAGTCTTTCCTCTGTTCTGGTAACTAGATATAAATTAGATAAGCTTACTTATGTCAGTCTTTCCTCTGTTCTAAGAATTAGCTATATAGTAAATCAGATAAGCTCACTGATGTCAGTCTTTCCTTTGTTCTAGGAACTAATTGAGGATGACAGCAGAGACAGTTCTGACAAGGAGAACATTGATTCCCCTGATGAACCTGACAGTGCCTTCAGGCGATCCCACTCTCAGGACAAGGAAAAAACGCCCCGCTCCTCTGCACTAGCAGAAACTGAACAGACTCGTGCTGTGTCTATGTGGCCAACAGCCCTGTTGTCTGAACTCACCAAGAAAGATGATAACAGGAACCAAGGTGACGAGGTCAAAGCACAGTCTGTTTCTAAAACAGGTGAAGAGTCACCAAAGATCAGTCCCATAGCTAGACCCAGGAAGGGACCTGCTGTAAGCCCAAAGCCAACCCCAAAAGCCAGATCAAAGCCAACTGCCAGCTCAAATCCAGAGACATCTTTAGGAACAGTGGAAAGTGAACCTGTCAAATCCAGTTTTGATTCAAAAGTTGATAGTCTAGGCAGCCCTGATAACATACTTGAGGTCAGTTGTCATCCACCTCAACCTTTTATTTCACAAACAAATGCTGAACCGAGTACAGAACCGTCTAAAGAAACCATCAGTGCTTTGGAAACTACATCTAACACTGAAACAATCACAGCTCCAGAAGCTACATCCAACACTGAAACAACCACAGCTCCAGAAGCTACATCCGACACTGAAACAACCACAGCTCCAGAAGCTACATCCAACACTGAAACAACCACAGCTCCAGAAGCTACATCCAACACCGAAACAGTCACAGTTCCAGAAGCTACATCCAACACTGAAACAATCACAGATAATGAACTGCTACAGCCATCTCTGGAAAAGACACAACCCGAACCACTGTCACATGACACTGTCTCTAACCCAACGTTACAACAGGATAAGAAGAGTGAAGCCAGCGACAGCTCTGACATTAACAGCTCATTTGAAACCACAGATACCCTAGGTACCGCAGGGCATAAACAGACTGATACCACAGATAGCGCAGTGAATGAGGACAGCATCAGCAACACTGATACAAATGCTGCTGCCAAAAATAAGGATGAAGAAGCAAATTTTGGTGAGAACGAAAAATCTGAAAGCCAAATCACAGCCTCAGCTGGAGAAGAAACATTTGTTTCTACACACACTCAAGTATTACAGTCTGGCACAGACAAATCTCAGCCTTCATCACCGACAACAGAAAGTGAAACTCTGCCAGGGCAGGCATCTCACCAGGGTGGAGATGTCAGCAGGAGCCCATGTGATGAAAATGGACAACAACTGAAGGAATCAGATGAAGGCCAAGAGGACAAAACCAAAACTAGCAAGATACCAGTCAGGGCAGGTAATAAGTTTTAACATTACGTTCTGTCTATGTATGAATATGAACACACACACACACACACACACACATAAAGAGAGAGACATGGAGAGACACAGAGATCATATTCATATCTAAACATCAGATTTACAGACTATGCCCAACAGAAGTCTCCCAATGCTTCACTTTAAATACAAGCAAGGATAGGACATAATTATCGATATATTTAAACACTACTTTTTCAGTTCAAATCTTGCTTAAAAAAAAACCTTTCTTGCCAATCCTTCTCAGGGTCCAAGGCCAGACCAAGCTCACCTAAAACCCCAACTGATAGTGAAAATGTTTCAAGCCCAACGACAACGTAACACGTCAACATCCATTTACGACATAGAAGAGTATTTGTACCAAGCTTCGCATCCGAATAAAGCAGCGCTTTTTTTTTTTTTTTTAGGATTCAAAATAGATGCTTAAGTAGATATTGAAAAGATGCCTGCTGGATCATGAGAATGACCGCTAAATATGGGATGTCACAAAATTATGTATGATACATATGTATGATTAAATCTGCTGACTTAGCATGTATTACTATCACATATCACTTTGCAGATGTGAGATGATTTGCACATACAATAAGTACATTACTGTTGTAAGTATCATGCTTAAAATATCATATTCATTCATCGTGTTAATGTCTGCCACAAGAAACAATTCTTGTAAAAAGGCAATGAAACTTTGCACATCATCAAGAAAATACAGAAAAAAGTTTTAATTACAAAATGTCCTGTAGCAACTATGCAATAAGCAAACAAAATGAGGTTCATACACAGAAGAAAGCACAGCTATATGGTATCACCCATGGAATGCAAACTACTGATTTGCCAAGAAAAACAAACAAGAAAACTGATTCACCATATGACAATCTTAAAGGTTCTGAAGTAATAATTCATAATATGACAATCTTAAAGGTACTGAAACAGTAGTTCACCACATGTCAGTCTTAAAAGTACTAAAGATTCATTTAATGGCAATCTTAAAAGTACTGTATGGGCAGTACAGTAAAGTAATAGTACAACTCTATGGCAATCTTAAAAATGCTGAAGTAATAGAACAATCTACAGCAATTTTAAAAGTACTATAGAAATAGTACACTCTCTCTCTCTCTCTCTGAACCTTAAGTGCCCAGGGCACATGGGGCTTCCGCAAGGGTTTTCCACAAATGCCTGTCTTTCGCCTTTTTTTCTGCTCTTGCCCAGGTGAGCCCTCTATTGCTCAACATCCTTTCTGTTGTTCTTCTCCATGTCTCTTTTGGTCTACCCTTACTTCTGCTCCCCTGTGGTGTCCATCTTAGTGCTATTTTTGGTAGTGAGTTGTCAGTCATTCGGAGCACATGTCCCAACCATCGCCAGCGTCTTTCCTCAATAATTGTTGTCAGTGGTTTCATCTGCATTTCTGCCAATAAGATGTTATTTCTTATGGTGTTTGGCCAAAATATTTTTTTAATTCTACGTAAACATTTAGTCTGGAAAGAATTCAACTTGTTTTCTAAGGTTTTGGTGATTTTCCAGCATTCACTTCCATAGAGTAGTACACTTAGAACATTACTCTTAAATATCCTGATTTTCATATTTATGCTTAGTTTATTTGATTTCCATATATTCTGTAGCATTGCAAAAGCCTGGTTTGCTTTAGTAAGTCTGCTGTTGATGTCCTCTGTGCTGTCTCCATTTTCTACTACTCTGCTGCCAAGGTATACAAATTCGTTGACCTCCTCCACTAACTTGTTATCTACTCTGAGTACATTTCTGTTGTTCACATTTTGCTTCATTAACTTTGTCTTTCCTACGTTGATCTTTAGTCCTATGTTGTTTGCATTCTGGGTTAAAGTACACTCTATGGCAATCATAAAAGTACTGAAGTAACTGTACACTATTTGGCAATATTAAAAGTACTGAAGTAATAGTACACTCTATGGTAGTCTTAAAAGTACTGAATAACAGTATGCTCTATGGTAATTTTAAAAGTACTGAAGTAATAGTACACTCTATGGTAGTCTTAAAAGTACTGAATAACATTATGCCCTATGTCAATTTTAAAAGTACTGAAGTAATAGTACGCCATCTGATAACCTTATGTACATATAATGTCTGCAAGAGCATGGGAATGTGCAGCAGCTGTGCAGCTGGCTTCTTATGCAAAGGCAACTGATTCTAGTCCGCTTCTCAACTATTTAACTAATGATACGGGATGTTTTTTGCTGCATTACTGACAAAATATATGACATGTGTACTGGCAAATATAATGGTTTCATCCGTTTTTACCAGCGGTTTGCAATATCAGATGCTGACCAAACCATCTTTTTTCCAGCTCAACAGAGCCCTTATAATAAATTAACCATTTCTTAAATGGAAAATATGACCAAACAAATTTACATGTGTCAGAACGATAAATTTAAATACTGTACCTGTATACTTTACACTCTTTCTTTCATGGCATTTGAAATAGCCATTATATTACTCTCACAAATGCTTAACATTTGTCTCTTATTGTTTTTTTTACTGCACAAGAAAAAAAAACATTGCTTATGCTCAATACTCTCATTTTCTATGTTTCTTGAAAACATCGTTATTTCACCGCGGCCTTGAAAATGCTTTAAAGTGTTCACTTCAACTGTTTACCGAGTGCCTGTTATCAATATTTTATATGCTGCTTTCAATAAATTTATAATCTTTTTTTTTTTTATATACTATTTGCCTTTTTTATGACCAATCTATTTACAAGAGGTATTCTCTTGTAGTATAATATGCATTTTGTTATTGATGGCTTTGAGGCGGTTGACTCAGACAAGGAAACCCTCAAGAACAGTAGATCTTGTGGGTGGTCATACAGAATAAGATGCATAAAAAGGAAGGAATATACAAAGGAAAACAAAAAGTCCACTGGTTAACAGGGATCAGAACTTGTAGTTCTGTCCACTGGTTAGCAGGGATCAGGACTTATAGTTTTGTCCAATGGTTAACAAGGATCAGAGCCTGTAGTTTTGCCCACTGGTTAACAGGGATCAGGGCTTGTAGTTTTGCCAACTGGTTAACAGGGATCAGGGCTTGTAGTTTTGCCAACTGGTTAACAGGGATCAGGGCTTGTAGTTTTGCCCACTGGTTAACAAGGGTTAGGCCTTGTAGTTTCAGCAATGTCAACAGTCACTGAATGGTGTAAGGAAAACATGTGAAGTAGCAATGTACTTTCAGACAGAAGGAATGGACGAGAATCACCAGCCCAAACATATATATATATATATACTAACAAATTTCTGTTGAAGTGGGGTGGAGGGGGTGAGGAGGGAAGGAGGAGAAGAAGAGTGTAGAATCTACAATACTCTTGCAGTATTCAAAAGATACGAGGAAACGTAGAATTTCTATAATGTATACTCTTGTATTCAAAAGTGAGAGGAATGTAGAATCTATTACGTAAAATCTCTATACTATTAACATATGAGAGGAAATGTAGAATAATATTAACATATGATAGGAAACATAGAATCTATAAATGTATATCCTGTATTCAAAGCTGAGAGGAATGCAGAACCTACTATGTAAAATCTATGTACTGTTAACATATGAGAGAAAATGTAGATTTTTGCAGTATTCAAACAGTACCCAGACCCATACAACTAAACCCTTCCTAAAGTTCCTGATTTGAAACAAAAACTAAAGCCCCATCAAAACCTTGAGGGTAAAGTCCCATTAAAATCTTGAAGGTAAAGTCCCATTAAAACCTTGAAAGTAAAGTCCCATTAAAACCTTGAGAGTAAAGTCCCATTAAAACCTTGAAGGTAAAGTCCCATTAAAACCTTGAAAGTAAAGTCCTATCAAAACCTTGAAAGTAAAGTCCCGTTAAAACCTTGAGAGTAAAGTCCCATTAAAACCTTGAAGGTAAAGTCCCATTAAAACCTTGAAGGTAGGATCCCATTAAAACCTTGAAGGTAAAGTCCCATTAAAACCTTGAGAGTAAAGTCCCATTAAAACCTTGAAGGTAGGATCCTATTAAAACCTTGCGAGTAAAGTCCCATTAAAACCTTGAAGGTAAAGTCCCATTAAAACCTTGAGAGTAAAGTCCCATTAAAACCTTGAAGGTAAAGTCCCATTAAAACCTTGAGAGTAAAGTCCCATTAAAACCTTGAAGGTAAAGTCCCATTAAAACATTGAGGGTAAAGTCCCATTAAAACCTTGAAGATAAAGTCCCATTAAAACCTTGAGGGTAAAGTCCCATTAAAACCCTGAAGGTAAAGTCCCATTAAAACCTTGAAAGTAAAGTCCCATTAAAACCTTGAAGGTAAAGTCCCATTAAAACCTTGAAAGTAAAGTCCCATTAAAACCTTGAAGGTAAAGTCCCATTAAAACCTTGAAAGTAAAATCCCATTAAAACCTTGAAGGTAAAGTCCCATCAAAACCTTGAAAGTAAAGTCCCATTAAAACCTTGAAAGTAAAGTCCCATCAAAACCTTGAAAGTAAAGTCCCATCAAAACCTTGAGGGTAAAGTCCCATCAAAACCTTGAAAGTAAAGTCCCATTAAAACCTTGAAAGTAAAATCCCATCAAAACCTTGAAAGTAAAGTCCCATCAAAACCTTGAAAGTAAAGTCCCATCAAAACCTTGAAAGTAAAGTCCCATCAAAACCTTGAGGGTAAAGTCCCATCAAAACCTTGAAAGTAAAGTCCCATCAAAACCTTGAAAGTAAAGTCCCATCAAAACCTTGAGGGTAAAGTCCCAATAAAACCTAGAAAAGTGGGGGGGAGAAAACAGCTTCATCCTTGTAACAGGAACCAAAAACTAGTACGAATCTGCCAGTGACTGCGAGACTATCTGGCTGAGGTGGCCAGTTTCATACCAATAATTAATTCAGTTACATTTCTGCTCTGTGAATATACACTCCAAATCTGGCCAGAGAAGAGATGGCAGCTTCTGAGAGAGAGAGAGAGAGGAGAAAGAGACTGAGATAAGAAAAGACTGAAATGAAGCTCAGCCTATATTGTGAAATGTAACAACGTAAGAGGGAGAATCAAGAAGGTATAAAGTCAAACATATCCTCTACCACAGGTAACTGTGAGCAAATGAACAAAAGTTATATTGCTTCTTCACATAGTCCCCCCCCCCTCTTGCAGGTTATTGATGCACTTCTTGTATCATTACACTAGCTCCTACATTCACTGGAAGAAGAAGCTTTTTTCAGTTGCTACTCCTCCAAATCCAGGTCTGCACCTCATCATCAGAGGTGAATCTGCACGCACATTGAGCCTCATTAAGTAGACTGAAGATGCAATAATCACATGGCACCAGACTGGGAGTTTAAGTGGCGTGAGGAAAACATCCAGACTGCAGCTACTGCATTGCCTCCACTATCATGGTCACTGCATGGGGATGCACAGTGTCATGGTGCAGCAAGACTGTTTTTTTTTTTTTTTAACAGCATTCCTCTTCATTTGTTGCGAACTGCAGGTTTCGGCTCCTCTCTCTAAGCATAGCACAGTACGATGCACTGGTCACCGTTTGCCTGTGTTCCTGAAAATGTGTGCCAGGACAGGAAACTTTTTTGTCCCAAAAGGTCATCATGATTTTTCAGACTGAGTTTCATTCAATGGTTTACACTTGTTCTGTTGTGTACTCTGTGATTGTTTCTACCCATTCATAAACTTTTCACCAAGTCATGCTGTTTTCACTTCTGTACTGAGCCAACATCATATAATGAATTTTGGCATCTATGCTGTTTTCACTTCTGTACTGAGCCAACATCATATGATGAATTTCAGCTTCTATGATGTTTTCACTTCTGTACTGACCCAACATAATATGATGGATTTCAGTTTCTGTGATGTTTGGTTACTGCATAATTTTCAAACTGCCTTTACTTTCTGATTCTCCCTTATACTAAAACCCAAACAAGGTGGAAAAGAACATGATGAAGGACTCAGACTGGTGGACAACATCAAGAGGTGGACAAGAAATGTCTGGTGTACCATAAAAGAAAAGAACATGATGACTGGTGGACAACATCAAGAGGTGGACAAGAAATGTCTGGTGTACCATAAAAGAAAAGAACATGATGACTGGTGGACAATATCAAGAGGTGGACAAGAAATATCTCGGTCTGGTGTACCATAAAAGAAAAGAACAGAGTATAGCTGGAGATCCGCCCATGGAGAAATGACAGAGAATGATGAAGAGATGAAGCTAGAGCCAGCAAAAGATCAGTCCTCCGTAAGAAACTTGGAAAAAAAACTGCGTATTAAAAATAAAGCAGAACATCAATCATCCGAACTAAACTGGGACCAAGGTGGGTTCAGTTAATTAAATAGTTAGGATAATAAACATGCATGGACGTACCCAGTTTCTAACTGCAGTTAAGCCTAAAATTAGTACGATATTGGCAATGCCACCCAACAGACTGAGCCAAAGCTCAAAGAGTTTGAGAACTTTCATGATATCAGTATTCGAAGATTTAAACTCTTTTGGACTGAAAGCTATATATATATTTTTTTACTTGAAGCTACATAATTATTTTTTCTGGTGCAGCGGTGGTACGGATAACTGATGGTCCAGATGACTGACATTCGGATAATCGATGCACTACTTTATACAGATTAACATCACAGCCATAATGGAAATATCTGTATAAAATGTTACATAATACAACTTTTTGATACCGATAATCAACTTCAAAACAAAGAAGAGACTTCTTTATACACTGACAATTGCAAATGAAGAAGAAGATGCGAATGAAGAAGATATGCTGACAGTGAATTATACTCGTACAAGGGATTGTTAAACAAATAATTATTCAGTTTCATTGTCAGCAATGACTTCTACCAACTAATGCTGCTGAATGATGTTAATGTTATCAACTAAAACAAAATAAAGAAATAAAAGTACTGTTATAAACCACTGAATGTGTCTCCGAATGTGTTTGTTACATGAACAGCATATTTGTAGAATGTCTGGAATAGAGTGAAAGATGTATGATAAAGGGCAGAATGTCAGACGGGCCTGCGTGCCCAATTCTTAACCCTTTTGAAATAAAGATCAATCAATCAATCAATCACCTCGTGACTGGTTTGCCTGTGATGGAGAACTAAGAATGAACGTTGTCGCTTGTGGTGACTAGTTTGTATTCGGTAATTAATTAATTCACATGAACCTGTGCCTACACGCCTCAGCACATAAAGCTGAACACAGAAGAATATGGAATCTAAGAATTCACATGAACAAGAAACTTAAGCTAAGAACTTCTGCTTACTCTGTGAAAACAGATTATATATACAACACAAGCTATAGAACAGAAAATAAAACCTGTTATATACTCCTTTCTCTATCTCCCTGTAACTGCGAGCTTGATATTCTTTGCAGCTGATGTGGTAAAAGCATTGAAGCACAGCACCGTGTTGGATTGGGAGCAGGTTACAACGGTTATTTATTCAATCTCTTAGTGGAACTAAAAAAGTGCGGGATGTGCAATAGGTCTTTTCCAGACTCCACTGGCATGGGGACTATGGATATTCTTGTCCCAAGAAAGAAAGAATGAAAGAAATAAGGAAAGAAATAAGGAAAGAAAGAAAGAAAGAAATAAGGAAAGAATAAAAAAGAAAGAAAGAAATAAGGAAAGAAAGAAAGAAGGAAGGAAGGAAAGAAAGAAAAGACACTACAACTTGGCATGGGGTGGAAAGTGAAATGTGATGGGACTGGCTGATTTTTTTAAAAAAATGCATCCTAGATTTGCTCCTGAAAGCAAGCAGACATTCTTCAGACCTCACAGTGCCAGTGTTGTAACCTCTTACTCACAGATTCACATATCAGGATTTTCTGGTTTTCAGTCATACTGAGATCCTACGATTACTGCAGCATTCTAGTGATCACACCAGCAGCCTGATCTACGTTACTTCACACGACATACTGTAATGAATCATGTCAAGAAACACAAAAAAAAAGCAATGGATCTTCGCTTAAGCCAGTGTTCCGCAGGCTTGCTTGGGCTGCCGCCCCCTTTTCTCCCTGGCTACATCCTCCCCCCACCATGTACTACTCGTACAGTGGCCTATTAAACTAGGATATGCATTGCACAACTAAAAACTTTAGCAAGCAAACCAATTTAACAATATGAAGGAGTACATTTATAACTCACCTACTGCATTATTTCTCAACTTTTAACGCGATGGATGAGGTTCATGTCGGAAAACAAGTTTCTCAATTCTCAATATCAGGTTGAAAGGTGCTAAGAAGGAAAGGTATCACTGCTGCTTCGTTTTCTCTGAATGACCACCCCCCCCCCCAACTGCCCCCTTCCGAATCTTTTTTTTTTCACCACCTCCTCTCCCTCCCCAATCCTTTTCAATGTCCGAGGATTATTGCCCACTTTTTGAAACACTGGCTTAAACGATGGCAGCCCCAAACTCAGAGATCTATGAAGAAAATAATGCATGGCTGGTACTCACCCTGTCTTTATAGGTCTGTGGAAGAAGAAGCTCACGATCTTTGGGCTTTGGCAGGCTGATGTAGAAACCCAGCACATCACCTTCTTTGTACCCCCCATCATGATAGTGATGCCCGCGAGACTGATGGAATGCTGTGCCCTTTCGAGAACGCCAAGAGTAGCTGAACTTGTCATATCCACACGGAGCTTGTAGGTTTCCTGTATAAAATTCAACACCCACTTATGAAGATGTAAGTGGCCTCATAGGGGAATAAATTTGCGTTGGCTTTTAGGGGAACATTTGTAAATGATTGTGTGAGATGAGGTACTGATTAGTTTCCAGTGTTCTTATGAATGCCATGAGCTCAAATGCTTTGTTCTTCTAACAATGATGATGTTCTTGGCATATTTTTTTTTCTGAGTTCACCGACTTATGTGTCTTGCCATGCTGCAGATATTCTCCACCTTTCAATACAGTCCTATGTCATGATGTGTCCTGCCACGCTGCAGATATTCTCCACCTTTCAATGCAGTCCTATGTCACGTCTTCTCCTCCCAGATCCAGTGTTTTAGGTATCCATTTGATGTTTTATCGCTGGGTCTACTAATCTGGTGGCAACCAGGTTGAAGTCCCGGCAGTGGGGATTTTTTTCTGGCACTTCCACACAAAAAAGGCCCCAGGTTTCACCCAGCTTCTAAAAACGGGTACCAGAGTAATCTCGGAAGGTAAATGAGGCCAGGCGTGATAATGACCACATCGTACTTTCACATGGATGGCCGAGACCTCAGTGGAATGACCGAGCAGCATGGGAAAAGAAAAACATTTGAACTGATCAGAAACATCAAGGATCACACAAGATGGTCAAGCATGACCACCAATGCTGATAGGCATGGCAAATAATGATCTTCATCACACATTAAAAAACAAAGCAGCATAAAAATAACTGTGAAATGACACCAACCTAGAGACAATGACCAGCCCACACGTGCTGCACACTCATTAGGCATTTCATCAATACGGACCTCATAGTACCAGTCACCGTAGCTCACACCTGAGCAATTCAAAATACAGATCAAGAGAAAAAAAAAAAAAAGTGAACAATTCAAAGATGACTTCTTGTTACTTTGAAAACTAAAAGTCCAGGGAATATCTAAATATTGTTTGAATCTGCACACACTTTTGCTGCACTTTTCCAAATGAGTGCTCTCTTTTTTTTTTTTTGGGGGGGGGGGCGGTGTGGTGTGTGTGTGTGTGTGTTCTGAAGCATATCTATAAAAGAGGATTTCAATTCTTAAAACTTTATCCTATGTGACTACTTCACAGCTGTATGTCAATTTTACCATCTGTCACACTCTGAATCTTATTTGCTCCTCCTGTACCATCTTTCAATCCACAGGTTTTGGGAGCAGACTCAGAAATGCCACAGTATCTGCCACTTCACACTGAGCTCTGTGAAAGGAGTCTCCGAGGCTTCATTTGCTCTCTGAATTTTCTGCCTATTTAGTTCTGGGCTAAGATGAGGCCACGCATTTCCATGGCACATGGTGTGCACTGGAAGTCTCTTACGTTACCAGTAAATTAGGACTTACAAAACATTTTGCCCAACATTTACTGAATGCACACTACAAGTACCATGATGAGGTCCTCAAACTTAAAAAAAAACTATGGCTTTAACATTCCTTCATCCTACACTGCACTCCCCCCCCTCCCTTTTTTTTTAAAAGAGAAGAAAAATAAATAACCTGTTCATATAAAGGATTGGGGGGGGGGGGGTTAAAAAAAATGTACATTCGCAGAAGATGAAAGCAGCCAGTGGTAAAAGGACTGCAGACAGTCTATACAAACTCATTTTTTGACTTTACATTTGACTTTACATTTTGACTTTACATTTGACTTTACATTTGAATGTAAAACTCACTGGGACTGAGGCAGAGACACAAGTTCCTCTATCTCCACGGAAAAAAAAAAGACCCAAGATTCACATGATTTACTGATGATGAAAGCGGCAGATGAGAGTCTAATAGTTCAAACAGCAGTTTCTATAGGGCTATATCCTTGTTTTTGAAGATATAAATTTTAGAACACATACGGAAAGCATGTCACTTCCAAACATGGCAGATGTGTTTATTATGATCCCATTTTTGTGGTTTTGGCATCTTTGATCTGGTAATATAGGAGTTAAAATCGTTTATGTTTCTTCACTACAACTCTTTTAACATTTGCTCAATCTTAATACAGAAACTAAGTATAACACAAAAGACATTAAGATGCTGCAGTGTCATGAGGCTAAAATTATTTCCAGAAACTGAACATTAGTTTCAACTTAATGAATCTGTCCACATACAGCGGGTTTTGTAGAAAAAACAAAAAACAAAACAAGAATTATTATATCTGCAAATCAAGAACAAATGCACAAGAATCACATGCCACACACCATGAGACGCTCGGATCATGCTGTACCCTTTCTCTCCCGTAACTGTCAAGCGATCATCAGAGACCTTGAGCTGCGGGGCTGGAAGAAACAAAAATGTGTTATGCCAGATCTATTAGACTGTCTAAAAAAAGAGCAATTAATAAAAAAAAAAAATGAATAGAAAAAAAATGAATAGAAAAAAAAATACATACAAATTCCACATGTCTACAAATAAATTTAAAGTTACTTCTTACATCCTTTCCGTGCCGTTAAACATCACAAAGCATTTGCATAGTTGTTTGCCAAGTTTTCCTGTTCTCAGCGAGTCTTTCAACTTCATCAAAGGATATTATGCCCACTAAACTGGCTTCCCTTAACAAAATGTCCTCTTTAGAGTTTTACGTGGTTGACCTCTTTTTCTTTGGCCTGTTATGTTCCACTTGATAGCTTGTTTTGGTATTCTCTGATTGTTTCTTTTCATCACATGACCGACATATGTCTGTCTTTTTTTTCTGATCACCTATGAGGCAGGCTGTTGTTTGATCTGTCTTATCTCTGCGGTGTTCTTGAAATCATTCCACTTCTTCTTCTTCTTCTTCGTTCACTTCTACCACCAAAAACCGCACTGTGAACCTACTGAATTCATAACTGTGGTCCTCGTTAGGTCCCGTGGTCCCCTGTGTGGTCCAAAATAGACCACACGAGATCCACGAAAGGACCACAAGAGATTCAGAGTGTCACAGTGCTTTAGCCTGTATTCTTGGTGGGTCTTGGAAGCGGGATTGCGTGACACCGTGGTTTTCATTGCACCAGTTTAGTCTAGGGTTGGACTTTCTCACCGGAAGACCTCGACGTGTTTAGGATATCAGTGCATCCCCGCTGGGTGAGAGGCGGTAGCCCACCCAGGCCAGAGTTGGACTTTCTCACCGGAAAACCTCGACGTGTTTTGAGATACCCGTGTATCACATACCCGTGTATCACCGCCAGGTGAGAGGTGGTTGCCCATCCAGTCCAGGGTTGGACTTTCTCACCGGAAAACCTCAGCGTGATTAGGATACGCAAACATCCCCGCCGGGTGAGAGGTGGTTGCCTATCTAGACTTCCCTGGTCCAGTGTCTCCGACTTCAGCATTTTGCGGTCGTGGCAGCTACCCTTCCTAGTTGTGACCAGGATGGAGCTTTTGTCCAGGAGGACGAATCCTCGCCACTAGTGACTTCTACCCCTGGGTTGAGCCGGTTTAGGCATTATCCCAGTATGGGCGTGTTTGGGACGGGACCGACCTCTAGGGCAGAGGTACTGTGACATGCATAGCCTTCAAGATTCACCCCTGGTATGAGCCGGTTTAGGCAAAATTCACCAGTATGGGTGTTTATCAGGCATTACCGACCTCTAGAGCGGAGGTGGCATGACATGTCTAGCCATCAAGTTTCACCCCTGGTGTGTGCCGGTTTAGGCATATTTCACCAGTGTAGGTGTATTTCGGACGTGGGCGGCCTCTAGAGCAGAGGTGCCGTGGTATAGCTCTCGTATCGATACTACTGGACATACCGGTTAAACTTAACTTTCCACCACCTTTTCCCATCGGCTCCGCACAGCAACCTTTATTTCTTTTCCGCATTTACTTCCTTAACCGGGAGGAGCTTCACTCCACGCACGGCATATGAAGAGTCTCACCAGCAGTTAGACAAGCCAGTTCATACATTTCACCCGACATGACTGCACTCAGGACGTGGCCGACCTCCAGACCAGAGGTGCCATGATTTGACTGTTTGCTTCGCTTTATCCTTTCTACCACCTTTTCCGCAGTGATGCTGCGCGGCAACCTCATTTGTACCTTTCTTCATTGACCGGGAAGAGCACCGCTCCACGCACGGCAGCTGAAAAATCTCGCCAACAGCGGATTCCACTTTATACAGAGTATTTTCCTTAGGCATTTGTTTTCAAAAGAGTCTAATTTCTTGTCTTTTTCTTTAGCTGATTTCCAGCTTTCACATGCATAAATGAGGGTGGATATCCTTTGAACTGAATAATCTTAACTTTGTTTTTGTGTTTATTACTTCTGAATTCCTCCCCTGGGAACAACTGTGTTAAGAGCACACTTATCTTAACATAGTGTTTGTGAGACAGGGAACATAGATCTGTTTGCTTAAAAACTCTGACCTACCTCTGTAGCCCAGAAACTTGTAGCAATCAACACTAATTGTAATTGTAATTTGTTATTTTTGCAAAATGAAATGTCAGGTTGGTGGACGGATGGGGACATGGAGATCTCTGGCGGGGATGAGGGAAGTCTGGTGTGAAACCAATGAATCCAGGACGTGACAAGCCTATGGGTCTTTACAACAATGGCTATCAGAATGATGTAAACAAAACAGAGCCAGTAGACTATAGGTGGCGGGGAATGGATATCGTTGAAGCACTCAGATTCCTTATCTCAGAGTCAGAGTGTCTTTGTGGAACTGTCTCAAACCATCTGACATGGAGAAGGGGCTTAAGTACAGCCACCAGAGGCTGGAAAACAAAGTTTTGGCCAGGCCAGCCACACTGTCTTCATGGCAGTCCGAGCAAGACCACAGTCTGCCCTAGCAAGGGAAGGTGCTGAAGTCGGAGTTACCCAGCCAAAAGGCGCATCGCAAAAATCAGGGTAACACGCATTATCGCTAATGAAATGTCTATATCTACAGTTTTCAAACATGGTGCTCGCCCTGTGAAGACTAACCAGGCAGGTGCAGTGCCGGGCCCCCTGCCTCGAAAGGGTCCACCCAATGCTACTGGAGGTCCTCTCAGTTCGTCTTGTGGAGTCAGGAGACATGAGAGTAGAGCTACTGGCCAAAAAATACAACAGAAGAAAACAGCCAAAAAGCAAGAACTTAAAATAATGCAGTGGAATGCTGAGGGTGTCAGCAGTGTTAGAGATGGCTATAGCAAAAAGGTTGAACTAGAGAACATACTTTTTGCAGAGCAGGTAAGTATATGCTGCATACAGGAGACACACCTAACCAAAGATGCCGCCTTTAAAATCAGAGGCTACCAGTGTTTTAGATCAGACCGACAGGACAGAAGAAAAGGAGGAGTACTCACACTTGTTAAGAATAACATCAGCGCATGTCAGGTGGAAGTGTACATGGAAGGAGCCGAATACCAGATGATCCATCTAAAAAGTAGTAATACAGATTTCCACCTCCTTAACTATTACTGTCCTAATGACCGCCCACTTGCTTTAGGAACAATCCCACACAAAGAGAGACTGATGGTCTGTGGTGATTTTAACAGTCATTCCCAGAGCTGGGGCTATGACCACATAGACAAGAGAGGAGAGGAAGTTGAGAGCTGGCAGGATGATAATGGACTTCTCCTGATCAACCAGCCAATGGATGCCCCAACATTTTACTCCAGGGCTTGGCATACAAAATCAACACCAGATCTGGCATTCCACTCTCCAGATCTGAAGTGGAACATTACACGTGAAGTTGGAAAACAACTTGGAGGAAGCGACCATCGACCAGTCTTCCTGACAATAGAAAATGAACTCCTTAACACCAGTAACCCTCTCCCCAGATGGAACTATAAAAAAGCAAACTGGACAATGTACAGACATCGTACAGGTATCCTGGTGGGACAGCTGTCCATAGAAGGTAAGGATATTAACAGCATAGTGAAGGAATTCAATGCTTGTATCCTTCAGGCCGCTCGTGAAACCATTCCCAGAGGAGCTCGCAGGGACTATAAACCATACTGGTCTAGTGAGCTGGGAAAACTCCATGATGATGTGGAAGCAGCTCGAAAGCAAGCAGAAAATAGACCATGCCAAGAACACCACAATAATTACCAACATTCTAAGGCCAAATTTCAGAGAGCAAAGCTGCAAGCCAGACGGGAAAGTTGGAGAGAGAAAACAGAGTCCCTAAACTTTGAAAAGGATGGAAGGAAACTGTGGAAACTAATCAAACAGTTAAATGATGAGAGTACTGGAAGAAGTACAAAGATTACACTAATAGAGGATGGGAAAACTCTTACAGGTAAGCAGGTAGCAGATCACTTTGCTCGCATGTTTGCACAGGACTGCAACATTGATATCCATCCAGAGAAGGAGCGTACAGTGCGCATTGAGCCACAGAAAGAGGAGGAACAAGTCAGAAAAGTGGAGGTCATGGATGCACCAATCACACGCAGTGAGTTAGACCTAGCAGTTAGTAAACTGAAACCAAGGAAATCACCAGGACCAGATGGAGTGTCCAATGAAATGATCAAGAACCTGGGAATGGCAGCAATGGGAAAGCTGTTGGATATTTTCAATATGTGCTGGAGCACAGGTAAGTTACCTCAAATCTGGAAGGAAGCAAGCATGGTACCACTGCTAAAACCAGGGAAAAACAGTGATACTGCCTCCAGCTACAGGCCAATCAGTCTCACTAGCTGCCTATGCAAAACGATGGAACGCATCATTGACCTGAGGCTAAAATGGTACCTAGAAAGTGAAAACCTTCTCATTCCACAACAAGCAGGATTTAGGCAGTACTACAGTACAGAAGATCAAGTGACCTATCTCTCTCAAGAGATTGAGGATGCATTCCAAGAGAAAAACCTTGTACTAGCAGCATGGATAGACCTGAAGAAAGCCTTTGATAAAGTATGGAAAAAAGGTCTGTTGTGGAAACTAAAAACTGCAATGTGAATGGAAGACTGTACAACTGGATAAAGTCCTATTTACACAATAGAAGAGCTAGAGTAGTAATGGATGGACACAAAAGCCAGAAAGTACTTCTGCGACACGGTGTACCACAAGGAGGAGTCCTTTCGCCTACACTATTCCTTGTATTCATTAATGACCTGGTCAAGGAACTTCCCTATGGAATCAAAGCAGCACTGTATGCAGATGATCTGGTCATGTGGTGTACAGATGAATATGCGACAGTTGCTACACAGAGACTCCAAAGAGCAGCAGACATCTTGACATCATGGACAAACAAATGGTGTGTAAGTATCAACACAGAGAAATCAAGTACCACTCTGTTCACCCTCTCATCTAAACAGAAAGCAGGTAAGATCTTTGTAAATGAAATACCCTTAAGGATGGACAACCAACCCACTTACTTAGGAGTGACTCTTGACTCAAAACTGACTTGGAAGCAACACATCAACAGTGCAGAAGCAAAAGCCAGAAGAAAACTAGCCATATTAAGAAAATTGAGTGGGACTACATGGGGAGCTAGTGAAAGAATCCTCAAGAACGTATATCAGCAAAGTATTCTACCACATTTAGAATATGGCTCAACATCTTGGTGCACAGCATCAAACACTACGCTGCATAATCTAGACAAGGTTCAAAATCAGTCACTACGGATTATCACAGGTGCCATGAGGTCTACACCAATAGTAGAAATGCAGAAAATAGTTGGTGTTCAAGCGCTAAAGGAACGTAGAGACACAAAGGTCATGACCATGGGAGAAAAATTCCTTAGCTCTGTAAGCCATCCCCTGAAGGAGAGATTCAATAACTTGGCATTAGGACGGCTTAAAAGAAGCAGCTTCATTCATCAGGCCAAGCGTATGCGTAAGCTGATACCTGACCTTCCAACTGTAGTCACTCCATTATCATCTGTACCAGAGCATACACCATGGAAAGAAGCAGATTATACACAAATAACTATTCAGACTGAAGTGAAAGGTGTGCAGAATGGTGAGATGCAGAGCAGTCTTGTAAGATCAACAGCCACACTTAGTGTTCTAGATGACAAATATCCATGTGACACCTGGATACGTGTGTATACAGATGGATCTGCACATAATGCCATAAAGAATGGAGGGGCAGGAGCATATATTGAATATCCAAACAACACCATTGACAAGATTTCCATACCCACTGGTAAATACTGCAACAACTTTGATGCAGAAGTTAGGGCAATTCTTGCTGCAGTTGAAAAACTATCAGACTCCAGAATTGATACATGTCCTGTAGTAATTCTCACAGATGCAAGATCAGTACTGGAGGCTCTTCAGTGCAACAAACTACCAGACCTTAAGGATGCCTTGTCAAAAATTGGCTTACAACATGGAGTCACTTTGCAATGGATTCCCTCCCACTGTGGGATACCAGGCAATGAGAAAGCTGACCATCTGGCCAAAGAGGGCATTGAAATGGAGCAACCAGACATACCAGTCACCTATAATCAGAAGAAAAGCATGATAAAAACCTACAGGAAGCCACAAACACCACCACATGATGACTATCACGTGCTAAACAGAAAGGAACAAGTCACCATCTTCCGTCTCCGAACAGGACACAGCCGACTCCGAAGTCATATGTATACAAAGTTTAAGGTTGGTACTACTAATCTATGTACATGTGCCCAGGTGCCCCAAACCGTGGAACATATCCTCCAGAACTGCATCAACTACGAGACACTGAGAAATAATTACTGGCCCAGTGAAACCACTAAAGAAGATAAGCTCTACGGTTCCATACATGAGTTACAAAAAACAGTGAAATTTATCCAAGAGACAGGACTGCAGATATAGACAGACAGTGCGAACGAAGAAGAAGAAGAAGAAGACTTCTGAATTCCATATGTTCTCAAGATTTTTGATGGACAATGCTGCTTTTGCAATTCAAATTCTATCTTCCTTCCTGGTGTCACCATCCTGGTCCATGTAGCTGCCAAGGTACGCAAATTGGTTTACTTCATCAACAACTGTTCCTTCTATGTATATTTTTGTTTCTTGATTAATAAGAAGTTTAATTATTTTTGTTTTGTCTTTGTTCATTTCAAGACCTATTTTGCTAATCAAGGAAGACAGGGAATCTGTTTTTTCCTGCATCGATTTCACATTGTCACTGATAAGAATTATGTCATAAGATCTTCTATCTGTGTCTCATGTACCCAATCAATGCCGGTTTTACCTGTACAGCATCTTTTCATTATAAAGTTCATGGCAATTCCAAAAAGCAAGGGAGATAATATACATCTTTGTTTCAATCTGAAACCATTTGCTCATTCCTTCTTCTGTCTTGACTGCACAAACCTATCCATTGCAGAGGTCTCTAATGATGTTGACAATCTTAGATGGTATTCCATATAGTCTTAAAATTCTCCACAATGAATCTCTGTGAATGCTATCAAATGTTTTTTTAAAGTCTATGAAGTTCAGGATTAATGGTTTTTGCTTTTCAATATGTTCTTCAAGTATTATTCTTAGAGTAAAGATCTGGTCGAGGCAGCCTCTCCCTTTTCAGAATCCTGCCTGTTCTCCTCTCATTGCAGTATCCACTACATCCTTAATTCTACTCAGAATCACTTTACAAAACATCTTTGACACAACTGATAGTAAGGTTACATCCCCTCCAGTTATTGCAGTCAATGAAGTTGCCTTTTTTTGGGGATATTTTAACAATGATTTCCTTTTTCCATTTAGAAGGGACTTTTTCCTCTTTCCAAATTTTATTAAACATTCTTTGTAGTTGGCTCATGTTGTCACTGTTAACAGCTTTTAACATTTTGACTTAGTATACATCTTCACGAATGTTAAATATACTAGTGTTAATAGATAAAACCTATTTTTATCAAACATGAATAGGTCACACAGATCTATGTCACCAGGTCTGGCTTGAGATACTTGAACTGAGGTAGAAGCAGTGGAGCCATGGCAAGAAACCTGGTAAATCTGTGGACTTCATCCTGACATATGGTCTCCAGGTTTAGCATGATCTACAAATGGGCTTTACATATACCATAATCTAATACTGGAACACCAGAGAAGATAAATCTATCACAAAAAAACAAGTAGCACAACTAAAGCTACACCAAGACATGTAGCAAAACTAACCTCTGTCATGCAAAGCTAGCAGAACCTCGTTTCCCAGCATGCATCTGTAGAGGTAGCCAGGTATAGGTTTTCCTGCCCACTCAACGCTCTCATCAAATGCTTGTCTGTTTGGTGCATGTGGGTCTGACTCAGCCAAAATGTAACGGTAGCCATCTTTGTTGTATGGGTGTTCCAAAGGGTAACCATGAGTAGGAAGTTTCAGGGAAGTAGAGCTGTCACTGTGATGAAATTTTCTTTCCGATCACCAAGGAAGCATAGCGTAATCTTCATACATATCTTAATCAGTTGTCAGAAGCAGTCCTTTCATATGTCAACTTCTCAGTTTATATTTTAAACATTTATTAAACAGTTATTAAACCATCTGATATGAATATTGTAAGCAAATATAATTCATTAACGAGGTTTATAAATGTTAAATGTTATCATCACAGCACGTCTGACAAGTCCAAAAATGTTCAGATATCCTCCTATGAAGGAGGAACTCAGCACAGCGTACACGCTCTGTAGCATCAGTGAGAACAATGAGGAACTGGGGGTTATGTGCAGGATTTGAGGTTAAAGTCCTGACTTCTGCAAATCTACTTTCCATGGAAACATCACCTATGTACTCCCTGAACAAAGTGGTAATGTAAAAGACTGCTTCTGCAAACATACAGTGGAAGAGTGAAATATAAAGACTTTATAATACTTAAATTTCTCTAAATAGAGAAACTGGAGCCAAAGGAGTGAAATCAGTTGTACTGAGCAACATGGGTTATCAAACTGGTGCTTGCCAAGATTCGATCCTACCCTCTTGTGGTGCTCTCAAAAACAGGTTGATGCACTGCTTTGATTTAATCAAGAAGGGATTAATTATTTTCTTGGTAGTGGACCTTCCAGAGGTAGGCACTTATTAGACTGTCTTTGGGAATTCACAAAAACCAATGTCCTCCATTCACCACCATTCTCGATACCTGTGTCCCATGTTCTTCATGGAACTGGTATCAGAGAACTCGAGGTCACAGCTAGAGTTCAGCCAGATGAGTTAACATCAAACTTTTCATTACTCCAGAGTAAACAGGACACTGGACCTAAACAAATACAAATGAGATAACTATCATTGGCCACAAGACGGACAATAACACTGGCCTTAAATAAATAAACGCTGCCAACGCTGGGAAAGATTCCATTGTTCCAGCAGTGGCTGCTGCATGTCGAACTGGTAGTCAGAGACGTGAATATCTGGCAGTTTGTTCTTTTTTAAACAGTTCATTAATGGGTTGTTTATCTGAACAAAATCAGTTTGTAACAATCACAACTTGTTGGAGCTTACTGTTACTAAGTATGGTGGCACACATTAGGCAGCCAGAAATGTGTAACAATATGAAAGTTATAGCTCATATATAGATGCTTTTCACACTACTTTACTATTATAATTCAGTCGTCACAATCTCTTAAAAAGCAACTTAGAGTTTATGTAAATTATTGTGTTCTCCCATCATGAGTTGTTCTATTAAGAAAAAAAAAATTTACTTCGTAATCACATCTGTTGATAAAATACCTACTTTCTCTTTTGCTTGAGGGTACTTGTCTGCTGACCATCAACAGGAGCTTTACGTTTGCTTGTGCGTTTTCCTATTGGTAACCCAGATTAACCATTGGTAAAAATAAAGAACTGAAACATGAGTATGCAACGCAACTCTTAGTTTTGTAAGAATATATATGTTATATATATATACTGCTATTTTGTTGTTATAGATACAGCTACCATCTATCAGTCCAATTCCATACAGGCAAGAATGTTTGTGTACAACTTTTTTTTTTTTGTTTCTACAAACAGTACTGAAGTAGAATCATCTGTCTGCTGTTACATATAGAACTGAACAGAATACATCCATCTGCTATTTCAAACAGAACTGAAGAGGATATATCTAAATGCTATTATAAACAGAACTGAAGAGGATACATCTACAAGGGTCACTCTGAAAGTAATGCCTCCTAATTTTTTATATGGAAACTGCAACAGTTACAAAGAGCACAATAACACTACTTCACAGACCATTGTCTCTGGTAGAAAACATTATTTTTTCCACATAGTCTCTACCATTTGTTATGCATTTTTGCCAGTGATGAACAAGAGCTTGTATGTTCCACTTGTAAGAATCTGCATTAACTGAGGTGACCCATTGTTTCACAGTTGCTTTAATGCCGTCACTGTTAAGAAAATGTTTCCCATGAAGTCCACCTGTTGCTCACTCTGCAATATTCCAAATTTGCCGTCATTATTTCTAAAGCACTGAAGCCTATATCAAGCTCCGTACACAGTTACCTGCTTGTAATCTGACGATTTGCACGGATGAGTTGACTGAGGCACTCTTCATTTGATGGTGTGACAGCACAGCATGGACATCCAGAACGTGGCTGGTCTTTCATGTCACTGTCATCACCACCGAAACGTGGCACCCACCACTTCACTGTGCTAACATCCACTGTTTGGTCCCCATAGACAATCAGCAAGCATCAGTGAATGTCGATGGGTGCCATTTTTTTTTTTTCGGCATGGAAGAAATCAATCACAGACTTCTGCTTCGTATCAACATCCACATCACAGGTCGTTTTGACAGCCTGTTTCTCTCTTGCTATCATGCGCACACCAACCAAATTTATCCAACAGTTGCTTGATGGTTAAAACTATACCTACACATCAACAACTTCCACTTATGATGTTTTGGTTAAAAAAAAAAAAAATTAAGAGGCATTACTTTTGGAGTGACCCTCATATTTGCTGTTACAAGCAGAAATGAAGAAGATTCATCTATCTGCTGTTACAAACAGTTGTTCTGTCTGAGTTAGCGAAATAAAGAAACGGCAGTGCTTTTATTGTGCTACCTCCTTCTTCACTATTTTGTTAACTTCACAACTGACTGACGAGGTCCATATATTTAGAAATCAGACTTACAGGGGAAGTCACAACAGAGTAAGAAAATAGGAAGAGACATTTCTGCTGTCAATAGTTACAGTTCAGTCTAGATTAGGACATTTGCAATGATGAATGAAAATCTTTCTTAGGTTCATTAAGACTTCAGATTCCCCAGATCTCAGATGGGCCTTTCTAAGCAAAAGATTGTTTGAACAACTTAAATAATTTAAAAACTACATTACTGAAGTAAACAATTATGATATATGTAAACCAGCCACTTAATACTAAAGTCTTAAGAAGTAAAACCAGAAACGGGAATGTTGGGGCTGTCAAATGTAATTAAATGTTCAAGCAAGCACTGAACCTGGTCCAGTTTCTGCAGGCATAGTCGGAACCTTGAGACCTAGTGCTGGCTGGGATGTAGCTCTTGCAGCGTCAGATTGTGGGCCAAGTTTTGATAAGTCCTATGAGAAAAAAAGAAGAGTTTGTTTTAACCATGTTATCATGTATAATATTTATGCACATTGTGAGTTAACTGACAGATTTTTTTTCATGCAACCAAGCATTATCTTACTTGCCAGAAATCTTGTCTTGTGCTATCTCCTTGTGGCTGGGAGCTGGTGTTCTTTGCGGCCAATGCTGTGAAAGTGCTGAGGTACAGCATCATATCAGCATGGGAGAGGGTTATGGCAGCTATTTTTTCAGTCCCGCCGTGCAGTTAATAAGCAAGGGGTGTGCCATACTTCTTTAGCAGACTCCACCACCATATGGGGACTATGGCAATCCCTAGGCATATTACTGGGGGGGGGGGGGGGGTACCAACAGAGAGGTGGGAGAGGGTTTTGGTCAGCTATGATCACTAACCCTGACACTAGCATATCAGCTATGGGTCGCTGATTGCCTAATTGGAAAGTGTTTTCATCCCCTATTTGCCAGAAATAAAACAGTCTTTTTTTTCCTAAAAATTCTCCTCCACGAAACTACATTTTTTAAAAATTTGCATATATTCATCAAGTTAAGTATTTGACACAGAAGTAATGTTTCGAAGGCAATAACCATTCATCAGTTGGTCAGATAATTAAGAATGAACTAAATTTCAGACTAGACTTTGACTTTTCTGACCCCCAGCTTTATAAGTTTTCACTTTTTCCCTTGTGCCAAATAATGAAACGTACAAGTCCTCTTCAGTTGTTCTACATCTCCATACAGAATGTCAGTGATCAAGGAGTTTGGTGGTATCAGGTTCTTCTGAAGGTTCTTCAATGCACTGCAGTCCAGCAGGTGGTGCTTAACAGTTTCTTCTTCTTGTCTGTTGCAGTGCATGCAGTATGGTGTGTGGTTTATCAGTCATTCTGCTTAAGTGCTTATTGAGGGTAATGTGTCCTGTTCACAACCTGAAGATTGTGCATTAGTCTCTATGAAATAAGCTGTTAATGTGGTCTCCCAGGTTAGGCTTTGGCAGGTGTGTATATAGGAATCTTCCAGTTGGATTACTGGGCCAGCTGTCCATCCATTGCTGCTTGCAGTTGTGTATGTGCTGTTTAGCTGTTCTCATGTTGGTGGGGATGTGGGGCTGTGACATGGTGGCTCCACTCTTTGCCAGTCTGTCAGCATGTTCATTTCCTACTAAATTTCAGAAAAAAGATGTTCAAAATGGTCATATATTCTCTCAGCATTACTTCTTCTAAGTTAAGCCGTAAATCATGGACAATAAATTGTCTTCTGACAATTGGTTGGGCTAGGGCTGGTACCAGAACGTCTCCCCTAAAGTCTAGATCTAGCATTCAGAAGAAATATGAAACAAACAAAAAAAAGCACCAGTTCACTCTAAAAATAGCTGAAGACCTGGGGGAAAAACAAAACAATCCTCTTAGGACCAGCTCTGATAACTTTGAATCATCAGCATGAAAGATGATGTGAAGAAACTAAGGAAATATTTTAGTAGACAATGAAAGCTGGCACTACTCTGTAGCCCAAAGTGGTCGACTTCTTTTTTCTTCAGTCTGTTGTGTTCCACTTGATAGCTAATTTTGGAATTCTCTGTTTCTTCTCATCACCTGATCTATATATGTCCATCTCCTTTTTCTGATCACCCATGAGACAGGTTGTTGTCTGCTCATTTGTCTTAATCTCTGCATTGTTCTTGAATTTGTTCCACTTTATACCAAGTATTTTCCTTAGATATTTGTTTTCAAGAGTCTAATTTCTTGTCTATTTCTTTAGTTGTTTTCCAGCTTTCACATGCATAAAAAAAGAGTAGATATTACATTTGAATTGAATAATCTTAACTTGGTTTTTGTGCTTATAACTTCTGAATGCCATGTGTTCTCAAGATTCTTGAAGGTCAATGCTGCTTTTGCAATTCTAACTTCCTTTCGATCATGGACAAACAAATGGTGTGTAAGTATCAACACAGAGAAATCAAGTACCACTCTGTTCACCCTCTCATCTAAACAGAAAGCAGGTAAGATCTTTGTAAATGAAATACCCTTAAGGATGGACAACCAACCCACTTACTTAGGAGTGACTCTTGACTCAAAACTGACTTGGAAGCAACACATCAACAGTGCAGAAGCAAAAGCCAGAAGAAAACTAGCCATATTAAGAAAATTGAGTGGGACTACATGGGGAGCTAGTGAAAGAATCCTCAAGAACGTATATCAGCAAAGTATTCTACCACATTTAGAATATGGCTCAACATCTTGGTGCACAGCATCAAACACTACGCTGCATAATCTAGACAAGGTTCAAAATCAGTCACTACGGATTATCACAGGTGCCATGAGGTCCACACCAATAGTAGAAATGCAGAAAATAGTTGGTGTTCAACCGCTAAAGGAACGTAGAGACACAAAGGTCATGACCATGGAAGAAAAATTCCTTAGCTCTGTAAGCCATCCCCTGAAGGAGAGATTCAATAACTTGGCATTAGGACGGCTTAAAAGAAGCAGCTTCATTCATCAGGCCAAGCGTATGCGTAAGCTGATACCTGACCTTCCAACTGTAGTCACTCCATTATCATCTGTACCACAGCATACACCATGGAAAGAAGCAGATTATACACAAATAACTATTCAGACTGAAGTGAAAGGTGTGCAGAATGGTGAGATGCAGAGCAGTCTTGTAAGATCAATAGCCACACTTAGTGTTCTAGATGACAAATATCCATGTGACACCTGGATACGTGTGTATACAGATGGATCTGCACATAATGCCATAAAAAATGGTGGGGCAGGAGCATATATTGAATATCCAAACAACACCATTGACAAGATTTCCATACCCACTGGTAAATACTGCAACAACTTTGATGCAGAAGTTAGGGCAATTATTGCTGCAGTTGAAAAACTATCAGACTCCAGAATTGATACATATCCTGTAGTAATTCTCACAGATGCAAGATCAGTACTGGAGGCTCTTCAGTGCAACAAACTACCAGACCTTAAGGATGCCTTGTCAAAAATTGGCTTACAACATGGAGTCACTTTGCAGTGGATTCCCTCCCACTGTGGGATACCAGGCAATGAGAAAGCTGACCATCTGGCCAAAGAGGGCACTGAAATGGAGCAACCAGACATACCAGTCACCTATAATCAGAAGAAAAGCATGATAAAAACCTACAGGAAGCCACAAACACCACCACATGATGACTATCACATGCTAAACAGAAAGGAACAAGTCACCGTCTTCCGTCTCCGAACAGGACACAGCCGACTCCGAAGTCATATGTATACAAAGTTTAAGGTTGGTACTACTAATCTATGTACATGTGCCCAGGTGCCCCAAACCGTGGAACATATCCTCCAGAACTGCATCAACTACGAGACACTGAGAAATAATTACTGGCCCAGTGAAACCACTAAAGAAGATAAGCTCTACGGTTCCATACATGAGTTACAAAAAACAGTGAAATTTATCCAAGAGACAGGACTGCAGATATAGACAGACAGTGCGAACGAAGAAGAAGAAGACTTCCTTTCTGGCATTACCATCCTGGTCTATGTAGCTGTTGAGGTATGCAAATTGGTTTACTTCTTCCACAGTTGTTCTTTCCTTTTTGATTAATGAGAAATTTCATTATTTTTGTTTTTCCTTGTTAATTTCAAGTCCTATTTTGCTAGCCAATGAAGACAGGGTATCTGTTTTTTTGGCAAAATAGGACTTGAAATTTAAAATTTGAAACATTTAAAATAGATCCAGTTAATAAAAAAAAAAACTTAATAATTTAAACAATATGGCCAAAGATTTACCTGATTTACAAGTCCAAAATATGCATCTCCAGGTGTTTCTTCCTTGTAAGTAAACACATCAGTTTCCTTTGTCTGTTTACATTTACATTAAAAAATATATAAATGAACAAAGTACATCTAGATACAAAGCTGATAAAAACAAATAAATGAAAGTACTGAGTTTTATAGCGATACAATCATGATCTAGATGGTGAGTGGTTCTAAACCAAAGTTTACTTGCAACAGTGTGTTGCTTTATGATGATGTCAGTACTTATGAACAACTGTCAGCCATGATCTACAACTTTCATAAAATGCCCCGCTTCACATGCTGTGTCAAAAAATCCTGGCCACCAAGTCAGAGGCAATGATTCTTACAGAGAAGCCTAGGGTACCAGACAGCCAGAAGGGGGCTTTATCCCATCTGCCTGTGTACACCCAACAAAAGAAGGAAAATCATGACAGCCTGCAATCCTCCATCACTAAGAGCATCATCATAATCACCATCATCACTAGACAGACAAACCAAACATTCTGTCTCATAGTGTCCACAGCCAAGAATGTAAACCAGATACTGATATTCAACAGTCAAAAACAGTCAAACTTGTACTTGTACGAACTCTCTGAAACTGCAAGCTGTTGTTCTTTTCAGCCGATGCTGTATAGATGCTGAGCATCGTATCGGCGTGGGAGCAGGTTATGGCGGCTACTTTTTCAGTCCCGCAGTGCAGCTAAAAAGCAGGGGGTGTGCCACAATTCTTTAGCAGACTCCACCACCATGGGGACTATGGCAATCCCTGTCCCGTTAGCCACGCTATGCCTGTTACTGGAGATACCACGGAGAGGTGGGACAGGGTCTTGGTCAGCTGTGGGTCACTAACCCTGATGCTGGCATAGCCGCTAAGGGTCGCTGATTACCTACCTTATTGGGCGTCTTCACCCTCAAAACAGTCAAAATAAAATGATTACATTATAAGTCTGATGATTGCTTACTTATGTTTCAATGCTGAAGGTCACAGCTCTGATTCAAGATGCTATAAATAACAAAGGTATCTGGCTCCTTTTGGAATTGAGATTGTAAAGCCAAGTAAGATACTGATCTTATCTCCCTCTTATTTTCCAACCAATCAAGGTAAATGTTGACATTAACGTAACACTCTATATGTTATGGCTGTAAACCCCATTATGGTTTTTAATGGAGACATCCACAATTTACTGTTTACATTTTCTGAGCTGATTCCTGGCTTTGGCCTGGATAATGGACAACATGTGATTTGGCAGGCTTAAGTCTGGCATGCAGGGATGTGTGCTACATTAAAGAGGAAAGAACAAAACAGGTGCTTGACCAGTTTGGATGTGTCTGTCACTGTATTATTTTTGGCTGTACGAGGAACTTTGAGAATTGTCTTGTTCACTTGTTTGTCTGGAATGGAAGCTTTATATCAGCTATATAGCCTGACTGTTTGATGGCTGAACTGAAGACCTGTAATTTGACATACTGCTCAGTGTATTTATCATCCATCCAGTATCCATCAGGAACAAGTTCCATCCACTAAACTTCACCTTGTCGTAATGTCAGCACCGGACACTGTGATTATTATTACACTGTGATGTCTTGACAAAGAAAAAGATCCTGGGAATCATCTGATTAGTGAACATTTATTCAGAGTTAGTCACCTATGCCACTGACAGCAATTATTGTGAAAAGATGCTGGCGATGGCTGGGACATATGCTCCGAATGACTGATAACTCGCTACCAAAAACTGCACTAAGATGGACACCACAGGGGAATAGAAATAAGGAAGACCAAAGGAGACATGGAGAAGAACAACAGAGAGGATGTTGAGCAATAGAGGGCTCACCTGGGCAAGAGTGGAAAAAAAAACCAAAGGATAGGCATTTGTGGAAAAAGCCCCATGTGCCTTGGGCACTTAAAGTTGAGAGAGAGAGAGAGAAAGAGAGAGAGAGTCGCCTATGCTACACCAAGTTAGCTTATACAGATAGTACAGCAATGGCATGGTTACATTAACATGACATTCTCTCATTTTCTCGACGGCACAGGACACTGCTCCTTTCAGTTTTGTGTTTGTGATACTTCAGAGTGAGTCAGAACTAAATGATGCCGACGCACTGAAGATCACTCTGTATGAATGCAAAACTGAATTATATCATTTGAAAAATAAAGAAGTGTTAAATTCTTGATGCTCCAAAATCATTTCTAATGCAAAGGTAAAGACACAAAAAAGTAGCCCATAAGGAAAGGCATGTGAGGGATATTGTGTTAGTGCTTACATTTTCACTGACTGGTCACCAAATCAGCCTTTACTTCCCTAGCTCCAGAAGAACCCAGATACTCACTTCTACAGTTGGGCAACTAAGGTGCCTCACTTCAACTTAAAATCCTAAAATTTGGGAACCATGCTAGTGTAGTGGATTACACACTCACTTCCTGACCAGATGACATAGTTTTGATTTCCACTCACCACAGAGAAAGAAGAAAAAAAAATGGGTGCCAGGGTTAACACTCTGGGAGGGAAAAGAAATATCACCCTTGCTGAGGGAGTTTGTGCTGATGACAACACTAGTTGACAGTTTCTGGGCTGACTAGGTAGCACAGCATTCATGGTTTGATTTCCCCCCCCCCCCCCACCTCCCTTGTGATGATGGTGATTCATGGTGACCACGTATACCTTTTTACTTCAGCTAAAACAATCAGAGACTTGAGCGGTCTGATGCAAATTTATCCTCATATTTTCTCATATGTAAGCTTCCTGATTACAAAAGTAAAATCTCAAATAAAAAAAAAAAAAAAAAAACCACAAAACTAGTACTCGAAAAAAAAAGCCTTATGAATATGCCGATTTTTAAAATATAACTTTTATCTAATTCCAAATAGTACATACAAACAGTGAATGGAGGATTTTAGATACTAACCATAGTTTTACCAATAGTTGTGTGCCATGTTGCCTTGACTCTCCGTTGCATTGTTGTCAAGAATTCCCAATTCTTATCAATGTATGGGATAATATCCTGCAAGTTCAGACATCATTTAAGAAAAAAAAAACAAACTGTTAAAAATGACATTCAAAAATAATTATTTAAAAAAAAAAATGAATCTCACTGCTCCTATTTTCTGCTATATCATTTTAAACTTCTACCTAGTTCTGAACTCTTTTTCCCTAGTTCTATGTAATGAAGTTTACATATCTAGTTTTTGTCAGCTGTTGAGTATATATGTACAGTATTTCAGTATTTCCCTTGTGTGGAATACCCAGGAAGCAAAGAATAGGACCACCCAAGCATGATCGTAAAAGGCAACTGGGGGGGGGGGGGTGTGTTCAGTTCAGCATAGGGCCAGCAACCCTGTCAGACTGCTACAGAAACGGAAGCAAGAGAAAAAACAAACGCAGGTGGAAGGAGAAATGCTTATCAGGAAACTGAGCCCATGAAGGTTGTGGATGAAAGCCAGCCACTGGAAGTCCCCAGCCTGACTGCAGACCTCCTGGAACCTAAACACAAGATGCAAATAGGCAGCTGGAATGTAAGAGCACTTAACCAGACTGGAAAACTAGCACAAACCATCAAGGAAATGCACAGATACAAACTAGATATATTAGGTATTCAAGAGGCAAGATGGACAGGACAAGACAAAAGGAAATTAACAACACAGCATATAGAAGATACAATATGGTCAGGTAAAAAGGATAATCACAAAGGAGGAGTTGCATTGATTATAGCAAAAGAAGCACCAAAAGCACTGCTGAAATGGACCCCTACAAATGAGAGATTATTTTATGCACACTTCAACTCAAGATTCACAAAGTTTTTATAGTTTGTTATGCACCATCAGAAGTAGCTGAAGAGGAATTAAAAGAAGATTTTTACAACAGCCTCCAAGTCATAGTAAAAACAATACCCAAGCATGATATGCTACTCATCTTGGGCAACCTCAATGTAAAAGTAGGTGAGGAAAATGAAGACAGAAGAACAATCATGAGAAAAGAAGGAATCGGAGAAATAAATCAAAATGGAGAAAGACTGCAGGTTCTGCTAACAAAACAAGTTGACTATTGGAGGGACAATTTTCCAATATAAAAACATCCATAAAGTGACTTGGGGATCCCAGACAAAACAACAGAAAACCAAACTGATCACATACTGACAAACAACAAGTGGAAACGGTCACTACAAGATATGAGAACAAGGAAAGGAGCAGATATAGGAAGTGATCACAACCTTCTGGTATCGAAAATAAGGCTAAAATTAAGGAAAGCTAAAATATGAGGGCCAAGAAAGGCACACTTTGATACAACAAAACTGACAGACCAGCAAACAAGAAATGAATTTTTGACAGTACTTAAGAACCGCTTCAGTGCCCTACAAGACAAAGCAGAAATGTCCATACTCTCTCTCTCTCTGAACCTTAAGTGCCCAGGGCACATGGGGCTTCCGCAAGGGTTTTCCACAAATCCCCGTCCTTTGCCTTTTTTTCTGCTCTTGACCAGGTGAGCCCACTATTGCTCAACATCCTCTCTGTTGTTCTTCTCCATGTCTCTTTTGGTCTACCCTTACTTCTGTTCCCCTGTGGTGTCCATCTTAGTGCTATTTTTGGTAATGTCCATACTATAGTTCAATAAAACACTACAGGAAACAGCAAAAGAGATGCTGGGAAATCAGAAAAGGAGAAAAAAGATATGGATAAGCAAGACAACATGGTAAAAGACACAGCAAAGAAAGGAAATCAAGAATAAATTACTGAGCACAAAATCACAAAGCTGAAAGAACAAGTCTTAAATAAATATGCACAAAAAGTCAAAACAGGTGAAGGAACTGTGCTGACAAGATAAACGTCAATACCACAACAACTTGGCAGAAGCAGCAGAGAAAGCAGCATATGCAAATGACATGAAAACCATATACAAAATCACAAAGCAGATGACAGGTAACTTCAGCACAAGATGTGAGAGTGCAGTAAGGACACGTAAGGGACAACTGGTCAGTGGAGAAAGAGAAAAAATTGAAAGATGGAGGGAACACTTTAACACCCTACTATACAGAACACAAGCAGCACAAACAATAAACATACCTGAAGCAAAAACAGAACTAAACAATATAGGACCAATAACAAGTGAAGTAAAATAGACAATAAAGAAGCTAAAATTAGACTGGACACTGGGTGAAGATGAATGACAGGTGCGATGTTAAAAGCAGAAGAGACAGAAACAACAAAACAACTCTGCCAGATACTACAACAAACTTGGGATCTAGAAAAACCTCCAGAAGTGGAAAACTGGCCTTATAATAAAACTACCAAAGAAGGGTGACCTCAGAGACTGCGGAAACTGGAAAGGCATTACCCTCCTGCCACTCACCAGTAAAGTATTCTGCCATATAATTATCATCAGAATTGTACCAGCACTTGAGGGATAACTTCATAAAGAGCAGACAGGATTTAGGAAAGGAAGATCATGCATAGACCACATATTTGTACTTAGACAAATATTAGAGCAGACAAATGAGCAGCACAGCACAACATATGTACTTTATAGATTTTGAGAAAGCCTTCGACAGTGTCAACAGAGACGCACTGTGGAAAATTATAAGATGGCATGGCCTCCTTCAAAAGACAGTGAATGTCATCACAGCCCTTTACTAGGGTTTTCAGTGCAAAGTGATCTGCGGAGAACATACCTCCAGCAGCTTTAGGGTACAAACAGGAGTGAAGCATATGCACTATCACCAACATTATTTATATTAGCAGTAGACTGGTTCATGAAGGAGGCAAAATCAGAAAAACGCAGAGGATTACAATGGACCCTCAACACTATACTGGAGGACCTTGACCTTGCTGATGACATTTGTCTACTATTGAGCAAGTACAAAGATATGCAAGTTAAAATAAACAAGCTGGCCAAAATGCCAACAAAATAGGTGTAAAGATCAATGTAGGAAAGACAAAGTTAATGAAGCAAAATGTGAACAACAGCAATGTACTGAAAGTAGATAGCAAGTTAGTGGGGGAAGTCACCGAATTTGTATACATTGGAACTAGAATAGTAGAAGATGGAGACACAGAGGACATTAATGGCAGACTTACTAGAGCAAACCAGGCTTTTGCAATCCTGCAGACTATATCATTCATTCATTTGCATGTCCCTTGCGGAACTTTGCCTCTCTAACAGCACTCCTGTAGGCCTCACAGTTGTGAGCAAGATGGCCTGCTGCTGATGCATCCATTTGCAGATCATCAACAATGTCTTGCAGCCATCTTCGCCTTGATCTTCCTCTCTTTCTTTTTCCCCATTATGTAACCTTCCAAGATGGTCCTCTCTAGATTATCATGAAGTTTAATGTGTCCAAAATAATTAAGTTTTCTTTGTTTAATCCTCTTTATTAGCCAGCCTTCTTCAATATTAAGTTCTTGTAGTATGGATATATTTGTTCTTTTTTGTGTCCATGATATTTTAAGAACTCTTCTGTAGCATTTACATTCAAAGGCATTTATGTGTTTCTCAGCTGTTTTGTTAAGTGTCCAGGTCTCACAGGCAAATGTTGCGATGAGAAAGGTGCATGCTCTTAAAAATCTTATTTTTGTGGTTCTGTCTGTTCCTCTCCACAGCTTCTTTAGTTGTTTTACTTTCTGAAGAGCGACAGATGTCCTCCTTTTAATTTCCCTCATTGTATCTCCATTATTAGTTAGTAGTGATCCAAGATAACCAAAACACTCCACTTCTTCCAATTTTTCCTCATTGATACATGTATCAGCTGCCTTGTTTGTTTTGTCAGTTGTCATCAATTTAGTTTTCTTCTCATTAAGATAGAGGTTTTGCTCTTCACTATTCTTACGTACTGACATAATTAATTTTTCCATTCCTTTTTTGTGTTGTGGACAATAATAGTGGGTCATCAGCATATCTAATCTCTGGTAATTCATAACCTCCAATTTTTATGGCATCATAATATTCTTTGTCTATATCTTCTCTAACGTTCCTCATTATATTTTCAACATACAGGTTAAATAACTAAGGTGACAATATGCACCCCTGACAGACCTCTTGTTTTATGTCAAACCAAGTTGTTTCACCATTTATTCTTACTGCTGCCTGTTAGTCTAGATACAGCAGTGATGTTAATTGTATCAAATGTGTTGGAAATCCCATTTTTCCATTATTTCCCAGAGTTTCTGGTGTTGTACACAATCAAATGCCTTTGAGTAGTCTATAAAAGATAAATATAGACTCACATTAAACTCTCTGCATTTCTCTATTATTAATCTTATATTGAATATATGATCTCTTGATCCTCTTCCTTGCCTGAAAACAGCTTGGACCATATTGACTTCTTCTATTTTCTTATGAAGTCTACCCATTATGATTTTTAACAGAATTTTACTGGCATGACTAATCAGGGCAATAGTTCTGTGGTTTGAGCATAATTTCAGGTTACCCTTTTTTGGCAGTGATATGAATACAGTTCTTTTCCATTCTTTTGGCCAAATTCCTGAATGCCATATCTTTTTACATAGTGCATGATATATTGTTGCACATTCCTTTCCTCCTGCTTTAATAAGTTCAGCTGTTATCTCATCACATCCTGGTGATTTACCATTTTTCAGATTCTTTATTGCCCATAAAACTTCTTCTATTGTTGGTTCGGGTTCTTTCTCCTCCAATAATAATTCACACTGTTGATTTCTAATTTCACAGTTGGCTGTTTCATACATTCCTGTGCAATATTCCTTCCATCTTTCTAGAATTTCCTCTGTCTCTGTCAAAGTATTCCCCATCTTGTCACAAATTACATTTAGCTTAGGTGTGACATTTCTTGTCAATGTCTTCATTTCTTTGAACATTTCACTATCTCTTCCATACTTCTGATGTCCTATTCTTTCACAACAATCTTGTATGTATTGTTTTTTGTCTTTTCTTATGTTTCTTCGTACTTCTTTTGTCAAAGATGTATATTCCTCTTTGTTGTTGTTTGTCACTTTCCGTTGTGTCTTCATTTCTCTACAATGTTTTATCAGTTCTAGTATGCCTGCTGTAATCCATTCTTCTTTTGTGTTTTCTTTACTGGAACCACATCTTTAGCTGTTGTTATTAAGATATCTCTAGCCTGTGTAGCCAATTCATCTGGTGTCATCTCCTCCTGTACAGCCATCAAGATTTCAAAACGGTTCTTCACTTCTATACCGTGTTGTTATGGTATTTTGTAACATCAAAGCTATATGGCAATCTAAAAAAATTGAGCATGAGGAAAAAAATCAGGATATTTAAGAGTAATGAAAGTGAATGTTGGAAAATCACCAAAATTATAGAAAACAAGCTGCATTCTTTCCAGACTAAATTTTTATGAATAATTAGAAGAATATTTTGGCCAAACACTGTAAGAAACAATATCTTGTTGGCAGAAATGCAGATGAAGTCACTGACAGCAATTACTGAGGAAAGACTCTGACGATGGTTGGGACATGTGCTCCAGATGACTGATGACTCACTACCAAAAACAGCACTAAGATGGACAGAAGTAATGGCAGAACAAAGGAGAAATGGAGAAGAACAACAAAGAGGATGTTGAGCAACAGAGGGCTCACCTGGGCAAGAGCAGGAAAAAAAAGGCAAAGGACAGGCGTTTGTGGAAAACCCTTGCGGAAGCCCCATGCGCCTTGGGCACTTAAGGTTCAGAGAGAGAGAGATTCTGGTATTTGTAGATGTTCTCGGGGATTTTCCAGTACAGCCAGTCTGGCAAATATTGCTGCGAAGCTTGCAGTTTTGTATGTGATTTGTTATCACTCAGGGTTAGTTTCTTACTTAGGAAAAACCATCATCCATGAATTTCAGACACATCCACTAGTGCTATCTCATCTTCATTGTCTGCTTCAGTGTACAGTAACCGATGACACTCATTCTTTGTTATCTGACCATCCATCTGCAGCTCTTGATGAACTATTCATTTTTCACTGAGATTAGTCAGTCACAAACATGGTGGAGAATGACTTCCTAGGAGATCTTTTCCATTAATAAGGGTTCTTCCCAATGTCTTCTTCGTAAGTTTCATTGGCGATAATGGTGGTATCCTGATTTTTGCGATGTGCCTTTTTACTGGGTACCTCCGACTTCAGTACTTTCCTTGCTAGGGCAGACTGTGGTCTTGCTCAGACTGCCATGAAGACAGTGGTGTAGGCTGGCCTGGCCAAAACTTTGTTTTCCAGCCTCTGGTGGCTGTACTCAAGCCCCTTCTTCATGTCAGATCCAGCGTGCAACACTGGCTGGCCAGACGGCTTTGAGACAGTTCCACAGAGACGCTCCGACTTTGGGATGAGGAATCTGATGAGTGCTTCAACAATATCCATTCCCTGCAACCTAGAGCCTGCTGGCTCTGTTCTGTTTACCTCATTCTGATGTTGTAAAGACCCATAGTCTTGTCATGTCCTGGATTCACTGGTTTCACCTCAGATTTTCCTCATCCCCGTTGGTGATCTCCACGTCCCCATCCATCCACCCACCAACCTGACATTACAATTTACAAAAATAACAGTTACAATTAGTGTTGACTGCTACAGGTTTCTGGGCTACAGAAGCAGGTCAGAGTTTTTAACCAAACAGATCTATGCTCCCTGTCTCACAAAGACTAAGTGTGTTCTTAACACAGCTGTGCCCAGGGGATCTCCCCAATGTGATGCTGAGATCCTCTCTAAATGATCAGTCATTCTTGGTCAAGTGTATAAAGAAAAAGTGATCTAACCATTAACAAGTGGAAAGAGGTAATCTAACCATTAACATCCAGTAAAGTGACCTTACCATTATCAGTAATTAGGTGATATAACCACCTAGACAACTCTTGTACTCGCTTTTCCTTCTTTACAGATATCTTCTTTTTCTTTGTATGCACACTGGCGATGATGCGTGGTACTCTGATTTTTGCGATGCGCCTTTTGGCTGGGCACCTCCGACTTCAGCACCTTTCCTTACTAGGCAGACTGTGGTCTTCCTCAGACTTCCATTAAGGCAGTGGTGTAGGTTGGCCTGGCCAAAACTTTGTTTTCCAGTCTCTGGTGGCTGTACTTAAGCCCCTTCTCTGAGTCAGATCCAGCATGCAATGCTGGCTGGCCAGATGGCTTTGAGACAGTTCCACAGAGACACTCCGACTTTGGGATGAGGAATCTGGTGAGCGTCTCAACGATATCCATTCCCCACCACCTGTAGTCTGCTTGCTCTGTTTTGATAGCCATAACATACTGATAGCCATTGTTTTAAAGACCCATAGGCTTGTCATGTCCTGGATTCGTTGGTTTCACACCAGATTTTCCCCATCCCTGCCGGCGATCTCCATATCCCCATCCACCCACCAACCTGACATTATATTTTACAAAAAAAAAAAAAAAAACACAATTACAATTAGTGTTGATTGCTACAGGTTTCTGGGCTACAGAAGCAGGTCAGAGTTTTTAAGCAAAACAGATCTATGTTCCTTGTCTCACAAAGACTATGTTAAGATAAGTATGTTCCCAGGGGTAGAGATATAATCAAATGTTTAAAAAAAAAGGCATACCCTGTCCTTGGAAAACATTGACTTGAGATTTCCCTCAGTTCTACTGCCATGAATAAGGTTGGCCAGTGCCATCTGGCACATCTGGATGAAAGCTGTTAAAAAATAAAAACTACCTGAGAAATTTCATCCTTGTGAAAGAGAACTAGATGGAATTCTTCCTAGATTCTAGTACTTGTACAACCTGTTGTTCTTTGCAGCTGATGCTGTAGAGATGTTGAGGCACAGCATCGTATCAGCGTGGGAGAGGGTTATGGTGGCTACTTTTTCAGTCCCAGAGTACAGCTTTAGCAGACTCCACCACCATGGCAATCCCTGTCCCGTTAGCCAGGCTAAGCCTGTTACTGGGGGTACCACGGAGAGGTGGGACAGGGTCTTAGTCAGCTATGGGCTGCTAACCCTGATGCTGGCATATCAGCTATGGGTCACTGATTGCCTCATCAGGCGTCTTCAACCTCATTCTTCTTGGATTAAAAAATATCTAAAACTACTGTAACACATGTTCTGACCGAGTCCCACTTAGTTTACTTTCTTATCTTGATTAACTGTCCCTCTCTCCAGATTTCTCCATGTTTTATTTCAAAAATAAATTCCTTATTTCTGCACCAAGCATCTTCATGAGGTTCTAAGTCCTGAACTTATTTTACATACATGTTACATTCTTTAAGACTTAGAAAAAAAACTGCTTCATCATTAATCTGGTATATAGGAGAGCCTGGGTGGTCAAGTGGTTAGGTGCTGTTTACTAATTCCAGAAGTGGGGAATTTTTTTTTTTCTGATACCACCACATCAAAAAAGGCCCTGAGGTCCTCCCAACCTCTAAAAAATGGGTACCAGAGAAATCTGGGATGGTAAATGTGGCCAGGCATGATACCGACACATGTTCATGTGCCAGTGGTTTTGTAAATATGGGCCTAACACCATATCCCTAATATGCCTTAGTGGCATGAAGACAGTCATATATATATATATATGTATATATATATATATATGCCTTAGTGGCATGAAGACGGTCATATATATATATAAATAAAAATGGTCACTTACTAGCTTGCCGTTTCTGGAAAGTTTCATGACCAATACCACTGCACTTCTTACACAGAAACTGGTAACTGATCATAAATGGAAGGCACTTTCTGTTCAGGAGAGCAACAGTATTTTGATTCAGTTACGTTTAATACATTCATGTAAATTGATAACAGTAATGAGGCAAACAATACAACTTAAGCCTAACAAGTTTGATGAAAAGTTTGAAAAAGACTCTTTACCAAGTTTTAAATTTGAAAAATTAATTCCCAATTTCAATCTTTGTTCTAGTTAAAATAATAATAATCATCACCATCATTATCTGATATGTCTCAACACAGAAGGTCAATTATTAAAAGAAAAAGATATCAGGCCTGCTGTACTTGATGGCACACACGAACAAACTTGTTTCCGGTTCATTTCTCTGTGCCATAAATATATGTGCTCTTGCTGCTTTTGGCTTGAAGACTTCCCTCTATAGCAATATTCATCATTCACATTTTTTTTTATCTCTTTTACTCCTGAATTAATTTCCATGCTCTGCCAGAATCAATTTTGATGAGAAATTTTGGCAGAAAGATACCAGAAAGAAGTTTATAAATTAAAAATATGGGATGGGTTAGAAATGTGTTACTCTTCATTTTATTTAGATTTTTTGCCTAAATATCACTCTGTGCTTTGACTTGCATAAGCCTGCAAGATCTACCTAACCTGGCAGTGTTCTTCTTCGTTCGCTTCTACCACAAAGATCGCCCCATGATCTTCCTGAATTTATGCTTGTGTTCCTCGATAGGTCTTGTGGCCCCGAAAGGACCACACAAGATCCATGAGAGGACCACAAGAGGTTCAGAGTATCGCAGGGCTTGAGCCTGTATTCTTGGTGGGTCTCAGAAGCGGATGTGTGTGACATCGTGGTTTTCATTGCACCAGTTTAATCTTAAAGTTGGACTTTCTCATCGGAAAACCTCGACGTGTTTTGGATATCAGTATATCCCCACTGGGTGAGAGGTGGTTGCCTATCCAGGCTAGAGTTGGACTTTCTCACTGGAAAACCTTGACATGTTTTGGGATATCCGTGTAGTATCCCCACTAGGTGAAAGGTGGTTTCCCATCCAGTCCAGCGTTGGACTTTCTCACTGGAAAACTTCAGCTTGATTAGGATACGCATACATCCCCACCAGGTGAGAGGTGGTTGCCTATCTAGACTGCCCTGGTCCAGTGTCTCTGACTTCAGCATTTTGTGGTTGTGGCCGCTACCCTTCCTAGTTGTGACCAAGACGGAGCTTTTGTCCAGGAGGACGAATCCTCGCCACTAGTAAGTTTCACCCCTGGGTTGAGCCGGTTTAGGCATATTATCCCAGTATGGGCATGTTTAGGATGTGACCGACCTCTAGAGCAGAGGTACCGTGACATGAGTAGCCATCAAGTTTCACTCCTGGTTTAAGATGAATGAGGCATATTTCACCAGTATGAGTGTATATTGGACGTGGCCTGCCTCTAGAGCAGAGGTGCCGTGGTATGAGTAGCTCTCGCTGTGAGACTACTGGACATACCGATTAAGCTTCACTTCATCCTTTCCATCACCTTCTCACATCAGCACCGCACGGCAACCCTAATTTCTTTTTCACATTTTCTTCATTGGCCGGGAGGGGTTTCACTCCATACGCTGCATCCAAAGAATCTCGCCAGCAGTGTCTTAACCTCTGAGTTAAGCAATCTGCCTAATATGAGTGCACATAAGACGTGGCCAACCTCCAGAGGTGCCGTGATTTGAGCACTCCTGACCTCAAGACTACGATTACTTCACTTAATCCTTTCTTTCATCTTTTCCATTGTGCCGCCACACAGCAACCCTATTCACACCTTTCTTCACTAGCCGGGAGGAGCCCCACTCCACGCACGGCAGCTGAAGAATCTCCGTCAACAGCGGTAAATGAGCTATCAAACATGACTCTCATCTACCTGAAGCGTCTGGTTTTCAGGCGCCAGATATTCGCCTTCGCCCCTTCTCCTGTCAGTTTAAACAGTTCTGCCACGAGAAGGCCAGGAGCTGGACTTGACTGCCAAAGGCTATTTGAGACGCACACCTTGGAGATATTTCGTTGAGTGGAGAGTGTATCCCCCACCCCACCTCCAGCTATAACAGTCCTTAGAACCCCTGGCAGTGTTGTTTTGATGTGAAAGATTTAAACCTCAAAATGTGTCAAATCCTTAAGTTTGCCTGCTTTTAACTACTTTTTTTTCAAATTATATCGATTCATCATCATCATCAGGTGCCATACCAACTGAGGTTGGCTATTATGCTTCTCCAGAGTACACGATCCTTCATGCAGGCCATCAGCTCAGTTGGTGATCTCCTCTCACACCATCTTGTCAGACTGTCCAGTATCATTTCTCTCAGTCTTCCTCTTGATCTTCTTCCTTCTATTTTTCCTGTTCTTATAATATTTTCAATGCCCCCTCTTCTCACTGCATGTCCTATGAAAGTACATTGTTCATCTCTTATTTTTTTTACAGGAATTTTTGTCTCTCCACCTATTCTCATACATTCTTCATTAGTTATTTTTGCTGTCCAGGGGATTCGCAACATTCTTCTAATAAACCACACTTCTGATGCTTCCAATGATTTTTGTGCAGACCTGTCTATTGTCCATGATTCACTTCCATATAACAAGATAGGTTCAATATAGCATTTTAGGACTTGTTTTCCAACATTCATTGATAAGGATGTCCTGCATAATATGTTTCTCGTTCTCTGAAATGCAGTCTTTGCTTGGCCTATTCTATTCCTAACTTAATCTGAAGTTATTACTGCTCCAAGGTATTTAAATTTCTGCACTATTGATTCACTATATTGATTCACTACTTCTATTTGCTTGGCTTGTCTTCTATTGTTTCTGTCATTTGCAATCCATTCACTTACTTGTTCACCCATGTTTGTCTCCTTTATTTTTTTTAAAATTCAATGTATATCACAAAGATGTTGAGTGCACTCAGTTTAAACTTGTGTGTTATGAGAGGGATAGACTTCATTTCATGAAAATTAGTACCAAACTTCAAACTTAAATTCATCTTATATTAAAATTAACTCCTTAAATTTCAACTTCTGCATGTAAAAAAAAATTGATCCTTCATTCCATAACGAAATTTACTGTGTTAAGTAAGTTTGGAAATATGCATAAATACCCAATCTGTATATTTACGCAGGTGCCATGAAACCAGGTACCACATGATGAGCACTGAAACTCTAGAGTGCCAAGTTTACGTTTCTCTCCACTGTAGGACAGAGATTTGTAAAATGTTTCACCAAGTTTTTTCAAAACAACAAAACAAAATTGAAATCCTACAGAAAACCTGTGCTGTGAGACATCTTATTATATCATCATCGTCATTAGATGCTGCACTAGTTGGTGTTAGAGGTTATGCTTCTAGGTAGAACTCGGCCCATGATATTTTTATTCAGCACAGTTGGTGATTTTTTTTACTGTGCCCTTGCATTAGACCAGTGTTTCCCAAAGAGGGCGAGAACATCCCCTCTGTGGGCATTGGAAAGGACCAGGGGGTGAAAGAAAAAGGGTCAGCAGAAGAAAAGGGGGGGGGAGGGGGTGTTGACTGAAAATGAAGCAGCAGGTGGGGGCAGTAAAACCTTCCTTCTCAACACTTTTTAACCTAATACTGAGAAACTTGTGTCCCTACATGAAACGCATCCATCACATTAAAAACTGAGAAAATAATGCAGCAGGTGACTTATAAATTACTCCTCCATATTGTTAAATAAACTGGTTTGCTGGCTTAAGTTTTTAGTTGTGTAATGCATATCCTAGTTTAATAGGCCATAGTACAAGTAGTAAATTGAGGTTGGGAGGGGAGGAGGGTTGAGAATGTGGCCTGGGAGAAAAGAGGGCAATAGCTGAAGAAAGTTGGGAAACACTGCATTAGACTGTCCATGATTTTTTTTTCTCTTGGTCCCTCTTCTTGATGTTATGTTGTTTTTACACCATCCCCTTTTTGTTATTTGTCCAATGAATGATGACTGTATACTTCTGACCTTTCTGATGCTGGGGTCTAAGAAGTTTTTACCCTTCATTCCCTTGCACTAAGCAGTAGAATGTGGAGGTATTTTGCAGTTATTCTGCATCTTCATGCCATATGCTAGGCAGTGGAATGTGGAAATCTTTTGCAGTTATTCTGCATCTCCATGCAATATATTAATGATGTACAAATATGATGGAAGCATGTTTTCTCTGCACTGATGTGTAAAACATGGACATTAAATGTGGTGACGGATGCCGATTTGCTGTCTCTGAAAATGGAGGATATATGCAATGCTAAACTGCTTACATGTCTACCAGTGAATGTAGAAAAACAGGATATCATATGAACTTCCTCTCAGAAATAAAAGACACTGTCAGCAAAATACGATTTTGAAGGGCATGCACCTTTCCCAAAACAACATATGTCTATGAGACCTGGACACTTAACAAAACAGCTGAGAAACACATAAATGCCTTTGAGAAGATTCTTCAAATATCATGGACACAAAAAAAAAACAAATATATCCATACAACAAGAGAAGAAGGCTGGCTAGTAAAGAGGATTAAACAAAGAAAACTTAAATATTTTGAACACATTAATGGCATGATAATTTAGAGAAGACCATCTTGGAAGGGTACATAATGAGAAAAAGAAAGAGAGGAAGACCAAGGCGAAGATGGCTGCAAGACATTGTTGATGATCTGCAAATGGATGCATCAGCAGCAGGCCATCTTGCTCACAACCGAGAGGCCTAAAGGAGAGCTATTAGGGAGGCAAAGTTCTGCAAGGGACATGCAAATGAATGAATGATTGAATGTCAGCAGGGAAAAAAAAAATCTGTGCTGCTTTATTAAAGAATTTAAACAACTTTTTGCTTCTGAATTTCTGTCAGTTTGTAAGGTCAAGAGAAACTCCTAAGATGCCAAGAACTATCAGTGATAATTTCTTCAACAAGTTATCTCTTCTATCACCACACACCAGAGTACATGTAGTAAAATTCCTCAAAGACTATTTTGTAAAGGGCTCTTAGAATTATTTCTCCAACCCATCTTCAACTTTCTTATAACAACCAGTATGAAAAACAACAGACTTAGGTGGTTGGGGCATGTAGACAGAATGGAGGAGGATAGACAAACAAAGATGGCCTATACAGAAGTGATGAAAGGGGATAGACCAAGAGGTGTACCTAGACAACTATGGCGAGACAACCTAGAAGAAGATATGCGAGCTATTGGAATCAACAACTGGCAAGAAATGATCAAGAGAGGAATGGAGATATGTCTTGTCTGTAGAATTGAGCCCCAGTAGCTCAGAAAGCTGCTGAATCCATCAGCTGCTTAAAGAAGATTTTCAACTTTCTTCCTCAAATTCTATCCCTATCTCTAATACTCATCTAAATGTATACATTTTGGGACTTCCTCTGCTTTTTTGCTAACTCATGGACAGATAGTTTTTCATATCATAGCACAAGATGTTTCCTTCAGTCAGTGTATTTATATATAAAGGGGGGAATCTGAAAACTTTTGATTAAGCATCTGTTTCTATTCATTTATAACTTGGTATGTTTTGCTTTTCTGCTTCTTTTCAGTTCCTTTTACCACTGGTTCCTTGGCGAGTCTTTCTCAGCATAAGACAAATCTAGCAATGTAAACTCTGTCACCTGTGGTTCAGCTGAAAACACTCCCCAATACCTGACTCATCCTAATCTTCTGCACTGTGATCATACTTGCTGTGTATCAGACACAGGCAGTGAATGTGATCATCAACTACGAGCTTATCAGCAGATATTCCGATTAAGAACTGCCTGCCGCAGCCTGTGCTACAGACTTGAGATATCCCACACAAATGTGGGAATATAGCACACACCTCAAAACATGAACTCTGTATACCAACTGTTTGCAAACACTCCCTCTCAACACACACACACTGGGATCCACAGCCAAGACAGAATATATATGGGGCTGATGTGAAAACCTGGCAAACTTGGTTTAAGACTTAGCCCGGCCTAGACCTGAATCCAGAAGAAGAATGCATGCCTCTCCAGAGGGCAAGATTTTTGACATACAGTGAGAGGAGGGACAATGTTCTGGAAAGGACATATCACATAACATCAACTAAACAACAGCAATTTATGTAATACATAGTTTTTAAACACACTAAAATGTGTGTGCTGTTTTGTGCCTAATCCTAGTTTTCCTGTATTTGTGAGCTGATACTGAACTGTCTCCTCAACTTCCCTGAAAGAAGAACACAACAGTCAGCCTGAAAGAACTACACTTTAGTGATGAACTGATCTTACCAGTAACAACCGGTAAACTCTGGCCCTTGTTCTTCTTTCTTTTCAGACATAATCAAGATCTTTTTTCCAAAAACAGAGCAACTGAAAATGAGATTACAATAATGATTTCATCAACAGTTCTCTAGAAACGCTCAAAAGAAAAAAAAAGTCAATCAGCTGTAAAATCTGGTACCTGGCTTCTCTTTGAGCTGGAGCAGCTGAGCAAATTTCTAACAATATAAAAACCTCAAGTGTGATGTTCATATCAAGGGAAAAAAATAGGATCATAACCGGATACAGCAATTTTGCCTTTACCTATACTTTGTTTATTAGGTTGCTTAAATCACATCCTTTTTTTTCTTCATTGCATTTGTATTAAACTTCCTTATTTGTCTCTGCTACTTTCAACATTTCTCTAATTTTCAAGTTCCAAATGAATCTCTGTGAAATATGTCTATTTCCATAGTGTATGCCTTCTGAAATTAAATTTTAACTTAATCAAAAAAAATTTTTTTATAATAGTTTTTCTCTCTACTGTATGAGAGCAAAAATGAATGTAGTTATAAAGGCCACCAAATCCTGTCCCACCTTTTTGATGGTGCTTCTGGTAACAAGCTCGGCCAAACTAATTGGCCAGGGCTTTCCTGGTGGTTAAAGTCTGCCAATAAGCTTGTAATTTTTTTGGTTTTTTTTTTTTTTGAGTCCAAACTGGAACTGGCCACCATAATCTACTCCTAGTTCGATATGTTTCTTCTGTTTCATGCCAACACATGTTGCCTACAAAGAATATTTTATCCACAACTTCAGAGATAAAGCAAATATCTCTGAACGTTTTTTTTTTAAAGTCAGTGTGCTCTTTCCCACTACTTACAATAAGATTTCAAATATAGACTCTATATATTTTTTTCTATTTAGCGAAGATCTTGTCCACCTATTGAAAGCAATACCCAGTTTGTCTAGGGACTAAGTCAGGAACATGCTAATATCCACCCATGTAGTGAAAGCAATACCCAGCTTGTCTAGGGACTAAATCAGGAACATGCTAATGTCCACCCGAGTAGTGAAAGCAACACCCAGCCTGTATAGGGACTAAGTCAGGAACATGCTAATGTCCACCCGAGTAGTGAAAGCAACACCCAGCCTGTATAGGGACTAAGTCAGGAACATGCTAATGTCCACCCATGTAGTGAAACCAACACCCAGCCTGTCTAGGGACTAAGTCAGGAACATGCTAATGTCCACCCATGTAGTGAAACCAACACCCAGCCTGTCTAGGGACTAAGTCAGGAACATGCTAATGTCCACCCATGTAGTGAAACCAACACCCAGCCTGTCTAGGGACTAAGTCAGGAACATGCTAATGTCCACCCAGTAGTGAAAGCAACACCCAGCTTGTCTAGGGACTAAGTCAGGAACATGCTAATGTCCACCCAGTAGTGAAACCAACACCCAGCCTGTCTAGGGACTAAGTCAGGAACATGCTAATGTCCACCCGAGTAGTGAAAGCAACACCCAGCCTGTATAGGGACTAAGTCAGGAACATGCTAATGTCCACCCGAGTAGTGAAAGCAACACCCAGCCTGTCTAGGGACTAAGTCAGGAACATGCTAATGTCCACCCCAGTCATGAGTGGTGACAATAAACAAATTTTATTTTCAAAGTGTGAAGAACTGGACATGCAGGCCCCTTCTGCCCTCCAGCTCTCAACTTTCACTGTTCACAATCTGATTAGTACAAGAATATTAACTACATCATCATCATTATGAGTAAACTTTAAAATGACCACAAAAAAAAAAAAAATTCACTCAACCTCTTATCCACACATTCTGCTTCATAAAGTAACTGAATACATGGGGTTTAAGTATTTCCACTGAGTGTCAAGACCCTACATTTCACTGAAGAAATCAGGGTCTTGACACTCCCTCTCCCCCTTTAATTTACTTTAAAAATCATATGAGGTGTATTAAAAAAAAAACCCCAGCAAACTTTGTAAATAGCACGCCAGAGAGCAGAGTGCACGATGCAGCTAATGAGAGCACCTAGCAGCAGGCTTTGACAATTAACTGCCCCATTCCACTATCAGCATTAGTCATCAAGATACATCAGCTAAAGTGAGCATGTGCACAAGCTGTTTGTCAGTTTAGTGACAATGAAGGAGCTTGAAGAACAATGTGTGTATATAAAATTTTGCTGTCACCTTGGTAAACATTTCACAGAGAAATGGCAACTGCCTAACCGAGCATATGGGGAGGAAAGTAGGAGGAGAACACAGTGCTATAAGCAGTTTGAGCATTTTAAAAAACAGCAAAACACTGGTAGGTGAAAATGCCAGGCCTGGAACTTTCCACATTAACAGATGATGACCATGCCAAGAGAGTTTGTGCTGTGATTTGTGGAAATCATTGTTTAACTGCCAGAGAAGTTGCTGACAAAATGGGCATCATCATAGGATCTTGCCATCAAATTTTGACTGAAAAACTTCAGATGCATCATGTCTGTGCAAAAGTTGTGCCGCATATAGCAGTGTTTAAATCAGTTGGGAACTGCTCTGATGTAAATGGTCATGGAAACTTTTTTAAGGATATCATAACAGGAGATGAGATGTAGGTTTATGGCTACAATGTTGAAACTAAGATGCAATCTTCACAGTGAGTGAGGAAAGGGTCTCCTTGTTCAAAAAAGGCATGGATGAGTCAGTATTCTTATTCTTCTTCTTCTTCATTCACATTGTCTGTCTATATCTGCAGTCCTGTCTCTGATAAATTTCACTGTTTTTTTGTAATTCATGTATGGAACGATAGAGCTTATCTTCTTTGGTAGTTTCACTGGGCCAGTAATTACTTCTCAGTGTCTCGTAGTTGGTGCAGTTTTGGAGGTTCCACAATTTGGGGCACCTGGGCACATGTACATAGATTAGTAGTACCAACCTTAAACTTTGTATACATATGACTTCGGAGTCGGCTGTGTCCTGTTCAGAGATGGAAAATGGTGACTTGTTCCTTTCTATTTAGCATGTGATAGCAATCATGTCGTGGTGTTTGTGGCTTCCTGTAGGTTTTTATCAAGCTTTTCTTCTGAATATAGGTGACTGATATAAGTATACAACTATACACAAAGCACTGCAGTGAAGCTGTGATACCAAAATGTATAAACCAGAAAAAAGTAGGAACAGCTTTATTATTTAACGAATACACAGTTGTGACATTTCAGCGTTTGCCTTTGTCAGACAATAACAAACAGGACGAAGAATAAGACAGAGGAGACGAAGTATAGAATTACATTAAACTAAATTAATGAAATGAAGTGAGATGTATGATGTACAAAAACGTTTGTCGCAATGGAAATAACTTAGTAACACATGATAAATAGTGTATATGTATACAACTATACACAAAGTACTCTGTTATTTTCTTAACAAAGACCCTCACCCCACCATTAACACTGATGCCATAATAAGACTCACACAACTAGTACTCAACCTAAATTCTTTAGTTCAATGGTGAATAGTTTGAGCAAATCAGTGGAGTTGCCATGGGAACAAAAATGGGCCCCAGTTATGCTTGTTTATTTATGGGCTTTCTGAATGTTCAGTTATGGGAAACCTACACTGGTAGACTTCCAGAATTTTATAAAAGATATATTGATGATGGCAATGGAGTCACCAGTATGCCACAGGATGAGCTAAAAAAGTTTATTGAATTCGTTAACTCACTCAACAGCAACATCAAATTCACTTATGAAATTTATGACAAGTCTGTGAACGTTTTAGACATTAATATATCTATCGACAGAAACAGGCTTGTTACCTCCATTTTTTACAAGCCCATCGACAGCCACACCTATTTACTTTACACCTCCTCCCATCCTGAAGCATGTAAGAACTCCATCCCATACTCCCAACTCCTCCATATATGCCAGGATGACTCCGACTTTACTGATCAGTCCAACACATTGTTGGAATTTTTCCGTCATCACAACTACCCAGAAAATGTCCTCCGTGCAGGCTTCAACCGTATCCAACTAATGAAATGTCAGGAAGCATTTAGAACTAAGCCTGTTACCTCATCTGACAGAGTTAAGTTGATACTGCCTTTCCACTCGCAAGAAAATTCTTTACCGTCATCTATCACTACTTCAACTCGACCCTGACACCTGTGACATCTTCTCTGATCCACTCTTATTAGCCTACATGCGTGAGCCAATCTCAAGGACATCCTCGTCCACAGCCACTTAAAGTGGAACCTTACAAATGTTGGAACCAGAAAATGTAACCGCCCTCACTGGGTTACCTGCCCTGTGGTCTGAGAAACAACAATAATCACCTTTCCTAAAACTAACCTGACCTTCCATGAGGGACTCACATGGGAGTCCCGTAATGTCATCTATGTATGCAAAAGATGCAGGATAACTTATACTGGTGAAACTGGCCTCAGACTAGGGGACTGCATACAGAAAAACCCATCCCTAATCATTTAATGGCCCCAATCATAGAAGTAAATCTGATTTTCTGGTCACAGCCATCAAACAGTGTCACACAGATGACACAAGCCGTTTAGCACTTGAGAACCGCTACATTCAGGATTTTGGGACACTGGAACCACATGGCTTAAACTCTTTATTTAGCTAAATGTAATCTTCCACAATCATACTCATTCTCACTTTGTTTAGACTCCTCATGAACCACCCCACTGCTGCTCCTCTACCACTTATGATAATCATCCATTTCAACTTCTCTTATACAGACTTCCTTCCATCATTCACTATCCAACATTACAATTCCCTATCAACTCACAACTATGTAACACCACTTTTCACTCCCTTATGAGCATCATCCATGGATACTGACTCTCCAGACATCACTGTTCTTTGTAGAGTTCTGTACTACTTCTCTGCGCATCCCTCTTCTCTTAACATTTTCTATACTCAATCATGCAATTTTACACCTTTCAGAATGTACGCGTCCTCACCCTGATAACAGACATTTCTTGTTTACATTGGTGATACCGAAAAAGGGACACCTCACAGTGCTCTCAATTATTCAAGCTAAGTGCCGTTTAATTTTAAAGTTTTATTTTGTATCTTTCATTCATTATTTCATTAACTTAGTTTAATGGAATCCTATACTTTGTCTCCTCTATCTTATTCTTCATTCCCCATGTTATTGTCTGACAAAGGCAAAGACTGAAACGTCAAAACTGTGTATTCGTTAAATAATAAAGCTGTTCCTACTTTTTTCTAGTTTATACATTTAGGTGATTGGTATGTCTGGTTGCTCCATTTCAATACCTTCTTTGGCCAGACAGTCAGCTTTCTCATTGCCTGGTATCTCACAGTGGGATGGAATCAACTGCAAGATGACTCTGTGTTGCGAGCCAATTTCTGACAAGGCATCCTTAAGGTCTAGTAGTTTGCTGCACTAAAGAGCTTCCAGTACTGATCTTGCATCTATGAGAATTACTATGGGACATGTATCAATTCTGAAGTCTGACAGTTTTTCAACCGCAGCAATAATTGGCCTAAATTCTGCATCATAATTGTTGCAGTATTTTCCAGTGGGTATGGAAATCTTGTCAGTAGTGTTGTTTGGATATTCAATATGTGCTCCTGTCCATCCATTATTTATGGCATTGTGTGCAGGTCCATCTGTATGCACATGTATCCAGGTGTCACATGGATATTTGTCATCTAGCAAACTAAGTGTGGCTGTTGATCTTACAAGACTGCTTTGCATCTCACCATTCTGCACACTTTTCACTTCAGTATGAATAGTTATTTGTACACAATCTGCTTCTTTCCATGGTGTATGCTCTGGTACAGATCTCTTCTTCTGTGTACGCATTGTCTGTCTATATCTGCAGTCCTGTCTCTTGGACAAATTTCACTGTTTTTTGTAATTCATGTATGGAACCGTAGAGCTTATCTTCTTTAGTGGTTTCACTGGGCCAGTAATTATTTCTCAGTGTCTCGTAGTTGGTGCAGTTTTAGAGGTTCCACAGTTTGGGGCACCTGGGCACATATACACAGATTAGTAGTACCAACCTTAAACTTTGTATACATATGACTTCGGAATAGGCTGTGTCCTGTTCGGAGACGGAAAATGGTGAATTGTTCCTTTCTGTTTAGAATGTGATAGTCATCATGTGGTGGTGTTTGTGGCTTCCTGTAGGTTTTCATCATGCTTTTCTTCTGATTATAGGTGACTGGTATGTCTGGTTGCTCCATTTCAGTGCCCTCTTTGGCCAGATGGTCAGCTTTCTCATTGCCTGGTATCCCACAGTGGGAGGTAATCCACTGCAAAGTGACTGTGTTACAAGCCAATTTTTTTACAAGGCATCCTTAAGATCTGGTAGTTTGTTGCACTGAAGAGGTTCCAGTACTGATCTTGCATCTGTGAGAATTACTATGAGGCATGTATCAATTCTGGAGTCTGATAGTTTTTCAACCACAGCAATAACTGCCCTAACTTCTGCATCATAGATGTTGCAGTATTTTCCAGTGGATATGGAAATCTTGTCAATGGTGTTGTTTGGATATTCAATATGTCCTCCTGCCCCTCCATTCTTTATGGCATTATGTGCAGATCCACGGCTGTTGATCTTACAAGACTGCTCTGCATCTCACCATTCTGCACACCTTTCACTTCAGTCTGAATAGTTATTTGTGTATAATCTGCTTCTTTCCATGGTGTATGCTCTGGAACAGACGACAATGGAGCGACTACAGTTGGCCTGATGAATGAAGGTGCTTCTTTTAAGCCATCTTAGTGCCATGTTATTGAATCTCTCCTTCAGGGGATGGCTTACAGAGCTGAGGAATTTCTCTCCCAAGGTCACGACCTTTGTGTCTCTATGATCTTTAGCACTTGAACACCATTTTCTGCATTTCTACTACTGGTGTGGATCTCATGGCTTCTGTGATAATACGTAGTGACTGACTTTGTACCTTGTCTAGATTATGCAGCATAGTGTTTGATGCTGTGCACCAAGATGTTGAGCCATATTCTAAATGTGGTAGATCTGGTACAGATGATAATAGAGCTACTACAGTTGGAAGGTCAGGTATCAGCTTATGCATACACTTAGCCTGACAAATGAAGCTGCTTCTTTTAAGCCATCTTAGTGCCAAGTTACTGAATCTCTCTCTCCTTCAGGGGATGGCTTACAGATCTAACGAATTTCTCTCCCAAGGTCATGACCTTTGTGTATCTACATTCTTTTAGCACTTGAACACCAACTATTTTCTGCATTTTTACTACTGGTGTGGACCTTATGGCACCTGTAATAATCTGTAGTGACTGATTTTGTACCTTGTCTAGATTATGCAGCGTAGTGTTTGATGCTGTGCACCTAGGTGTTGAGTCATATTCTAAATGTGGTAGATTACTTTGCTGATATACATTCTTGAGGAGTCTTTCACTAGCTCCCCATGTGGTTCCACTCAGTTTTCTTAATATGGCTAGTTTTCTTCTGGCTTTAGCTTCTTCACTGCTGATGTGCTGCTTCCAGGTCAGTTTTGAGTCGTGAGTAAGTGGGTTGGTTGTCCATCCTTAAGGATATTTCATTTACAAAGATCTTACCTGCTTTCTGTTTAGATGAGAGAGCGAACAGAGTGGTACTTGATTTCTCTGTGTTGATACTTACACACCATTTGTTTGTCCATGATGTTAAGATGTCTGTTGCTCTTTGGAGTCTCTGTGTAACAACTGTTGCGTATTCATCTGTACACCACATAATCAGATCATTTGCAAACAGTGCCGCTTTGATTCCATAGGGATGTTCCTTGACCAGGTCATTAATGAATACCAGGAATAGATGAGTTGGTCAAAAATCAAGGTGTTGTTGGCTGGTTTTGTTGTTATTTTTTTTAATTGTAAATGCATTGTCCATTACGAATGTGTATCATGTGGTCAGATGGTAAACAGCTGTACCTGGAAGTTTTAGAATGTTTGTGGGATACTGTGTGCAGGAAGAGGTCTGAATGGTGGGAAGATCAGACTTGGGTGGTTTTTTTTTTTTGCACTATGACAATGCTCTGTCTCATGTTATTAGGCATAACATAAGACAGCCAATGTACCTCAACCACCCTATTCTCTGGACTTAGCCCCAGCATACTTTTTTCCTGTTTTCCAAACTTGAAACCACTTTGAAAAGACGTCAGTTCCAAACTGAAGAGGAGATACAGGAAAATGCGATAAGAGATATGCACACTGTCATATAAAGTATGTTCCAGGTAAGATTCCAAAAGGAACACTGGGAATGGTGTATTGCCAGTAAAGGGGATTACTTTGATGGGGGACAGTGCTTAAAATGTCAAATCAGCTCTTATGTCTTCATTGCAAGTTTGCTCTTTTTTTTAAAAACACCTCAGATTCTTACTGTCTGTTATAGTTATTCACTATATAAGCTGTTGTTATTCGCGCTGGTGTTGGAACTAAAATAGAAAACTGACTTTACAGAGTACTAGTCAAGCAGAACAGTAACGATATTTTGTTATCCGGACTATCATCACTTTCAGAACATAAAATAAATACATTATAGGTTTATTCTACTGGTTCTATTTGAGTTTTGTTACTGTTGTTAATTAGTTCGATACACTGCACAAAATATTTTAAATATCAACTAATTTATTTTGTAAAATTCTGAAAACTTGTATAATGTTCATGTGCATTTTACAAACATTACCATAAATATCTGATGGTATACAAATCTCGTCTTTCTGACCTTAAGGCTGAACTAGAAATTTAATTATGATATCCTTGCAAGCAAGATTAATTTCAATTTTGTTCTCTAACAAAGAAGGCCGCCATTTTGAAAAGGTAGACAATCCATGATTTGTTAAAAGCTCATGTTTCCGTTTCTACCCGTGGTTCTTTTTGACAAGTGCCGCAGAATGCGGTACGTTTGTATCGGAGTGCAAAGCATGGGGGGGGGGGGGTTTAATGTTTTGGTTGGGGTGGGGGGGGGGTCCATAAACAGGAGGGAGAATTGAAAGAAACATACTCGCAGCACTTCGTGAATCATTCGATTTTGTTTCAATGTCAACATAACCTGTTCTTATTTATTTAAACCTCAAACTGTCGTGATTTTACAACAGGCCAAAGAAAAAGAGGTCGACCACGTGAAATTCTAGAGGACATTGTTAAGAGAGGTCAACTTCTAATTCTAAGTGCCATGGCGTAGGTGGTTATTTCTCCTCACAATTCCCTGTCTTTTGCGTTGATTATGAGATCCGCTGGTGACTTTATTCCTAGTCATACTAACAGCCCATCCAGTAACTATACTCTCTGTCTTCCTCTATCTCTTCTTCCTTCAATTTTTCCAGTTGCCACAGTGTTCCAATTTTCCTCTTCTCAGGAATTGTCCTATAAATCTCGCTTGTCTGCCTCTGATCTTTGCTATAATTTCCTTTTTAACTTCAGCCTCTCTTAAGACTTCTTCATTGGTCTTCTTGGCTGTCCATGGTACCTTCAACATCCTTCTTATAAACCACATTTCCGTGGACTCCATTTCTCACTATACTCTTTTACTCACAGACCATGCTTCACACCTATAAAACAGAATTAGCTCGATGTAACATTTAAGTACTCGGAATCTTGTTTCCATTGATATGGATCTGTTGCACAAGATGTGTCTCATTTTCTGGAATGCCGACTTGGCCTGAGCAAGTCTGCTTTTTATTTCATTGTGACATTTCCCATCAGTTGTTATTATAGCTCCTAAGTACTTGAATCTATCAACTTGTTTCAGTTCTGTGCCATCGATGGTAATGCTACATTTTGGTGGTATTCTTTTCTTTGAGATGACCATCACTTCAGTCTTTTCTTTCTTCATGCTGAGACCTTTATTTTTACTTTCACCAACCACGATGTCCAGAAGAGCCTGTATCTCCCCTTCACTTTTAGCAATCAGAACCGTGTGTCTGCATATCTTAAGTTGTTAAGATTGTACCCCCTCAGTTGATATTCCTGGCATGTTCTCCATATTTCTCATTATGTTTTCACCGTACAAGGAGAAGAGGTCAGGAAGTATAACACATCCTTGTCTCACTCCCAATTGTATGTCTTGGAATGCTCCTATTTGGTTCTCAACCCTCACTGCTGCCAATATATGTTTTTGATGAGTTTCAAATCTTTCCCATCTATGCTGATGTCTTCCAGCATTCTTGTAATTTTTATGTGTCTCACTTTATCGAATGCTTTACAGTAGTCTATGAAACATAAGTATAGGTCGATCTTTACTTCTGTTGCTCTCTCCATCAATGTTCTCATTATATATATGGAATTGTACCTTTTCCTTTGACAGTTGCACTGTTCTTCTGCGACTTCTAGTTTTATTTTGCCCCTGGCTCTTCTCATGACAATATGAAGCAGAATTTTGGTAATGTGGCTCATAAGACTAATGGTTCGATGGTCTTCATATTCAACTGCACCTTGTTTCTTTAGTAGAGCAATGAAAACTGACGCAAAAAGTCCAATGGGACATAGTTACTGTTATAGATGTCATTCAACAATCTGGCAATTATTTCTATGCCAAGCTTTCCTAATACTTCCAATTCTTCCTTGGTGATTTTATCTGGTCCTGGTGCTTTGTTGTTTTTCATGTGTTCGATGGCTCCTTCCACTTCTGCTTTTAATATATGAGCCCCTTCATTATTATTTCGTACATCTATTTCACTTCTATTGTCCTCATAGAGATCTCTAATGTATTTGCTCCATCTTGCCATTATTTCATCTCTGTCCATTATTGTATGAATAACGTGGTCCTTTGAGTTCAGGCAATCAGTCTTGTGGTATGACATTTTATTTGTTAACTATTTGTTTGTACATATCTCTTGTGTTTCCGTGACGGTGTGTCTCTATTTCACTACATTTCTTATTTAGCCACTCCTCTTCAGCTTTATTGCATTTGTGCCTTATTTCTTTATTTATTTTGTCATATTCATCTTTATCTTCCTTAAGACTTCTCCGATCCATTAGTTGCAAAATTTCTTCTGTCAACCACCCCTGATTAGCGTGTCTAATTGGTAAAATTAATAGGCATAAAATCCCTTGAGGCTGAAAAGCTCACAAGAAACAGGAAAACTAGGTGAACTACCACGTAGGCCTTAAGTGACGTTTAACGGCACGGGAACGATGTAAGATATTGTGATATTTTAACTAGAAGCGTAATGGGGTAAAAGTGGCCTTTGAAAAATGCCTTTGAACACAATGAACAAGACAAACTACTATGTGGACCTTAGCGAGCAACCGATCGATTGAAGAGTTTGTTACAGGAGTATCATATATTGGCTGGATATATTTCTTATATCTTATATCCTTCCCGTGCTGTTAAACATCACATAGGGCTCGCAAGGTAGTTCGCCAACTTTTCCTGTCTTTGGCGAGACTTTCAACTTCATCAAGGGATTTTATGCCTATTAATTTGGCCTCTCTTAACAATGTCCTCTTCAGAGTTTCACATGGTCTTTTTTTCTTTGGCCTGCGTTGTTCTTGAATTCATTCCACTTGATGCTGAGTATTTTCCTTAGGCATTTGTTTTCAAAAGAGTCTAACTTCTTGTCGATTTCTTTAGTTGTTTTCCAGCTTTCACATGCACAAATGAGGGTGGATATTACATTTCAATTGAATAGTCTTAACTTGGTTTTTGTGCTTATAACTTTTGAATGCCATATGTTCTCAAGATTCTTGAAGATCGATGCTGCTTTTGCAATTCTAACATCCTTTCTGGTGTCACCATCCCGATCTCTGGAGCTGCTGAGATATGCAAAATGATTTACTTCTTCAACGGCTGTTCCTTCTATGTATATTTGTCCTTCTTTCCTTTTTGATTAATGAGAAGTTTCATTATTTTTGTTTTATCCTTGTTAATTTCAAGTCCTATTTTACTAGCCATTGAAGACAGGGTATGTTTTTACTTGCACTGATTTCACATTGTCACTGATAAAGAGTTATGTCATCTGCAAAATCAAGAACTTCCAGATGGGGCTCATGTACCCAAACAATGCCCATTTTACCTTTGCAGCATTTTTTCATTATGGCAATTCCAAAATGCAAGAGAGATAATACACATCCTTGTTTCACACCTGTTTCAGTCTGGAATCATTCACTCATTCCTTCTTCTGTGTTGACTGCACAAACATATAAACTGTAGAGGTCTATAATGATTTTGACAATTTTAGATAGTATTCCATATATTCTTAAAATTTTCCACAATGAATCTCTGTGTATGCTATCAAATGCTTTTTAAAAGTCTATGAAGTTCAGGATTAATGGTTTTTGCTTTTCAATATATTCTTCAAGTATTAAAGATCTGGTCAAGACAACTTCTCTCCCTTTTTTAAAATCATGCTTGCGTGAGTTCAATTTTATTAGGTTAATTACTTCTCTTTTACTTTAAATGTAGTAGTTTAATCTTACGCTCTTTTGATGTTTGTTTTTTCCTAATGTAATTTGTAAGGCAGCTGATATATGTATCAATGAGGAAAAACTGGAAGAAGTGGAGAGTTTTGAATATCTTGGATCACTGCTAACTAATAATGGAGATACAATGAGGGAAATTAAAAGGAGGGCATCTATCGCTCTTCAGAAAGTAAAACAAATAAAGAATCTGTGGAGAGGAACAGACAGAACTACAAAGATAAGATTTTTAAGGGCATGCATCTTTCCTATCGCAACATATGCCTGTGAGACCTGGACACTTAACAAAACAGCTGAAAAACACATAAATGCCTTTGAATGTAAGTGCTACAGAAGAGTTCTCTAAATATCATGGACACAAAAAAGAACAGTATATCCATACTACAAGAACTTAATATTGAAGAAGGCTGGCTAATAAAGAAGATTAAAGAGAGAAAACTTAAATATTTTGGACACATTAAACATCATGATAATCTAGAGAAAACCATCTTGGAAGGGTACATAATGTGAAAAAAGAAAGAGAGGAAGACCAAGGCGAAGATGGCTGCAAGACATCGTTGATCTGCAAATGGATGCATCAGCAGCAAGCCATCTCGCTCACAAACGAGAGGCCTACAGGAGTGCTGTTAGGGAGGCAAAGTTCCGCAAGGAACATGCAAATGAATGAATGTAATTTGTATTAAACTGAATGTGTGAGAAGAATGAAAGATGGAAAGAATGTAAGACGTTCCTGCGTTTCCAATTCTTTACTCTTTAAAAATAAAAATCATTCATTCATTCCCCAATATGCCTTGACGGCATGGAAACAGGAATTTTACACCTTACCATACCAGCTGATAATAAGGTTACTCATTTCCAATTATTGCAGTTGCTAAGGTTGCCTTTTTTTTTTTTTTTTTTAAAGTACTTTATAACAATGATTCCTTTTTTTCCAATTTGAAGGGACCTTTTCTTCTTCTAAAACTTTATTATACATTCTCTGTAGTTGGCTCAGGTTGTCACTGTTAAAAGCTTGTAACATTTCAGCTTTTATTTCATCTTCACCTGCAGCTCTGTTGTTAGCCATTAGATTCACTGATGTTTCAATTTCATTCAGTGTAATTCATCTAGGTTTACATCTAGTTGTGGGACTGGTAAGTTAGTTTCAAGGTTTATCAATTCTTTTGGGTGTGGTCAATTAAGTACATCTTGGAAGTGTTCGGCCCATTTTTGCTTTTAGTCTTTACTTGATGTGCCAGTTTTGCTAACGATTGGTCCTTCTTTGGGTGCAATAGTACCCATTATCCTCTTCTGTATGGTATATATAGTTTTGCTGTCCCTTGTTTTTACTGCTTTCTCTGCCTCTTTTGCCATATTGTCCACGCGTTCTCTTTTATCCCTTCTAGCTGAACTTTTTACTTTATTGCCTAGGACTTTGTATGCTGCTTTTGCCAAATCTTTTCCAAGATATGTCTTTACAATCAACATGGCTAATTTGCCTGTTTGTCTTTTCATCTGTGTATTTCCAAGTTAACATTCTGCCCTTGTTTAATTTTTTAAATTTTACTTTTCCCCCTACATTTTATTCATTTCAGTTTCTGTGCCTGAAGAAGTCACATGCTGAAATATTACACTGCTTTGTTACAAAATAAAGCATACTGGCAGAACACACATCTGCAGCACATTCCTCACTGTGCAAACACAAAACATTGAATGATATTAACTCACAACACAATAAGATCACCATTTCCAAATAATATTATTTTTATTATCAGAATATGTAAAATGAAATAATGAATCATACCAATTCCTAACTTAAAGCCACATAACCTATAAGGTACTGGAAACAATCCAGAAAAATATCCTACCAACACAAACAGAGGTAAAGGGATATCATAAGGGTTCCACAGGTCAAAATCTATTGGCAAACAATGGCATGGCATAGTCAGCAATACATGTCCAATTTTCAAACTAATTACCATAGTTTCAGTATATATACAGACAACATTCAAAGACACTGTGAAATTATGCAATAAAAGCATTTAAAATCGGCAGTGGCAAAAAAAAAGAAAAAAAGAAAGTAATGTTTTAATGGAGGTTAAGAAGAAGAAGACGAAACACCCAGCCAAGCTGACCTTCACACATAAAATATTAAAAATTATCAGGTAACTATGGTGTATATGCCAGAGATATAACGGCCAAAAATTTGAAAGAGATGTATTTACAGATCTGACTGAAGGTCAAAACTACGAGACTTCAGCAAAATGGAAAAAAAAAAACCCAAAAAATTATTACAATTGCCTCTCCCAGACAGATGGGAAACACAGCAGAATATCTTCAGTTATTTCCCTTGGGGAGCTGACTGATGGTAGCAGGCAGGTATTATCTTCAGCCAAGCAGTCGAGTCTGTGTATACACACACAGTGTGACAGGAGATGTGGCGACTCTTTAAATGATTACTCCTCCACGACCTTCTCTTCCACTTTGACCAAAAATTCAATTGTTTCTTCTGTGAAGTTATCCTCCTGGTTGTGCAGCTCATCTGTATCAATACCTGAATGAAAATCAGTTGAAAAATACAATCAGAAAAAAATTTTTAAAAACCTTTCTGTTAAAAATTAATGCACGTTTCTCACAAACTTTTGACTTTTTCGATCCCTGGGTTTTTGAAGTTTTTGCTCTTTTTCCCTTGTGCCAGATAATGAAATGTACGAAACCTCCCCAGATGCTCTGCATCTCCATACAGAATGTTGGTGATTGAGGAGTTTGGTGGTATCGGGTTCTTCTGAAGATCTTTCAAGTCACTGCTGTCCAGCAGATGGTGTGTAACAGTTTCTTCTTCTTGTCTGTTGCATGCATGCAGTATGGTGTGTGGTTAGTGGTTACTCAGTGTAAGTGTTTACTGAGGTTGATGTGTCATGTTCGCAACCTGAAGATTGTGCACTGGTCTCTACGATATAAGCTGTTGATGTGGTCTCCAGGGTTAGACTTTGGCAGGTGCGTATATAGGGATATTTCAGATGGATTACTGACCCAACTGTTCATCTGCTGCTCTTGCAGTTGTGGATGTGTTTAGCTGTTCTCATGTTGGTGGGATGTGACATGGTGGCTCCTCTCTTTGCCAGTCTGTTAGCATGTTCATTCACTCTGATTTCTATGTGCCCTGGTATCCACTGTAGGGTGGTTTTGATGTCATTTGAAGTGAGAAGGTATTTCTCACAAAAAAAGTATTGCATATCTCAAAGAATGGTGTTTTACACAAAGATAAAAATATAGAGCTCCTTTATCAATGAAGACTCAAAAATGCTGAGTGATGGCCTGCTTTCACACTTTTTCACATTAAATCAATTTTGCTGCCAGCTTAAACAAACAATCATGAACTTTATTTATAGTTAATTAAACTGTCTATCTCATAGCTTAAAAAAAACAAACAAAATACAAGTAAAATAAGTGCATCTATTTAGTTCTGTTCCTGTCTTTTTTTTTTTGGAAGATTCATATAACTATTATATAAGCTTTAAAAATGCATTTGATAGCATACACAGAGATTCATTGTGGAGAATTTTAAGTCTATATGGAATATCATCTAAAATTGTCAACATTATTGTGAAACTCTAAAGAGGACACTGTTAAGAGAAGCCAGTTTAGTGGGCATAACAGCCCTTGATGAAGTTGAAAGACTCGAGGAGAACAGGAACACTTGGCAAACAACTATGCCAGCCCTAAGTGACGTTTAACGGCACGGGAAGGAAGTAAGATTATGTAAGCTAACTACTGGCATCATGCCTACTTCAGCCACGTTTATTATGTTTTTCTATGAGTTTAGAAATTTAGCTCTAGTATTCCAAGAGATAAATAATGGTTGAAATTCCAGCTCTTCTTAATCTGTATAAAGTACAAAATGGCGTTTATAATGATAATTTAAAAAAAAAAACAAACCAAAATGTACGTTCTGCAGGAAATTCTGAACGTGAAAAATAGAAACTATTAATAATGATCACGGTACATATAAAATAACCATCAAACCTGAACGCAGATCCAGGCGGATATCCTTCATTTCAGAGAACTCCAGCTCCTTCTGCTCTCGATACTGTCTGTACTCATCCATCAGTTTATGGCGTTTCTCAAGGAGATCCTGTTACAAATAAAACAGCAGCACTCCAGAATACATTGGTATTAGACTAAGTGAATAAACACCACGCTGTTTATTCAGGAGACATGCAGCAAGAAAACAATTATATGAATTTCATCTACTGCTATCTTTCCTCGGTCTTTTCACCCACAAATCTGTTCCTACCATGTTTTAAGAACTCTTCTCCTCATTTTCTGTCCAACAGGTCTAAATGTGGCTGTCACTGTCCAAAATGCTAAATAATCTGGTCATTTTCCCCTCTTTCCTGTTCTTAATTGCATGCAAAATGTCATTTTAAACAATTTATGTGTAAGAAATTAAATGAAAATACACTGAATGTTTTAAATATAACTGCCGGTAATCATATTTTTCAAACAGGTTAGAATCGCTATCTACATATGGTTTTTGAAAAAGTTTTGAGATGTAAAAACTGTATCCAAATGCCCGGAGTCACAGACTAGTCTACAATATATAATACACATCTGTGATTTATTTGAAAAATGAGCACAAACAAAAATCTTACCTTGGAGGCTGTCATCTTCCTCATGCTGTCCTCCATCTCAAACTTCTGTGCCCAAGTTTTGAAGTTCTTTCGAATTTCCTACATTAAAAAAAAAGACAATTTCATTACTGAATTCTACCCATAATTAACAGTTTTACAAGCAAGCAAAAGGTGTCATCACATAAAGCATCTCAATCAACATCCTGTGTATAGTAAGTTCTACCACAAGTTATCTAACAAAATATAACTCTCCAGTCAGTCATGTCCTTTTTTCTTCTAATGTTATTTTTGCTAATATATATATATATATATAAAACATTGATACATGTACACTATGTTATATGTTCTGTCTCTCTCTTTCTTTCCCCTTTTCACATCGTCTTAAAAAAAAACATATCCTCCATGGTGTGTCCCAAAGCGAGTGATAATGCGCCACCCCCCCCCCCCCCACCAATTGGAAAAGATCAGGATGGGTAGTAAAGAAGAAAGGGTCAGTGAAAGAAAAGGGGGTAGTGTAAATAAAGCAGCAGATGGGAGTAGTAATACATACCTTCTTAGCATTTTTCAACCTGATACTGAGAAATTTCTGTCCTACATGAAACTCATCCACATTAAAAGTTCAGAAATTAAAGCAGTAGGTGAGTTATAAACTCCTCCATTTTGTTAAATAAATTGGTTTGCATGCTGAAGTTTTTAGTTGTGTAATGGAAATCCTAGTTTAACAGGCCACTGGATAAATAGCTCATAATGGGGAGGGGAGGGGTGTGTGTATGGCTTGGGAGAAATGGAAGCAAATGGAAATGTTAGAACAAGCCTTGGAAACACTGCCCTGCACGGCGTGTCTTCAAAGCTATGAAAAAGGTCAAAGCAATTAGGATGAAACTTCCAGCCTCTTTCTCAGGAGATCCAGAATATTTTTTCTAAACATTTATTTCATGCTTGGTTGTTTCTTGCCCGTTCCTTTCATCCCAATCCTTTTCAGAGGATTAGCATTCACATATTTCTTTTTTGCCTGACATGAAATTATCTAGTATAAAAATATACCACACTCTCATACATTTACAGTAACACACAGAAAATATTATACATTGTGGCAGCTGTTTCAAATTTTAAAGTGCATAATAATTTGGCTTTTCAGAAACCAGATACATGTCTAAGGACTCTACCAACAATCAGAAATATGTCAGGGCTCTACCAACAACCACATATATGTCAGAGGGCTCTACGAACAACCAAGTATATGTCATCTCTATCTCACTGGCCAGTGGGGTTACACAGCCAGCATATGAATGCATCATTGGAAGATGGGAGTACGTTCACAAAAATTCCAACACTTTAACCAACTTCATATGCCTAAAATTTTTCCACTACTTTCTGTAAGAAAGCACATTTCAAAAATGGTGAAACTGTGTACCTTAATCCTGTTTTCATTAAGCAGTGATGGTGGGCGGGGTCTCCACTGCAACTGACAGAACTTCTCAAGAGGTTGCTTGTGTTGAAGGATACCCTGGAAGTTCCACAGCCAATAACCATTGTCCACCTACAAGGTTAAAAAAAAAAAAAAAACCAGTTTCATAAGCAATGGCTTCAAGAAGCTCTGTTAACTTTTTTTCAGAGAAGACCTAAGAATTTGAGTCTTTCAGACACTCACTCTGTGTGTGTGTCTGAGTAGTGAAGCAGTCAGCACATTAGCCTTCCACACCAAGGTTAGTAGTTCAAGTTTGGCTATAAATGTAACTGTCATTTAGCCGTAGAAATGGGTGCCTGGCACATATGGCACCAAAGCCATATCCCCTAGGTGTCCCTGGCATGATAAAACTGCTTTCACCTAGAGAGCATTATCAATCCCTTCAAATGTTGGTCAGTTTGTATCACCTCAACAGCCTCCTACTAGCAGTATAGTAGTAATTCATAATTCTCTTCATCATCAGGCAGTACAGTATTTGAATAAAAAAAAAAAAATTTATAACACTGAAACATATCCATAAAGTTTCTCAACAGATACAGAAATGTCAGTGCAGAATCTGTAACGCTCAGAAAAAAACTGCTCCACAATGAGGCATTACCTTGTGTCCCCACCAGCTGACGGCTGAAACAACATATCTGCCTGTTGGATCCCACTCCACATCTGTGGCCATGAAATGCTCTGTCTGTGTCATGATCGTCATGTCCTGTGTGTCCACAAACTCCAACACACCATTCATGCTGGGAATCACAACACAGGGTCATTTACTAACGAGCATATAGAACAAAACATCTCTTTAAAAAAAATACTTTCAACTTCCACTACAAGGTTAAAAAAAAAATAATAAAATGGCTATGTTAATAACCCTTCAATGATTCATTCATCTGCATGTCCCTTGCGAACTTTGCCTCAATTACAGCACTCCCATAGGCCTCTTGGTTGTAAGCAAGATGGCCTGCTGCTGATGCATCCATTTGCAGCCTTGCAGCCATCTTCACCTTGGTCTTCCTCTCTCTCTTTTTTCCCATTATGTACCCTTCCAAGACAGTCTTCTCTAGATTATCATGACCCTTCAATGAACCAACTAAAAAATATATAGGATATTTTTTTTTTATTAAAAATTTGCAAACATGTGATCATGCCTTTATTTTAACCAATGTTCTTCAGGAACTACATGTCCAAGCCAAATTAGGCTGAGTCTGCTGTGACTTATCAAGAATGTCCAATATGTTTTCCTGTATGGTAGTGGACTATGATGTTCCCAGCTCCTGCATGTCTGTACATCTGTATACAACACGGGCTGGTATATGAAGTGATACAACCTACCGTTACTGGACTATGATGTTCCCAGCTCCTGCATGTCTGTACATCAACATGGGCCAGTATATGAAGTGATACAACCTACTACTACTCTCTCAGAGGAGCTATGAGCTTTCTATCTGTTTAAATGTGCCCTGTTCTAGTAACTGAAAAGAAGCACGGCTTCTCTTGTCAACTGAAAAACCTTCAGGATTTGAGACTAAAGAAACTGAAGCTTTCATCAAGTATGGTGGATTATGAGGGGTTCATTTGACACACTGTAGCAGACGAATTTCTAGAGCAAATGTGTTACTGTATGTTACAGATTAATTCTTAGAAAGATCAAATCAGTTATTTTTTAATTCTTAGAAAGATCAAATCAGTTACATAATATTGGGGTTACCTATGAAGTAACTTTAATTTGTGTAACAGTTACCCATGAAGTAACTATAATAGTTACCTATATTAGTTACTTATGAAACAACTAATTTGTATAATTGTTACCTACGAAGCAACTACTTTATATAACAGTTGTTACTTATGAAACAAGTAATCTGTATAAGAGTTACCCATGAAAAAAACTAAACTCTGCAACCAGTAGATAAGTGAATGATGAGAGTATCAGCACAAAGAATGGCATCAATTGTCTTTTTTCAGCCGAAAGATGGTGTTTATGAAACATCATGTACTCTCTCAAAAAATTTTAAGATCTATAGCACTCCACATTCCCCAGTTTTATTTCCTTTCATACAAACCTTCTCAGGCCCGCTAGAACAATGAACTGGCCATTTGGACTCCAGAAGAGGTGATTGGCTGATCTCTTCTCCAATGTTTCTGTAAGGACATTAGTACCAACATTAACTCTTATCTTACCTCTGGCTGTAAAATAGCTTTATTAAAAAAAAAAAAAAAGATTTTAAATAACACAGAAACTGTCATATGGTTTTTGTTCTGTAGCTGTGAATTTGTAATTAAAGTTTTAAACTGCCATCTTAAATGCTTATTTTTAATTTTTTTACTTTCTGGTAAAAGCATGCCAGGTGTGTTACTTGATAATAAAAAAAAAATGATCTCATGCCTTGGCCGTTCTGTAGAACCAAAGTTGATTTCAACTCAAACTTATGATTCTTCTTCTTTGTTGTTCACTCAGACTTCAACACCAATCTCTCTCACACATATGGCAGGTCATCTCAGGTTTTCAGCATCACCACTGGGCTTCTCCAGTAATGGGCTGAGGTCTGGCCAGGTCCTTAAGTCCGAGTGGGTGTGTAGCTGGCAACTCTGGGGGATGTGATGTGGAGTCTGCAGCTCTTTGCTGCAGACACTCAGGTCTGTTACTCTGGGTTCAAAACTGCTAACACGTGCTTCTCAGTAGTACAGTACAAAGGCATCTGTTAAACTGGGACCTGATACTTTTGTTAGGGAACTGATTATGAAAACACAACATCTGCTTACAAATCCAAGCATGTCAGAGCAAACATAAAAAAATCAACTGTCAGCATATTAAGGGAAAAACATACAGGCATCTCACCTCAATGTTCCTAGTCTTAAAATGCCACTTTAAAAAAAAAAAAAAAATTCTACATCGGTACACAAGGTACAATGGTGCCCATACTTACTCAGCAGCTCAACTCTGCCTCGAGGTTGAATGTTGTAGAAAGTGACACTTATTCTGGGCGCTTCTCCATGGATATATGCAAATTTGCTGCCTACTGGTTCCCAAGCAAATGCAAGAACAGGCTCTGTCAAGAAAAACAGCTATATTCATATGTATGTATTAAGATATGTATTGCAACACAGACATATAGATGAGGGAGAACGAACTATGTTGAAAATACTGATTTTTCAGATGTGGTTTTTTTTTATACATATAATATATGCTATCATATAATACTGTCTACCAAAACGACTGAAAACACTATATGAATTCTTCTGAGGTTCCAAACAATAATCGATTCCTCATTCTTCCTTTTCAACACTGCCATGAAGTACTTTGATAAAGACCACTGGAGAATCTATGCAGGAAGTGGCATCATACAAGATGTTACAGAATGAGTTGAGTTCAACACAGGTCACATCCTGACAAAAAAAAAAACAAAAACAGGACATCAGATATCTGAGCACTTAATCAGATTACATCAAATATTTGAGCATCCAATCCAAGTGAACTTCTCAACCAGCTCCACCACTGCAGAAATAAATATCTACTCTGTTTTCAGAATGTAGTAACAAGTGCTTTTTACCTGATCACCGGTAATACAAGACTTATTCTAGACTATCTTTTACTGAGGAAAGATGCTGGTTCTAGAATGATCGATTACTGAGGAAAGATGCTGGTTCTAGAATGATCGATTACTGAGGAAAGATGCTGGTTCTAGAATGATCGATTACCAAGGAAAGATGCTGGTTCTAGAATGATCGATTACCGAGGAAAGATGCTGGTTCTAGAATGATCGATTACCAAGGAAAGATGTTGGTTCTAGACTGATCGATTACTGAGGAAAGATGCTGGCAATGGTTGGCACATGTTCTCTGGGAGACTGACGGCTCACCACCAAAAAAAAAAAACAGCACCAAGATGTGGTCACCACAGGGGAACAGAAGGGTAGATCAAAGGAGACATGGAGAAGAACAAAAGAGAGGATGCTGAGCAATAAGAGGACTCACCTGGCAAGAGGAAAAAATGGTGAAGAACAAGCATTCACTGAAAACCTTTGTAGAAACCCCATGGGCTTTGGGAAAGAGAGGGATAGAGGGTGTAAGAGAGAGGCAGGCACAGGATCTGATGCTGCAGTCATCTAGCATACTATATACACACCTGCAACAACAGATTACACAACAATGCTCTGACCATCTGGAATGCTCAAGTATTTAACATTCAAACACATGTAATGACAGAGGAAGCAGACACTAAAAGTAATATTAAACATTACCTTTCTCTTCAACTTTATCCACAGGAATCTGTTTTTCTCTTATGCGAAACAGTTCAAAGTTGAAATAGATACCCTGGAAGAGTAAACCAAAAAAACCTATACAGAACTCAAGTACATGCACAAAATATCAAAGCAAATTAACTCAAAAGAATAACAAATGGTGCCTCCCGGATTTCAAAACTATACAAAAATGACCACTGATATTCTTTACAATTAACATAAGGCTACAGAAATGCATTCAAATTTATTTTAACATCAAACACCATTTTGAAGAAGAAACAAAGTGGAAAGCCATTCTGTAACTCACACTGTATTTAACCTGATCCTTGTCATCTACTTTCTTTGTTTTGTAGCGGTCTACTTTGACACACAAGTAGTCTCCACTCTTCTGCCAGTGCATCTTGCAGTCTGCTACATTGAACAGGTTTCTCACACACAGTTCATTTCTGGATGGAATATCTATCAATGTGACACGGGCTGGGGTGTTGGACTGCTCTGGTACCCAGTATGCTATAATGTTGTCAGTGGGGGACCAAGTGAAATCTCTGCAAATACAGTTCAGATTTTTATGTTAACCCGGAGAGTTAAGTGTTGTGTATACTCCACACTGTTCTACGTGTGGAAATAAGGACAATAAAGCCTTATTTAAAAATGTGAAAATAAAATTAAGGCCCTTGAATATATATATATATAATATAAAATGTGAATTTCAAGGAATGAACAAACTTTATTTTCAAAGGGTTATGAATTAGCGCAGGCCACGCTGCTGGCGAGATTCTTCAGCTGCTATGCATGTAGTGGGGCTCTCCCGGCCAGTGAAGAAACGTGAGAATGGGGTTGCTGATTGGCACAACCATGGAAAAGGTGAAAGAAAGGATTAAGTGAAGTAATCAGTAGTCTCGAGGTCAGCCATGTCCTATGTGCACCCATACCAGGCGAATTGTCTGAACTGGTTTAAGCCAGGGGTTAAACTAAGACACTGCTGGTGAGATTCTTCGTCTGCTGCACGTGGGGCGAAACTCCTCCTGTCCAAAGAAAAAAATGCAAATAGGATTGCCAAGCAGCGCCGCTGTGGAAAAGATAAAGTCAAGATTAATTGGTTTGTTTAGTAGTCTTGCGACGAGAGCTACACATACCACGGCACCTCTGCTCTAGAGGCTGGCCACATCCGATATACACCACCTCTCACCTGGCGGGGATATATGCGTATCCTAACCATGCTGAGGTTTTCCAGTGAGAAAGTCCAACGCTGGACTAGATGGGCAACCACCTCTCACCTGGCATGGATATACGGATATCTAAAACACACCAAGGTTTTCTGGTGAGAAAGTCCAACTCTGGGCTGGATGGGCTGCCACCTCTCACCCAGCAGGGACATATGGATATCCAAAAAGCATAGAGGTTTTCCGGTGAGAAAGTCCAACTCTATATTAAACTGGTGCAACGAAAACCAGTGTCACGTAATCCTGGTTCTGCAACCCACTGAGAATACAGTCCCAAGCCCCACGATACTCTGAACCTCATGTGGTCCTTTCGGGGATATCTTGTGGCCCTCTCGGGGATGACAGGACTAATCAAGGACCACAGGAGTAAATTCAGCAGGATCATGGGGAGATTTTGGTGGTAGAAGCGAACGAAGAAGAAGAACCGCAGGCTAGAGCATAAGAGATGTAAGTACCTTAATAATTAAATGAATTAAAAAAAAAAAAACTGGTGGCAAAACATTTCAGTTGTAACGGGATGCATAACATGTTTAAAAGCATACATGAGTGAAAAAGAAAGGTGAAAGGTGGAGTAAGAGGGTGACAATAATACAGGTAGATCAACTACATCATGAGAAAGGAATGAAACAGCTTGGACAGGTACATCATGAGAAAGGAATGAAACTGCTTGGACAGGTACACCATGAGAAAGGAATTAAACTGCTTGGACAGGTACACCATGAGAAAGGAATGAAACTGCTTGGACAGGTACATCATGAGAAAGGAATGAAACTGCTTGGACAGGTACACCATAAGAAAGGAATGAAACTGCTTGGACAGGTACACCATGAGAAAGGAATGAAACTGCTTGGACAGGTACATCATGAGAAAGGAATGAAACTGCTTGGACAGGTACACCATAAGAAAGGAATGAAACTGCTTGGACAGGTACATCATGAGAAAGGAATGAAACTGCTTGGACAGGTACATCATGAGAAAGGAATGAAACTGCTTGGACAGGTACATCATGAGAAAAGAATGAAACTGCTTGGACAGGTACATCATCTACATCATGAGAAAGGAATGAAACTGCTTGGACAGGTACACCATAAGAAAGGAATGAAACTGCTTGGACAGGTACATCATGAGAAAAGAATGAAACTGCTTGGACAGGTACACCATGAAGGAAAAGACTGCTGGTCAGAGTCTAAGAAAACCTGGTCAGAGGATGGGAAATACTTGACAAAGACTTATACAATGAAGGAACTAATGCACATCATTTTATGTTCACACTTTCTGTCAAAAATATATTAAAATCTGCACAGGAAAAAGACAAATTTTATTACTTTACTTATGTAGATCTACAAACATAAATAAAACTGATTAAAAAAAAAGTATCCTCTCAGTTTTAAAAAAAAAAAGCTGTAATTTTCTCTGCGACGTCTTCTAATGATACTATGAATTGTCCTGTTTATCTCAGCATTTGATAGCAGTTTAAACAAGAACTACCTCTTGTGAAATACAGAATAATAACATGACACAAACTAAGCATCTACACTCTATGTACCAGCCAACTGGGCATTAACAAAACAAAAGTCCATATGAAAGACAGTAATGGCCAAAACATCACATGCCAATAATTTACAAACTCATCAAACATGTCTGCCCATACCTAACAGCTGTGACTTTGAGACTCTTCTTGTCCATCAGACCAAATGACTGTTAGAAAAGAAAAGAAAAAAAAAAGAGAAAAGGTCACATCACATTGGTGACTTCAAAATCATTAAGTTTTATCACCTTCACAAAACAAACTCACAATTAACACAAGTAACCTGCTGCTGCCCTGAGCACAGTCTTATATTCAAGGAAACAGATTTTTAATGGAAGATCCTGAACAAGCACTCCTCTTCCTTTCTTCGGAAGCTGACTTTGGCCTACAGATATAAATTCTGCTGCTGTGTCTAAGGACGCTTTGCTTTCACCGGGACTGCTGTTCCCTCAGCTTTTCACATAAATGCCAGAATTGCAGGACATTTTCCACTGTCACTTCTGATCCATCACTGGAAGCAAGTTACACGCACTAATTGGACTCCATCATTATTCACATAAAGCAGAAGTAACCTATCTTATATCGTCAGCGTTAGGTACACGTGTTCACAGCTGGATTGACTAGAGTGCAGCAGTTGTGGATCTGCTACCTACAACCTTCAAATAAGATTACTATTCCTGTAGTAAAAGGAATTTTTTTGCCAAAAAAAAAAAAAAAAAAGCAATTATGAGTTTTGGTATTTTCAAGAACCTTCCATTTGAGATAGTGATAATTATTTGCAGACAAAAGATCTGTATAGACTTCACTACCCGGCAAAACAGGAAAAATAGAAGGAAGAAGATCAATAGGAAGACCAAGAGCAATGATACTGGACAGTCTGATGGGATGGTGTGAGAGAAGATCATCAACTGAGCTGATGGCCTGCATGAAGGATTGTGTACTCTGGAGAAGCATAATAGCCAATGCCCGCCAGCACTGCACCTGATCATGATGACCTGGCACATGGGGAAAAAAAGAGTGAAGACTTGTAAACACAGGGAACTGAAAAGTCAAAGGTCTCTCTACTGATGAACTTGTCACCGAAGATTTGAAAAGCTCATTTTGGCTGAAAAATCAAATTATACTGTTAGCAACCTCTGACCTGTACTAATTTCGTGCTAAAGTTCAATGGCATACAGCATCAAAAATGGTCACTGATCACTCTTAATCTGGAGCCCTTTTACTTGGATGTTGTCGGCAGTTGCTGACAGGTTCAGACCATTGTATGTATGGGCCTGTGTACTGCCAGACGTACCTCCAAACTCTGCTCCTGTTTGAGCATCTTCTTTTGTGTGTGAGATATCTCTGTATGTATTGGTGTAACAATGTTTGCAGAGGTTTTTCAGTTTTAACTGGAACAGGGTGGTCTGTTCAAGTCTCTTTAACTACTAAAAATTTGTGGCATTTCATTAAATAAAGTATTTAACATTTTCTAACGGTAAACAGGTACTTACTGGGGTTTCATATATACTAATAGCATCTTCCCCTATCCTTGCAAAATAGTCTCCATTGAAGTTCCACCTAAAGAATAAAAAGAAACTATACTGTTACACTATCAAATTAATGCCACTTTGATCACATTTTCAAACTATATATGGGACACCCAATAAATTTTCACATTTGTACATTTTATCACTAGATGAATGGATGCATCAACAGCAGGCCATCCTGCTCACAACCGAGAGGCCTACAGGAGTGCTGTTAGGGAGGCAAAGTTCCGCAAGGGACATGCAAATGAATGAATGAATATCACTAGATGTGACCCATAAAGAATTGACGAGAAAGTCTTTTGCAGTTGTATACAGTATGGTGTATGGTCTGTGGTCATTTCATGTGTTTATTCATGTTGATGTGTCCATATATCCAGTCTAAAGATTGTGCTCTGGTCTCTATTAGTTCATGCTGCAGATGTTGTCTCAAGATACAGAGAAGATTCTATGCAACACTAATTGCCACAATATTCTGTATCTGAAGATTTGTGCTACCACCAAACTTTGCATTACCAAAATACTTTACAACTGAATACAAAACAAATGAACAAGACCTGCATATATCATTGCCTAGGACAAGTGAAAAAGGGTGAAAATCTGAACTCAAGAATCCAAGAGTCTCAAATCCATGTTCTGGAAGAAGTTGCTCTAGTTCTTTCATCTCAACCTTTTTTTCCTTTTTCCCTAGTCTCTATTTTCATATCTTCCTCTTTTTTCTCCATTTAGGACACATTAAAAAAAAAAAAAAAAAAAGGTAGATCAAGGCGTAAGCCAAGTTTTTCACTGTGCCATCAACTTCAACTGACCATATCTATAACTTTAACAATGTTGCTAGTTCCTATGTGAGATGGGCATGAAGCACTGTCTGTCTCCCAGCAGCCCTTGAGTCTGTAATGTGGGACAGGACTTCAAAATGGACTTGACAAGTTTCACTAAGCAGATGAGATTTGGCCTGCAGATGGTCAGGAGCTAATTTCTCATGGCATTTACTCCTTCACCACTGAATTTATTTCCATGCAGTGCCAGAATAAATTCAGATGAGAAATTATGGTAGTAAAACAGGAATGAAGCTCCTCCTTTTTAATTTAAAAATAAGGGCTGGGCTGGGAATGTGCTACTTTTCATTTTATCTAAATTTTGCCTAAATATGGCTCTGTGCATTGATGGCTCTGTGCATTGATTGCCATAGGTGTGCAAGTATACCAACATTCCCCCCTCCCCTTCCACATTGTTTTGGAAAGAAAGAGTTAAATACAGTTCAATCAAGTACTCATTTGCCACATAATGAAACTTTCAATCATTAGAGGTGCTTACATTTTCTCAAAAAACTTACTTAAAGATGGGCCATGTACTCCTGCTCTCACAGTGAAAGCCTCTCTTCTTGACACCTGACCGTATATCCCATATGATGATAGCCTGTGGGTCTTCATGACTGTCCTGCATTGGGCTGAATGTGACTAAATACCTGAAAACAACAAAACTGATATGGAAAATAGCAAACAGGTTTTTAAAAAAAAAAAAGGTAAAATTCCTGTTTCCATGCCATTAAGGCACATTTGGGATACAGCGTTAGGCCCGGATTTCCACAACCTTCGGCACGTAAAGTGATGTGGTCAGTATCACACCTGGCATTTACCTTCCCAGATTTCTCTGGTACCCATTTTTTGAGGCTGGGTGGGCCTTTTTGGTGTGTATCGAAAAAAAGAAAAAAATCCCACTGCTAGGATTTTAACTTGGTACCACCAGACTAGTAAACCATGCACCTGAACACCTAGCATTTACTGGAAAACCTATGTACCAAATTTACTAGAAAGCTAATGAAGATTTCAACAGTGCAGTTCATCAGATAAAAGATTCTCCTCATTATTCATCAGATAAGAGGTGTCTAGTATCATCATACTGAACTCCACTGTAATTCATAATAAAGTCGAACCTGCTTAATGTCACAGTCAGGACCGACAAAATGTGGTGACATTATGAAGAGTTGACATTAAGCGGAGTTGACATTAAGCAGGGTCCATTACAAAGACTTTAACTGCAGCAGTATAAAGTGTGTCCCACATATGCTACATTAAACACATAATAGACAGCTAAAGCTATCGTCACCAGATACAAAATGTATTAATCACAAAATACAGTAAATCTTGGTCATTAAATTACAGTATCTTATATCTTATGTCCTTCCCCTGCCGTTAAACGTCAATTTTCCTGTTTTCGGCGAGCTTTTCAATCTCATCAAGGGATTTTATGCCTATTACTTTGGCCTCTCTTAACAATGTCCTCTTGGAGTTCCCCATGATCTGCCTCTTTTTATTCGGCCTGTTGTGCTCCACTTGATAGCTTGTTTTGGGATTCTCCGATTGCTTCTTCTCATCATGTGATCAACGTATGTCCATCTCCTTTTCCTGATCACCCATGAGACTGGTTGCTGTTCACTTATCCGTCTTATCTCTGCATTGCTCTTGAATTCGTTCCACTGGACAGCGAGTATTTTCCTTAGGCATCTGTTTTAAAAAAAGTCTAATTTATTGTCTATTTCTTTAGTTGTTTTCCAGCTTTTGCATGCATAAATGAGGGTGGATATTACATTTGAATTAATAGTCTTAACTTGGTTTTCGTGCTTATAACTTTTGAAAACCATATGCTCTCAAGATTCTTGAAGATCGATGCTGCTTTTGCAATTCGAATTCCAACTTCCTTTCTGGTGTCACCATCCTGGTCTATGTAGCTGCCAAGATATGCAAATTGGTTTATTTCTTCAACAGCTGTCCCTTCTACATGTATTTTTCCATTTTGATTAATGAGATGTTTCATTATTTTTGTTTATTCCTTGTTAATTTCAAGTCCTATTTCGCTAGCCAGTGAAGACAGGATGTTTTTTCTTGCATGGAATTCATTGTTACTGATGAGAGTTATGTAATCAGCAAAATCAAGATCTTCTAGTTGGGTCCCATGTACCCAATCAATACCTATGTTACCTGTGCAGCATTTTTTTCACCACGAATGCACATAATTATAGCATAGGTAACACTATAATCAGCATCTGACTTTTCAGCAGAAGCAGTTTTTAAAAAAGCATGATTTTGCATTGTGTAATGGCAACTGGTCTGTTAACATTCATTCATTTGCATGTCCCCTGCGGAACTTTGCCTCCCAAACAGCACTCCTGTAGGCCTCTCGGTTGTGAGCAAGATGGCCTGCTGCTGTTGCATCCATTTCCAGATCGTCAATGATGTCTTGCAGCCATCTGCGTCTTGGTCTTCCTCTTTTTCTTTTTCCCATTATGTATCCTTCCAATACGGTCTTCTCTAAATTATCATGATGTTTAATGTGTCCAAAATATTTCAGTTTTCTCTCTTTAATCCTCTTCACTAGCCAGCCTTCTTCAATATTAAGCTCTTGTAGTATAGATATATTTGTTCTTTTTTGTGTCCACGATATTTGGAGAACTCTTCTGTAGCATTTACACTCAAAGGCATTTATGTGTTTCTCAGCTGTTTTGTTAAGTGTCCAGGTCTCACAGGCATATGTTGCTATGGGAAAGATGCATGCCTTAAAAATCTTATTTTTGTGGTTCTGTCTGCTCCTCTCCACAGATTCTTTATTTGTTTTACTTTCTGAAGAGCGATAGATGTCTGTTAACAAAAAAAGTCATTTATGGGCACTACTGCATTAAAAATGTCCTGCGTCACATTAGGCATACTGTAAATTAACGAGCACACACGTCACATTAGGCATACTGTAAATGAACGAGCACACAGTCTCAAACGCGCTTGCAGACTGAGCAGAAGAAACATCATATCTGATCTGTGATGGACCTGCTGACATCGTCAGTACTATTCTCAGCGGCGCTGTCTGACAAGTGAAAGTCTCGTTCAATTCTGTCTCAGTTTTTAACAAGTTTCCATATAGCTGAAACATCAGTTTCAAATTTATCTGCAATATCTTTTCTCGTAACTTTCATCAGCTTGCTTCAGAATGTCTGCTTTAACCCAGATCGACATGTCTGTGTTTAGTGGCCATTATCTATCACAACGAGAACCACAGAGCAGCTACACGATTCACAATACACTACTCAAGAATGACCAGCTATCAACTTGTGTTGCCAACTTAACACTCCCCACGCCTTGATAAAGAAGACAAGCAATGACCGAAAGCAGGCAGTTTTTAATCATGTTCTTTTGACAAGGCAGCCGTGGTAAGCCTTTCATTTACACCACCTGAGTTTTGATGCCCACATGTTCAAAAGGTTGATGTGGCACATACTCTGTGATCAAACAGCCAGCCCCTTCTTTGATGAGTCAAGACTGAAAAGGCTCTGTGAGATATTTATAGCTTGGATTTGCCCAGTATGTGATACAAAGCGGAGTTTTTAACTCCTCCAGGTGCAAAAATGCGGTGACATTAACTGATTTGTGCCAATAAGCAGAGTGATATTAACCAGAGTAAAGCCCATTAATTACTTGTGGGAGTTGGCCGGGGATACAAATTTCTGTGACACTATCTGGGTTGTGCAACATAGGACTAAAGATCAACGTAGGAAAGACAAAGTTAATGAAGCAAAATGTGAACAACAGAAATGTACTCAGAGTAGATAACAAGTTAGTGGAGGAGGTTAACGAATTTGTATACCTTGGCAGCAGAGTAGTAGAAAATGGAGACAGCACAGAGGACATCAACAGCAGACTTACTAGAGCAAACCAGGCTTTTGCAATGCTACAGAATATATGGAAATCAAATAAACTAAGCATAAATATGAAAATCAGGATGTTTAAGAGTAATGTTCTAAGTGTACTACTCTATGGAAGTGAATGCTGGAAAATCACCAAAACCATAGAAAACAAGTTGAATTCTTTCCAGACTAAATGTTTACGTAGAATTAAAAAAATATTTTGGCCAAACACCATAAGAAATAACATCTTATTGGCAGAAATGCAGATGAAACCACTGACAATTATTGAGGAAAGACGCTGGCGATGGTTGGGACATGTGCTCCAAATGACTGACAACTCACTACCAAAAATAGCACTAAGATGGACACCACAGGGGAGCAGAAGTAAGGGTAGACCAAAAGAGACATGGAGAAGAACAACAGAAAGGATGTTGAGCAATAGAGGGCTCACCTGGGCAAGAGCAGAAAAAAAGGCGAAAGACAGGCATTTGTGGAAAACCCTTGCGGAAGCCCCATGTGCCCTGGGCACTTAAGGTTGAGAGAGAGAGAGAGAGATCTGGGTTGTGACATAAAGTGATGTGATATTAAGTAGGTTCGACTGTATCCTAATTCAGATGCACAGGACTGAAATGCTTACTGGGAAGAAAGGAGCACTGCTCTGATGATTTGAAATGTGGTATGGTTATTTCACTCTTACAGGGCATAAATGAATGCCTGTCTGCCGTATTTATACCTTAATGCACATTAAGAAGAACCATTATAATTACACTGTACAATCTGCCAAGATAATGCAGACAAAAAAATCTGTCTCCTGCTTCCTTATATTAAAAACCGCAGACATCAGAATCTTATAGTGCTGGTCTTAAACACATTTAAGAAAACAGGACACTTGCTCTCTCTCAACAATGGTCTTATAGCACAATGGTATGCACAATCATGATCAATGAGTGCAAGACAATCTCACTTTTAGGACATCCGAGGTCCAATATTATAAAGCATAAAAACATAAACTTCTGGGCTCTTTCTGAGCCACTCAATATATTTTTAATACTAAAATTTACAAGACATGTTCATTTACCTTTCTATCACATTTAAGATTGCCTGATCAACAGACAGCAAATTTTACCTAATAATACAACAGCATATTTATGTTCAAGCCATTATCAAACACCACTAAAAGACCAAAAAAAAAAAAGAAGAAGAAATGGAAAGCAAATACTAACTTGCAGCAGAAAAAAAAAATCTAATATTTTGTAAAACATACATGCTTGCCCATTGTAAACTGGAACAAGCCAATGTATAAGGCACTGCCTAAGCAGACATCCTTACATAAATATCATCATCACAACAACCTACCTTTCACATGGAGAGAAGTCAATTAGCTGCACACCCTGGTGGCTGAATCTCATTATCTGAGAAAACTTTGGCCCACCCCATAAGGCAATGCCTTTTTGATGAAAGGTAGCAAGGTAAGTGCCTTGTGGAGACCACCTTACATATGTCTCTGTCCACCTCTATAAAAAGTTACAAGAGTTTAAAACCCATTAAAACAATAAACATTATTAAAAGAAAGACTATCTTATAGCATCTAATCAATCTGGTGGTAGCTCACGGAAATCTAGACTAAATAAGATAGCAATTAACAAATATTTCAAAATATTTCAACGAAAAGAAAAAAAAAAACCCAGCAGGATTCTACTTCAGTGTACTTTTATTTATCTTTACAAAACAAGTAAATATGGTTTTGATGCTGTATCTCCTGCCAACTTCCCAGAAACATAATTAAAATTTTCTTCTACTTCCCCACTCATCACCATCATTATTGTACAAATATACCATGTCAAATTCATGATAGTCATTATAATTTAAAACATAGTTCTACAGAGACAATGTAGCATTTCTTACAGCTCTTTCTTCAAGCTTCGAAGGCTCTGGACCATTAAGAAAGATTGCTGTCTTCTCCCCTTCACCATAGATGACACTAAACTGATCATAGCACTCCCTGTTCAGGAGAAAACTGCGCAGGTTGCCCTGGAATTTGACACATTAAACAATTAAATAATTACTTTGCATAAGCAATAAATAACAGATAAACATCAATTTAATTAATTACTTCCTGGGTTTATAAATGTTTACTTTCTCATTGTGCCACAAAGTGGAATGTGCAGGGTCTTTTTCTTTTGTCTTGTATCTTGTATCTTATACAGTATATCAGTGATAAGAGTTCTGTGGTAGTAGGTTTTTCTTCTCTTTGTAGGATACTGTTGCAGGTGGTCCTGAACAGTTTCTTCTTGCCTCTTACTGTATATGCAATATGCTCCGATAGTTCATAAACTATTAATTTCATTTCTTTAAAAAACTGTTTAGGTCAATTTATCAACTTTCATATATACTCCATGTTTAATCGCCTTCTCTGCACTCACGTAGACAGATGAAGACTTCACACATCCACCCTCTAGCCTCTACACAGCTCTAAAGGTCCCGCCAAACACCTCTCTTGTGACAAAGTTCAACAGCACCTCAGTCACATGACCAAACGACCAATGTTCACATCATTATCCCATGCCACCTCCTTATGGAAGGTTTGCTGCAGTCTGATTTCTCTTCCTGTCACATGCACCTTATAGCAGTATACTGAATGTTAGGATGTAAGATAGATAACTCATCTGAGAATTGTAAAAATTAATATAAAATGAGTTATCTTCTAAAGTAATCAGCTGTTTGTGAGTAGAGTCCATTTGCTTTGTCTCGGAATGCACGAGGGTCACGGTTGGGGAATGATAGGAAAGAGGTCAGGTGAGAGAGAAATCATATGACTGAGGGACAGTTGTGTTTTGTGTATCGTCTGAGACAGACGTAGATTAGGCTGTTAGGAATGTTGTTGTTTAGTGAAACAGGTGTAGAACAGAGTGTATTAGGTTGTTCTGATGGTGACAGCAGTCTGCCGGGAACATATATCATGGAGATGTCCAGTCCTGTGTCCATGGATTTTGTTGATGCCTTTGTCGCTCTTGTCATATCGCTCATCGACTCATCGTCACTCCGTGCATCATTAAAGTCATTTCAACTGTAAAGTTGCTGCTTCTGTATTACTATTTCCACTGAGAGAGAATGAACCTGGGAGCAATTAAGTCTGTGAAGTGAGTAACAAAATAGACGCAAAACAACGTAGAATACTCGTAGATTAAATGAGATAAAATATTAACAGTAATTGATAAAGTCAACACTTGTACACAGAAAGAACATTATTCCAGTGGATAATAGTGGAAATTTACACAGAGATGAATAGCAATACATCTACAGTTTACATTCTACACACAGAACAGCTGAAGATTGAATCACCCGAGAATCATGCTTTAACCTGGCCAAGCTGAATCCAGCCTCTTTATCCCTGTCCATTCATTTATATCATTCTCATCTTCCTGCACTTGTTTCTTCATTCTCCTCTTTTATGTGCTTTTCATTACTGCTTTATGCCTACTGTCACAACTGAAATATCTGACCTATTTATAAACTAAAATACAGTAATCAAAACTTCAATCACAGAATAAGGCCGATTTAAAACAGAAAAAAAAGTCCCTAAACAAAACAAAACAGACAATTAAGTTGGAAATAAACTGGATTCTAATGCACGTTTTCAGTTTTTATAACTTTTTCTCAGTTAAAACTAGGACAAGAAATCATCTTAAAATGACATACGCAGACATATGACGTAGATAAGTGGGGACAAAAGAATTCTTACCACATCTTGATACTGTTTTGGATCAGGTGGTGTCCACTCCTCTGGTATATTGATGCATCTGTTAACAAAACAGAACAAAATAAAACTGTTATCAGCCTTACCACTATTTAATTCATATATATCATTAAAAGACCTCATGAGTATATAAAAAAAAAATGTCATATACAGTTATCACATTAACTGGCAATTACCATTAAATTACCAATTTAAAAATAAGATAAAACCAAAACTGTTACAGCAACTGGCTTATTTTATCAAAAAACCAAGTAAAATGCAATCAGCTAAATCAGCTGGAGAATAATTGGGCCAGCAGGGATGTTCATTTTGCATGTAGGAGAACCAGCCAATGTTGATTTCGGTTTAACATGTGAGCATTTTGTAAAGATTAAATCTTGTCACAAATAAGGTAAGAAAAAAAATGTCACACAAACACCTGCTTTCTGCTGTTTCTGTTTGTAAAGTGCATTTAATTTTACCAAATTTTTTTACTGAGAAAACTGGCATTTCAGGAAGTTCTTCATGTACAATGAAGGACAGGTACAAATGTCAGTCAGTCAGTCATTTGCATGTCCCTTGAGGAACTTTGCCTCCCTGACAGCACTCCTGTAGGCCTCTTGGTTGTAAGCAAGATGCCCTGCTGCTTATGCATCCATTTGCAGATTATCAACAATGTCTTGCAGCCATCTTCACCTTGGTCTTCCTCTCTTTCTTTTTCACATTATGTACCCTTCCAAGACAGTTTTCTCTAAATTATCATGACGTTTAATGTGTCCAAAATATTCAAGTTTTCTCTGTATAATTCTTTTTACTAGCCAGCCTTCTTCAATATTAAGTTCTTGTAGTATGGATATATTTGTTCTTTTCTGTTTCCATGATATCTGAAGAACTCTTCTGTAGAATTTACTGTAGCATGTACAACTGTACCGGTTTTTAAAAAATCCTAGCACTATGACTGATACACATCGTATTAACAATTTGCCAATGTCACTCGGGTTGAATTAAAGCCTTGCTCTTGCAGTTGCTATGGAGTGTTTTTTAGGCTGAATTTATAAAATTTTTGATTGGAAAATACCCCAAAAGAGAAACCAACATTCAAGTGCACAACATGGTGCTTAAGAAATTAAATAATAGTTGAAAATTATACATATACTGTAGTCAAACTCCCTACTAATTTCAAGTGAAATTACACTCACAGGCAAACAAAAGTTCAAAAGTTGTATTACCTGGAATGAACAAGAAAAAACATTATCACCACAACAAAAGAGTGTTTTTATTCATGTACAGTTTTCTCAGGTATAAATCGGTTAACATATCTGATTTTACCAAGATCCTGTAAAATGTGACACATCCCCCCACCCCTTTTTTTAAACACATTGTGTAAACCATACTCCGCTGCACTGTGAATTTTTGAGAGGGTCATCTTCAGCATTAAATTAGGTCAAGGTAAATCCCGAGCCTTGTCGCCATGGCAACGGCCACTGTGTCCATCCCTGCCCACAGCAACTTCATTCAGTTTCTGCCCCTGGAAAGATCTGATGGAAGTATATCTACTTCATCAGATCCTGTAAATACATGTTCAGGAGATTCTATTCCAACTGTGTGTAGACATTCATTTTGCACAATGGTACATTCCATGGCAAGAAAAACAACAAAAGAACCAAGAGACACGCGAACAGTCCCACTTCTCGATGCTTCATCCTCAGTCACCACAAGTGTCACCACTTACTTCTCAAAATCTGAAAAGTGATTGACTTTGAAGACATGCTGCTTGTCCAGCTTGTATCCATTTGTCATCTTCACAGCTTCATGTGCATTTTGTGGAGAAGAAAACTCCAGAAACATGTATCTGGGAGAAAATATAGGTAATGTTAGTCTAAAAACATGTATCTTGGAGAAAACATAAGTAATGTTAGTCTAAAAACATGTATCTTGGAGAAAACATAAGTAATGTTAGTCTAAAAACATGTTTCTGATGAAAGCTGACCAATAAATTGTACTCCAAACCTCTGAAAAGAAACTTATTAAGAATACACAAGAAATCTCAAGCTGTGTGGCTTAAAACTGTTCATTTTTGCCCCTGATACTTGTATAGCATGATCTAGCGGTGGATGAATGTATGTGTGATAACTCATGTTGTAAACAGTGACAGATCAACAATACAACAACTTCCAAACAAATGAACTGCTGACTTTCACTGCAGCATGGGAATGACCTATACATTGCAGAACAGGTCAATGACCTCTACATTGCAGAACAGGTCCAAGCATAAGTCCAACTCCAAGATTTCACATACATACTCTATGTTTAATCACTTTCTCAGCACTCATGTAGACACAGACCTCACATTCTTCCACACTGCTGTTCTCTCTTCAAATGTCCTGCCAAAAACTCTTCTCGTGAACAAGTTCAATAACAACTCAGTCACATGATCAAATAACCAACAGTCACATCACTTACCTGAACAGCTACAATTCAGTTGGAGTGTAAGTAGCAGTTTTAATGCAAAGGTAGAACAAGTGGAAGGAAATGAGAAACTGATAATAAATGACAAACAAGCTCATGGTCATGAAAGAAAAAAAAAAAAAAAACCAGAAAAAGTCAATGTTTCAGCACTACACCTTTTTCAATGAAAATAAAAGGAAGCATAAACACAAAATTTATGGTAAATATGATCATTTATGTACTATACGAAAAAAAAAAAAAGAAGAAGAAATGTAACAGTCTACTGAGTGTTCACAAAATCCAGGGAGTCCACCTTCAGTGACCACAAGGGCCACAACTACACGTGGAAATCAAGTGGCGGGCTGCATCTAAATCAACAATTTTTTGGCCAATTTACATTGAAAAATGAGAAACAGTGACAATTATGACATAATGCTGAACTGATTATTTTTAATTAGCTTTTTCTTGTCCCGTCAGAACAATTTGTGTCATTTTTTTAAACGTGCTTTTTGTTAATTTTAATCAAATGAATTACATTTACATAATAACCTCACGAGTCACAAAAATGATGCAGCAGGCCAGATGTGGATGACCAGTTACATACCTGCATTAAATGATAAAAATGCAAGTACAACCTACCCCTTTGTAGTCCCATCTTCATTGACAGGGTACTCTGTTTTAACCACATTTCCAAACTTTGAAAACAACTTCTTGATGACATTCTTCAGTTTTTCCAAGCGATCCTTTCCAACCTCAGGGATGCAGTCAACAATTATCACAGAGTCAACACTGTCTGATGGCTTGGGCCTTTTGCGTAAAAAGTCACCCAGTAATTCTGGAAAAGATTTCATACATAAGTCATGAAGTTCATTAATTTTTGGGTGTATGTCTGCTTGCTACAAACTTGCTTCTATAAAGACATGACATTTACACCAACATGCATTTTTCCTTTAATACACTAACAGCCATATGTATGGTGCAATATGCCTCATCTGGCTGGTAGATATTTTGTTTTTAGGTGTCAATCACACACGTTCTCTGCCCAGGAAATCAGAAGTTCTTAAAACCACCAAGGCAACTGCATGATAAAAAAAAAAATTCTGTCACCTTGTGAAAATTCAACACCTTTTGCTCAGAAAACAGAAATCTGAATCACTGAGTTACAAAGAAATCCCCCAATTATTAATAGTCCTAGACCTTCCTATAAAAGCTCTTGACAGCTGCCATGGTGAAGAACATGATTTCAACAAATGTTCAGTCTGGGAATATAATTTACCCAAGTTGAAATAGTTCCCCCTCCCTCCCCCAAATGTAAATTATCTTAGTTTTATTTCATTTTTGTTTTCATTATCCCACTTATTGCTACATACATGGTTGACTGTTATGATCATGAATGTACCTTACACAGTGTCTTACATGCTTGTGGTGCTAAGGATATGTGAGTTTATTAATTTTTGCTGCTGTCAAACTCCACTGCAAGTGCCACCACAGACCTACTCCTCAACAAGGTCATCAGTTTTGTAGTGTGAAAAGGTTAATGGGGTTACAGGCAAACAAATGTGCCCTATGCCCTGTCATGAAAAGACACTCCAATTTCTGAGGCAAATCCTCAAAACAAATGTATCTCTCTCTGAACCTTAAGTGCCCAGGGCACATGGGGCTTCTGCAAGGGTTTTCCACAAATGCCCGTCCTTCGCCTTTTTTTCTGCTCTTGCCCAAGTGAGCCCTCTATTGCTCAACATCCTTTCTGTTGTTCTCCATGTCTCTTTTGGTCTACCCTTACTTCTGTTCCCCTGTGGTGTCCATCTTAGTGCTATTTTTGGTCATCAAACAAACATCAGGTACCATTTTTTTTTTACACTAAACTTGTTGCTGAGCAACAGGAGCTGATCTTCAACTCACTCTCATGAGAATTCAGTTCACTAAAACAGTGCCACTCCTGCACATTCCTGGATTTAAAGCTGACTAAAACTTTATGGTTTTCATATCATAGCCAAAGCACCATGAACATCTCACATACCTGAAAGTGATTTGTGGCATACACCATCAGTGAACCCTAGTTGTATGCTTGTGTTATTGTGTAAGAATAAAGTGACAGCAACAAGTTACTCATAAATCAATGCATCTTAACTATCACTAAACAGTAATGGTAACAACGGACTACTTTGAAACTACACCTGCTACTAGAAAGGGAAAAGACCTTTTAACCCTGATGGGCATCTGTGTGGTGAAGCGCTTAGTGCACTAGTCTCTCATGGTGAGGGTTTGGGGGTTCGAATCTGGCTGAAGGTGCCCCAGTCACCCAGCTGTAGAAATGAGTACCCTACTTCTTCAGGAGTTTTGGAAGGAAAAGTGGCCAGGCATGATGCTGTTCACATCACCCTCTAGTGTGCCAACAGATCAAGGAAAATATGGGCACTAGCACCATATTTCTATTTGCCTCTAAAGCATCACAGGATTATCTTACCATTAACGGTGATAAAATTGAAGATGAGTTTGAATCAGGAAACAAACCCAGTAATAAATGTATGAAAAAAAAAATGATTACAATCCTACATTTTATTAATCTCAGACAATTTTGAAGCAGCTGATGTTAATTATTTTGTGGAAGTGCCACGATTCATTATATTCAGCTGTTTTTTTGTTTTTTTTAATGAATGTGTATATCACTACCTGACTGACCAAAAAATCACTTACACATCAAGCTTGTTATCTCTTGTGCTTGGATCTTCTATTCTGAAAGTCTCATTTCCTCCTTATCTATAATATATAACATATCCTAAGATTTCTCATTTCTTGTATGATGGTGGTGAATCTCCCTGCGGCCACAGGCCAAAAGCTCTTGGCCACTAATGCCACAGTGAAAAACTTGACTGTCTTTTGTAGTTGTTCAGTTTTTGGAATATAAGCAGTTTTCAACTGTATGGTACCCTGGAGCCAGTTTTATTTGTTGTTCTAGTTTTGGGTCATTTCTTATAAAGCCACAAGAAAATCTTATATCACAGACAACAACATGCATTATAATCCCTGGAGGAATGCTACGCTGGGTTTGATATGTCACAGTATAAAAAATAGTTTTGGATAAAAGAGGGTACACATTTTAAAAAGCACAGAATTAGGATTTGAGGTAGTAACTGAGAATGTGAAGACCTTAAAAAAAACCTTAAAATCAAAATACTCTCATCAGTGAAACACAAAATCTCTTTGAAAATATACTAATGTTCCTGTGATCAAGAGCACGAATTGGCCATGACTTGGCACTGCTGACTTAAAATTGTTTGTTGAAACAGAATATTTAGACACATAATTGAAGCACAAACTGAAACACATTATACATGTCTTCACTGTCAACGAATATCTTTCAACTTCGAACTTTAAACCAAATAAAGTCTGTCAAACATATGCACTGTATCATATAGTCAATTAAACACATGCACTGTATCATATAGTCAATCTACTATGTTTAACCTGATGAGGTCTATAACAAAGAGAACTAAAAATTAAACTGAGGAAAGAATGTCAACACAATACAGGTTTTGGGAAACTTTGAGACAGCTCACAAACGGTTGAAAAGTGTGGAGAAAGCCAAAAGGTATAAAGAAATAGAGATGGGATATGTGTTCATATAATAATTTCATTTCACAGGCAATGAAGAAATTTTATCGTTCATAAAGGACTATGCTACCTGATATGTCCCTTCCCAAAGTTCCTACTTAAAACGATGTACGTGGTGGGAAAAAATGTAGACGATATTACCTTCATCTGTGGCATCGTCGACAAAGTCTTCGGGATCACTGAAGTTTGGCGTTTCTTCTTCATTCTCATTTTCATCATCTTCCACGTGTGATTCACTTTCCCGGTTCTTCCTCCCCTCGGTTTCCAGCCTGCCTGCCGCCATGTTGACACCGCGTGGTGGCTTTGATGGTGGAAATAGCTTGTGCTATATGCACGATACATTAGATCGATTCCAAATGCGATACTATGAAAGTGGTTATGTTCAAACATAAAAAGAGGGAGTTTTTTTTTCCTAGTATGCAATGAAGTCGTTTATGCATTGCTTCACATATATTAGATTTTCTCTTCTCTTGTTTTAACAAGTAATTTTAAGGCAGCAAAGCAAAATCATAGCTAGTTGTGTTTTGTTATTGTGATCACCTCCAACTGTTACTAGTACCTATTCCACATTATCTTGTCTTGTCCTTTCTCATTTACTGTTAGGTGTAGAGGTGAAGTGCTATTGTCTTCCAATGGCTCGCCTGTTGGCTTCGTACATTGAGATGTTCAGGCTCTGCTATACCATCGGTCCATCGTTTGAATGGGCGGCCCCTTCCTCTGCCTTTGTTTGGTCTGTAAAACATTGCTCTCTGTGGCATACGTTCTCTTGGCAGTCGTGATACTTGACCGAACCATTTTATTTGCTGTTTTAATTAAACTGCATTTATCACTATTGAGTATGGACGCAGGCATTCAATTTTTCTCTGACCATAAAAAATGCCACATTCCTCAATTATGTCACATTTTTTATGGCCTTAATTTTCTTTTGCGTTTTCTTGGTTATTATGCTTGTTTCTGATCTATAGTAAAAGATATGTAAAGTTGTCACATAGCAAATGCCGTAGGAGATGAAGCGTTAGAGACCTCATTATGCTGGGCCATCAGCGTATGAGGTAGGGTGGCCAGTTCCGTTCCTCGCTGCCTTTCCTTCCCAGATTTTCTATGGTACCCATTTTACGAGGCTGGGTCAACCTGGGGGTCGTATTGGGCTAGGAAAAAAAAATCCCGCTCAGCTCGGGATTCGAACCCTCGACCATTTGGTTGCTAGACGAGTGCTCTAACTACTACGCTAGCCGCTAGTGACACTACGCTAACCGGTCCCCGGATCTAGAGCACTGTGCTTATTTGATACAAGTAACTACTTATTATAACTGCTGCGCTTTTTTTTTTTAGAGACAAGAATGTCTGTTAAGTTTAGTCTTTCATATTCTTTTCATGCTTCTTCTTCTTCTTCTTCTTCTCCGAATGTCTGTCTGCTTATGCTATCAACGTTGCAGGAAGATTCAGACATCAATCAAGAACAATGTGAAAGGCCTGTGTAGCTGTCATGTTTCCTCTGTGTGTCTTTCACACCATGTCCACTTTTTTCTTTGGTCTATATTCAGATATTTGCGAGCTGTATGCACGTGCAGCTGGTTGTTCATGCGTATCAAATGCCATGATATTTGAAGAACTCTTCTGCAGCATTTACATTCAAAGACATTTATGTGTTTCTCAGCTGTTTTGTTAAGTGTCCAGGTCTCACGGACATATGTTGCAATGGGAAAGATGCATGCCCTTAAAAATCTTACTTTTATAGTTCTGTCTGTTCCTCTCCACAGCTCTTTAGTTGTTTTACTTTCTGAAGAGCGATAGCTGTTCTCCTTTTTAATTTCCCTCATTGTATCTCCATTATTAGTTAGCAGTGATCCAAGATATTCAAAACTCTCCACTTCTTCCAGTTTTTCCTCATTGATACATGTATCAGCTGCCTTGTTTGTTTTGTCAGTTGTCATCAATTTAGTTTTATTTCGGATTAAGATAGAGGGTTTGCTCTTCACTATTCTTACGGACTGACATAATTCGTTTTTCCATTCCTTTTTGTGTTGTGGACAGTAATACTGTGTCATCAGCATATCTAATCTCTGGTATTTCATAACCTCCAATTGTTATGGCATCGTAATAGTTCTTTGTCTACAATTTCTCTAACAGTTTTCATTATATTTTTAGTATACAAGTTAAATAAGTAAGGCGACAATATGCACCCCTGTCTACACCTCTATCTACATTTATTATTTGAACCAGTTTTACTGCAATCGCCATTCCTTTTATCTTTTGCTTTCCCTATGCTGTCAGTACTGTGTCATTCGTACTCGAGATGATTAAAGACAGATAAATTGATGGCCGTATTAGGACTGGTTCTAGATAGTCAGAGGCGTACGGGGTAGTTTTACAAAGCGTCCTTGATATTGTTTGCTTTAATTTCTTGCTTTACGTTCCAAACAAGATCTCTGCCAGCTAAGTGACATTTTTATGTTTATTTGTTGTTTCGTCACTTTTGTCTTCATGGATAAATGCATATCTTCGAAATATTGGATTGTTGCTGTTTGTTTTACATTTCTACATGCTCATATCATTGCCTCTTTTGCCATTTTCTTTCACTTCTATTTCTTTCTGTGTTTTATGCGTGTGTAGAGCCGCGCCATAAACTTCTGGTTATTTCTATTCGAAATTGTTAACTTTTACTAATTATTAATAATTATTTATTATCAGTTATTTTATTCTTATTTTAAGACCTTCAGTGAATAATGATTAAGATAAACAAAGACTTCTCAATTTCGGTTCCTCTTCACTAAGCCAGTCTGCTGTTTGTTTACAGGGGGCATCATTAGAATGTGGAATATGTTCTCGGTCACCTGTGGTTCGCAATCTTGACGCAAATTCGGCTATGAATCCTTTCTATTCTATTCTATTCTTCTTCTTCTCTCGCTTCTACCACCAAGACCGCCCTGTGATCCTACTGAATTTACTCCTGTGGTCCTCGATAGTTCACGTGGTCTTCCTATGGTCCCCGAAAGGACCACATGAGATCCCCGAGCGGATAACGAGAGGTTCAGAGTATCGCAGGGCTTGGGCCTGTATTCTCGGTGCACCAGTTTAATATAGATTCGGCCTTTCTCACTGGAAAACCTTGACGTGTTTTAGATATCAGTATATCCCCGCTGGGTGAGAGGAGTTTGTTCATCAAGTCCAGCGTTGGACTTTCTCACCGGAAATCCTCATCGTGATTAGGATACGCATACATCCCCGTCGGGTGAGAAGTGGCTGTCTATCTAGACTGCATTGGTCCAGTGTCTCCAACTTCCGTATTTTGTGGTCGTGGCCGCTACCCTTCCTAGTTGTGACCAGGACGGAGCTTTGTCCAGGAGGACGAATCCTTGCAAGTTTCACCACCTGGGTTAAGCCGGTTTAGGTGTATTATCCCAGTATTGGCGTGTTTAGGACGTGACCGACCTCTAGAGCCCGAGGCACCGTGTCATGAGCAGTCATCAAGTTTCACCTCTGGTTTAAGCCGTTTTAGGCATATTTCACCAGTATGGGTGTATATCGGACGTGGCCTGCCTCTAGAGCTGAGGTTCTGTGGTATGAGTAGCTTTCGCCGCGAGACTACTGGACATAGCGATTAAACTTCACCTTATCCTTTCCATCACCTTTTCACAACGGCACAGCCCGGCAACCTTAGTCGCATTTTCTTCATTGGCCGGGAGGAGTTTCGCTCCACGCGCGGCAGCAGATTTTCGCCAGCAATGTCTTAGTGTAACCACTGGGTTAAGCCAGTTTAGGCAATAACCCCTGGGTTAAGCCAGTTTAGGCAATCTGCCCCAGTATGGGTGTTTATAGGACGTGGCCGGCCTCTAGAGCAGAGGTGCCGTGATTTGAGTAGTCCTGACTTCGAGATTACTGGTCACTTCACTTAATCCTTTCTTTCATCTTTTCCACGACGGTGCTGGGCAGAAACCTTAATCGTATTTTTCTTCATTGGCCGGGAGGAGTTTCACCTCACGCACGGCAGCTGAAGAATCTTCCCAGCAACGGGTTTTAAATCAGTTTTCCTTCTCCTAGATGAGCTACCAAACATGACTCTCATCTACCCGAAGCGTCTGGTTTTCAGGCGCCAGATGTTCGCCTTCGCCCTTTCTCCTGTCAGTTTGAACAGTTCTGCCACGAGAAGGCCAGGAGCTGGACGTGGACTGTCAGAGGCTATTTGAGACGCACGCCTTGGAGACATTTAATTGGAGTGGAGAGCGTATCCCCCACCCCACCTCCGGCTAAAACAGTTCTTAGAACCTCTATTCTATTCCATTTCATTCTATCCCGGAAGGTAGCGTTTGGGGACATTGCCATATCAACGCCACCACCCTTTCCAGTAACTAATATAAGGTGCCTGTCTCTGTCATGCGTTCATTGTGAGTTCGTCGCTTCCGTCTACAGCAGGAACTTGTCATTGTCCCACCACCAGTTCCTTCATAAGAGTTACATTCTTAGCGGTTTGTAGGGTTATTCTCCCATTTCAATTCTTCAGCCCCCCCCCCCCCGAAAAAAACAAATAAATAAAATGCGCCTGTAAAAGCATTCTGGATATATAACTGCAACTATCGTAGACGACAAAGTTTTGTTATTCTCATAACGAATCAGGATTGCTACACGGTCGTGAAACGTGACCAGTTAACAAAAACATGCAATGAAATTTAGAGCAACATAGACGCGGTTTTGAACAAAAATGCAATAAATACTTTTGACAGACAGGAAAAAAAAATAAATGAAGTCATCTTAGAGGTTTCAAAACAACGAAGACTAGAAAAAGACGAGTCAACATTTTTGGACATGTCACGAGAAGACAAAAATTAAATAAGTTAGTAATGACTGGAAAATTAAAAGGAAAAGAGGAAGGCCAAGAGAAAAATAGCATTGTGGACCGACCACTGGAAAAACAAAAGTACCACACAAGACAGAGATGCATGATCGCCAACGCTATCCGACATGGCACATAGTAATAATACTAATAAATGTAAATTGGTAAAAATAATGAATCAAGTCACATTCATTATTATTATTATTATAAGTTCACTGTTTTCTTTAAAGTGCCAAAAGCTAACAACATGCATCATTGTTAGTCATGGCCATTCGGTAGGTGATGAATATTTTTGCAGCTTCGACAAGGACAATCCCTATCGTACTACCCAGTTTGAAGTAGAAAGGACATTCCATATCATACTGGCCAGGTTGATTTAGCGCATCATTTTGCTTCCAGGAATGGTTCTAAGGACTGTTATTGCGTCTTAAACAGCCTCTGGCAGTCAAGTCCAGCTCCTGGCCTTCCCGTGGCAGAACTGTTTAAACTGACAGGAGAAGGGGCGAGGGCGAATATCTGGCACCTGAAAACCAGATACTTAGGGTAGATGAGTGACACGTTTGGTAGCTCATCTGCCGCTGTTGGCGAGATTCTTCAGCTGCCGTGCGTGGAGCGGTGCTCCTCCCGCCAATGAAGAAAGGTGCAAATGGGGTTGCCGCGCAGCATCACTGCGGAAAAGGTGGTAGAAAGGATAAAGCGAAGCAAACAGTCTAATCACGGCACCTCTGGTCTGGAGGTCGGCCACATCCTGAGTGCAGTCATATCGGGTGAAATGCATGAACCGGCTTGTCCCAGAGGTTAAGACACTGCTGGCGAGACTCCTCGAATGCCGCGCGTGGAGTGAAGCTCCTCCCGGTCAAGGAAGAAAATGCGGAAAAGAAATAAAGGTTGCTGTGTGGTGCCAATGTGAAAAGGTGGTGGAAAGGATAAAATGAAGTTTAATCGGTATGTCCAGTAGTATCGCTACGAGAGCTATACCACGGCACCTCTGCTCTAGAGGCCGGCCACGTCAGAAATACACCTACACTGGTGAAATATGCCTAAACTGGCACACACCAGGGGTGGAACTTGATGGCTAGACATGTCATGCCACCTCCACTCTAGAGGTCGGTCACGCCTGATATACACCCATACTGGTGAATTTTGCCTAAACCGCCTCACTCCAGGGGTGAAACTTGAAGGCTATGCATGTCACAGTACCTCTGCTCTAGAGGTCGATCACGTCCCAAACACGCCCATACTGGGATAATATGCCTAAACCGGCTCAACCCAGGGGTGGAAGTCACTAGTGGCGAGGATTTGTCCTTCTGGACAAAAGCTCCATCCTGGTCACAACTAGGAAGGGTAGCGGCCACGACCGCAAAATGCTGAAGTCGGAGACACTGGACCAGGGCAGTCTAGATAGGCAATCACCTCTCACCCGGCGGGGATGTATGCGTATCCTAATCACGCTGAGGTTTTCCGGTGAGAAAGTCCAACTCTGGACTGGATGGGTAACCACCTCTCACCCGGCGATGATACACGGGTATCTCAAAACACATCGAGGTTTTCCGGTGAGAAGGTCCAACTCTGGCCTGGGTGGGCTACCGCCTCTCACCCAGCGGGGATGCACTGATATCCTAAACACGTCGAGGTCTTCCGGTGAGAAAGTCCAACCCTAGACTAAACTGGTGCAATGAAAACCACGGTGTCACGCAATCCCGCTTCTGAGACCCACCAAGAATACAGGCTAAAGCCCTGTGATACTCTGAACCCCTTGTGGTCCTCTCGTGGATCTTGTGTGGTCCTTTCTCCACACAGGAGACGACGGGACCTAACGAGGACCACATGCGTAAATTCAGTAGGACCACAGTGCGGTTTTGGTGGTAGAAGCGAACGAAGAAGAAGAAGCTTCTAGAAATCTAGCCATTAAAAATGGTTAACGATTAACACTACATACTTTTCCTCTGAAACGAGTGCCACGAGTGAAAATAACTGATTTATTTTTTTTTTTTGGGGGGGGGGGGGTTGAACATATACACATTATAAGGTAAAATTCCCGTTTCCATGCCATTGAGCTATTTTGGGGAATACGGTATTATGCCCGTATTTTCCATGACCTTCAATCCCACTGGTGGGACTGAACCCGGTACCACCGAATTAGTAAACCGAGCGCCTAACCACTCAGCCAACAAGGCTGGCGTATATACAAGTAAATAAAAGTTTTGCCGAATTAATACTATCAAGGCGATACTAGATACTTGACAAAAATTGAATGCTTTCTTGTCCAATGCAATGATGATAAGAGTGGCTGGGGGTGTGAGGACGCCTGTTCGACGAGGCAATCAGCGACCATAACTGATATGCCAGCGACAGGTTTAACGAGCCATAGCTGACCAAGACCCTGTCCCACCTCTCCGTGGTACTATAGTGTGGCAGAACTTGGGAAAGACCATAAAAGGAAGCCAGGTCCCGTTCGTACTATTGTACTGAAGAACAGGGAGCAGGAACAAATATATATTTACAATAGCCCCAGTAACAGGCCTAGCCTGGCTAACCTGGCAGGGAACGCCATAGTCCCCATGGTGATGGAGTCTGCTAAAGAAGCACTGCACACCCTCTGCTTTTTAACTGTAATCAAGGGTTGACAAAATAGCTGCCATTACCCACTACCACGCCGATACGATGCTGTGCCTCAATACCTCTACAGCATCGGCTGCAAGAGCAACAGCTCGCAGTTACAGGGAGTTCGTATAAGATTAAGAATGGCAGGTTGCCGTGGCTTACGCTGACAGTGGTGTCGGCGCTTTCTTGGCAGGCTGCCGTGCCAAGTGTTGCATTAATTTTATTGCTCAGCGCCCAAAAATGTTTCCAACTATCCAGACCAGTTTTTTCTTTGTTTTTTAAAAAGCAATTTAAATGACACATAACTTCATTTATAGAATCTTCATTCATTTCCACGTATTTTGATGTAATACACACGTGTTGATCACGGAATTTAGTTTGTTACAATGACTTTTACACAGGAAAATATCAAGACACCCGTTCGGTCATGTGACGTCCGCGTTTGGTAAAAAAGGAAGGTCCACATTTTAGCTTCGGCATCGAATGAGTAAGCTCCGCCACAACGGGGACTTCAGTATTAAATTAAGAGAGAAAGCACACTGCCGGCAAGACTCTTCGGATGCCGCGCGTGGAGTGAAGCTCCTCCCGGCCAAGGAAGAGAATGCGGAAAAGCAATCAGGGTTGCTGTGTGGCGTCGATGTGAAAAGGTGAAGGAAAAAGATAAGGTGAAGATTAATCGGTATGTCCAGTAGTATCGTTGCGAGAGCTAATCATACCACGGCACCTCTGCTCTAGAGGCCAGCCACATCAGAAATACACCTACACTGATGAAATATGCCTAAACCGGCATGCACCAGGAGTGAGACTTGCTGGCTAGGCATATCATGCCACTTCCGCTCTAGAGGTCGGTCAAGCCCGATATACACCCATACTGGTGAATTATGCCTAAACCGGCTCACTCCAGAGGTGAAACTTGAATGCTATGCATGCCATGGCACCTCTGCTCTAGAGGTCGGTCACGTCCCAAACACACTCATACTGGAATAATATGCCTAAACCGGCTCAACCCAAGGGTGGAAGTCATTAGTGACGAGGATTCGTCCTCCTGGACAAAAGCTCCATCATGGTCACAACTAGGAAGGGTAGCGGCCACGACCACAAAATGCTGAAGTCAGAGACACTGGACCAGGGCAGTCTAGATAGGCAACCACCTCTCACCCGACGGGGATGTATGCATATCCTAATCGCGCTGAGGTTTTCCGGTGAGAAAGTCCAACTCTGGACTGGATGGGCAACCACCTCTCACCCGGCGATGATACATGGGTATCTTAAAACACGTCGAGGTTTTCCGGTGAGAAAGTCCAACTCTGGCCTGAGTGGGCTACCGCCTCTCACCCAGCGGGGATATGCTGATATCCAAAACACGTCGAGGTTTTCGGGTGAGAAAGTCCAACCCTAGACTAAACTGGTGCAACGTAAACCACGGTGTCACGCAATCCCGCTTCTGGGACCCACCAAGAATACAGGCTCAAGCCCTGCGATACTCTGAACCCCATGTGGTCCTCTCAGGGGTCCCGTGTGGTCCTTTCAGGGACAACACGGGGGATCACAGGACTTAACATGGACCACAGCCGTAAATTCAGTAGGATCGCGGGGCGGTCTTGGTGGTAGAAGCGAACGAAGAAGAAGAAGAGAGAAAGCTAGGGCCTGGATGTTGTAGATATTTCATTCGAGTCTGTCCATGAATGATGATGTGGACATCGGTCATATAGGTTTGTTTTTTTTTGTCCCATATACTGGCACCAGGTGCCGAGCTGGACATCGAATTCGGCATTCACATCAGTTCAACCTGCTTTAAGCTTTTCAGCAAGCGATGCTCATAGTTGTTGTTGCTATTATTATATACATATTGTTTTTTTGAACCGGTAGAAAATATAATTTATTCCCTGTCAATGTATTCCTCCCCCACCCCCTTCGTTAGCGAAAAAACTCAAGATATTTTGCAATCGCAATTTGTCGGCTTAGTTTCGCCTTCATCCCTGAGTATACCAGTCTATCAACACAACACAACTACTTCGAAAAATCCGCACACTATGTGAGATCGTTATGTTCACTTCTCTCTTTGAGATTTGTCACACACTGACTACCAAGATAATGTATAATATAGATTCGTCTCTCAGCAGGGGCACACAACCTAGTGGGAACAATGAGTTGGTCAAGATCTAGCCCAACTTCACCATCTGGCGAAGTCTTCCCTCTTGTTAGTTCAAACTGTATTTATAACCAGTTCTTTGGAGGATATCGGTATATTTTATGTGCACCCCAAAAAGTCAGCTGACCCGGTGACAAGTGTTATGAGTTATAAAATCAAGTCTTGCGGTATAATATATAATATTTTTTAATGCCATTGGGAAAATTAATTGAAACTTTGTATGGTGACCTCGAAAGCCTACGACAGATATCAACATTCTTCAAAGTTATTGAAGTTGACGTCTGAAAATGCTCGAAGAAGAAGAATTAAAACACTGAAAAAAATCATTCAAAGCAGATATATATATATATATATATATATATATATATATATATATATATATATATATATATATATATATATATATATATAAATCGAACACTGCTGGCGAGATTCTTCGGATACCGCGAGTGGAGTGAAACTCCTCCCGGTCAATGAAGAAAATCCGAAAAAGCAATTAAGGTTGCCGTGCGGCGCCGATGTGAAAAGGTGATGGAAAGGATAAAGTAAAGTTTAATCGTTATGTCCAGTAGTCTCGCGGCAAGAGCTACTCATACCACGGCACCTCTGTTCTAGAGACAGGCCACGTCCGATATACACCCATACTGGTGAAATATGCCTAAAACGGCTTAAAACAGGGGTGAAACTTGATGGCTATGCATGTCACGGTACCTCCGTTCTAGAGGTCAGTCACGTCTTAAAGACACCCATACTGGGATAATATGCCTAAACCGGCTCAACCCAGGTGGTGAAACTTATTAGTGGCGAGAATTCGTCCTCCTGGATAAAAGCTCCGTCCTGGTCACAACTAGGAAGGGTAGCGGTCACGACCACAAAATGCTGAAGTCGGAGACACTGGACCAGTGCAGTCTAGATAGGCAACCATCTCTCACCCGACGGGGATGAATGCGTATCCTAATCACGATGAGGTTTTTCGGTGGGAAAGTCCAACGCTGGACTGGATGAGCAACCACCTCTCACTCAGCGGGATATACTGATATCCAAAACACGTCGAGGTTTTCCGGTGAGAAAGCCAACTCTAGGTTAAACTCATCATCATCATCATCACGTGCCGTGCCGACTGGCGTTGGCTATTATGCTTCTCCAGAGTATCTGATCCTTCATGCAGGCCATCAGCTCAGTTGGTGATCTCCTCTCACACCATCCCGTCAGACTGTCCAGTATCATTTCTCTTGGTCTTCCTCTTGATTTTCTTCCTTCTATTTTTCCTGTTGTTATAATATTTTCATAGATTAAACTGGTGCAACGAAAACAACGGTGTCACGCAATCCCGCTTCTGCGAACCACCGAGAATACAGGCTCAAGCCTTGCGATACTCTGAACCTCTTATGGCCCTCTCGGGGATCTCGTGTGGTCCCTAAGGGACCACGGGATCTATCGAGGACCACAGGAGTAAATTCAGTAGGATCACGGGGCGGTCTTGGTGGTAGAAGCGAACGAAGAAGAAGAAAAAATCGAAAATTAGGTTTTCGAAAAAAGTCAGTCATAAAAAGTATCCAGTTGTTTAAAAGTCATAAAGAAAGAAGATAATGAAAGTAAAAGATTTTCTATCGTATTCCTTTATTATAACAAAAGTCAGCATGAAACAAAGTAAATGTTTGTTGAGTATCAAGTATTCTCGTATTCGATTTCCTGAATATATCGAAGACAATATTCGCCATTAAGGGGGAGACAATCTAGATCTATACAGTGAGAAACAGCAGTACTTGTCGCTTAAAAATTACTACAAGTTAGAACATGCCAGATCGACTGTATTAAGAGAAGAAAGATGAATAATTCTTTAATGTACATTAATATGCGAAAATAATACATAATGGCTGGTCAAAATCCAGTCCAGCCTCACTCAGAACTTCTCCTAACAGCCTATTCCTAAGTATCAACTCACTTGTCATAATAAAGAGAAGATGGAAGGAAGTAGGAATCAGTGTTGGCGTAGCATTTTATTTGTTATTTCCATTTTCACATGGTTAAACCAAAAAAAAAAAAATCATTCTAAACATAAAGGTCAACTCAAACATTGCCATACCGTGTGTGTGTGTGTGATGAGGGAAGAGAGATAACTCTTACAGCAATAATCTCTGAGTCAGGTCTTATTTTTGCATGTAGTCTTGCTGCATAACATTGTTGTGTTGGTAGTTACAATATATCTCATCTTATAAATTGAAATCTGTAAATCTCACATCCTTCCCGTGTCGTTAAACATCACATAGGGCTTGCATGGTATTTCGCCAAGTTTTCATGTTTTCAGTGAGCCTTTCAACCTCAGCAAGGGATTTTATACCCACTAAACTGGCCTCTATTAGCACTGTTCTCTTTAGTCTCACGTGATCGACCTTTTTCTTTGGCCTGTTGTGTTTCACTTGATAGCTTGTTTTGGGATTCTCTGACTGTTTCTTATCATAACTTAACTGCCCTATGCCATTTCCTTTTTCTGATCACCCATGAAATAGGTTTGCTCATCTGCCTTATCCCTGCATTGCTTTTGAATTCGTTCCACTTTATACAGTGTATTTTCCTTAGGAATTTGTTTTCAAGAATCTAGATTGTTGTTTATTTCTTTAGTTGTTTTCCACTTTTCACATGCATAAATGAGGGCGGATATTACATTTGAATTGAATAGTCTTAGCTTGGTTTTTGTGCTTATTAACTTTTGAATGCTATATGTTCTCAAGATTCTTGAAGGTCACTGCTGTTTTTGCAATTCTAACGTCCTTTCTGGTGTCACCATCCAGGTCCATTAGGTGCGGAGGTATGCACATTGGTGTACTTCTTCAACGTATATTCTTCCTTCTTGATTAATGGGAAGTTTCAGTATTTCTTTTTTTTTTTCCTTGTTAATTTCAAGTCCTATTTTATTAGCCAGTGAAGACAGGCTATCTGTTTTTTCTCGCATTGTCACTGATACGAGTTGTCATCTACAAAATCAGCATCTTCTAGTTGGGTCCCATTACCCAGTCAATGACTGTTTTACCTGTGCAGTATTTTTTCATTATGAAGTTTATGACAATTCCAAAAAGCAAGGGAGATAGTATACATCCTTTTTTCATGCCTGTTTCAATCTGGAACCTTTCTTCATTCCTTTTTCTGTGCTGAATGCACAAACATATCCATTGCAGAGGTCTCTAATGATGTTGACAGTCTTAGATGGTATTCCATATAGACTTAAAATTCTCCATATTGAATCTCTGTGTATGCTATCAAATGCCTTTTTAAAGTCTATGAAGTTCAGGATTAATGGTTTCTGCTTTTCAATATGTTCTTCAAGTATTATTATGGGAGTCTTCTTCTTCTCTTCTTCTTCGTTCACTTCTACCACCAAAAACCGCACTGTGAACCTACTGAATTCATGCCTGTGGTCCTCATTAGGTCCCGTGGTCCCCTGTGTGGTCCAAAATAGACCACACGAGATCCACGAAAGGACCACAAGAGATTCAGAGTGTCACAGTGCTTTAGCCTGTATTCTTGGTGGGTCTCAGAAGCGGGATTGCGTGACACCGTGGTTTTCATTGCACCAGTTTAGTCTAGGGTTGGACTTTCTCACCGGAAGACCTCGACGTGTTTAGGATATCAGTGTATCCCCGCTGGGTGAGAGGCGGTAGCCCACCCAGGCCAGAGTTGGACTTTCTCACCGGAAAACCTCGACGTGTTTTGAGATACCCGTGTATCACCGCCGGGTGAGAGGTGGTTGCCCATCCAGTTCAGGGTTGGACTTTCTCACCGGAAAACCTCAGTGTGATTAGGATACGCATGCATCCCCGTCGGGTGAGAGGTGGTTGCCTATCTAGACTTCCCTGGTCCAGTGTCTCTGACTTCAGCATTTTGCGGTCGTGGCCGCTACCCTTCCTAGTTGTGACCAGGATGGAGCTTTTGTCCAGGAGGACGAATCATCGCCACTAGTGACTTCTACCCCTGGGTTGAGCCGGTTTAGGCATTATCCCAGTATGGGCGTGTTTGGGACGTGACCGACCTCTAGAGAAGAGGTACTGTGACATGCATAGCCTTCAAGATTCACCCCTGGTATGAGCCAGTTTAGTCAAAATTCACCAGTATGGGTGTTTATCAGGCGTTACCGACCTCTAGAGCGGAGGTGGCATGACATGTCTAGCCATCAAGTTCCACCCCTGGTGTGTGCCGGTTTAGGCATATTTCACCAGTGTAGGTGTATTTCCGACGTGGGCGGCCTCTAGAGCAGAGGTGCCGTGGTATAGCTCTCGTAGCGATACTACTGGACATACCAGTTAAACTTCACTTTCCACCACCTTTTCCCATCGGCTCCGCACAGCAACCTTTATTTCTTTTCCGCATTTACTTCCTTAACCGGGAGGAGCTTCACTCCACGCGCGGCATTTGAAGAGTTTCGCCAGCAGTGAGACAAGCCGGTTCATGCATTTCACCCGACATGACTGCACTCAGGACGTGGCCGACCTCCAGACCAGGGGTGCCATGATTTGACTGTTTGCTTCGCTTTATCCTTTCTACCACCTTTTCCGCAGTGATGCTGTGCAGCAACCTCATTTGTACCTTTCTTCATTGGCCGGGAAGAGCACCGCTCCACGCACGGCAGCTGAAAAATCTCGCCAACAGCGATTCTTGGAGTAAAGATCTGGTCGAGACAGCTTCTCCCTTTTTGAAATTCTGCTTCTTTTCTCATTGCAGCATCCACTATATCTTGAATTATATTCAGAATCACTGTGCAAAATATTTTTAACACAACTGATAGTAAGGTTACTCATTTCCAATTATTGCAGTCGCTAAGGTTGCTTTTGTTTGGTATTTTAACGATTTCCTTTTTTCCATTTAGAACGGACCTTTTCTTTTGTCCAAACTTTATTAAACATTCTCTGTAGTTGGTCATGCTGTCAGTGTTAATAGCTTTTAACATTTCCGCTGTTGTTTCATCTTAACCTGCAGCTTTGTTTCAATTTTGTTCAATGTAATTCATCTAGGTTGACAGTTCTTTTGGGTGTGGTCAATTAAGTATTTCTTGGAAGTGTTCGACCTATCTTTTCTTTTGATCTTTGCTTGATGTTAATAAGGTGCCAGTTTTGCTAAATATTGGTCTTTCTTTGGATATAGTACCTGTTAGCATCTTTTGTAGTTTTGCTGCTCTCTGCTTATTTTGCCATATTGTCTATGTATTCTCTTTTATCCCTTCTAGCTGAACTTTTTATTTACTTTATTGTTTAGTTCTTTGTGTGTTGCTTTTGCAAAATCTTTTCCAAGATATGCTTTTGGCTGCTTGTCTTTCATGTATGTATTTCCATGTGTTATCTGATATCCATGCTTTTTTTGCTGTGCTGTAAGAAATATGTTATACTACACAACAGTATAATGAAAAAAAGGTGAAGAAAGATGTTTATGAAAAACCCTTGCAAAAGCCCCATGTGCCTTGAGCACCTAAAGGTTCAGAGAGAGAAAGAACTTGTGTTTGTGTCGTGCAGTTAACAGGGCTGAGTAAGACCCTTTCCTTATCATGTTTCTCCTGGAAGCAAAATGATGCGCTATTTCAACGTGGCCATTATGACAGGGATTGTCCTTGCTACTTCAGCCTGCAAAAATGTTCAACTCATCACCTACCAAATGGCCATAACTAACATTTTTTTTTAACTTGAAAAAAAAAAATCAGTGCCCAAATGTTTTACTGAAAATTATGCCTATAGTTAGCATTTGGCATTTTAAATTATGAACTCTCCGCAGCAGAACAAAACCACATGACTGGTTATTTCATTTGTAATTATTATTTCTTTTTAAAAAAATGCTGTTTAAATAGCTCACAGTTAAATAGATTCAGTATGTGATTTTTTAAAAAAAAATGTCTGTGGTAGCACAAAAGAAACTGATTCATTTTCATTTCATTTCTTTGACTCTGCTGCTGTTTGAGCTAGCGTGCTTAAACTTGAAACAACGGCAAAGTATTTGCAAGTCTTCTTTAATTGTACTGAGTCTATACGTAATGTGTTCTCAGTATCTGAAAGGTATTCCTATTGTAAATCTTTGAGTGCTGGACAATCTAGAAGATGATGTGTGTCACTTACATCTGGGGTGGTCATGTACAGGACAAATGCTTTGCCTGTGCTTCTCATTCATTCAGCTGTTCCTCTTTTTTGTTATTTCTTATTTGTTTTACTATCTGTAATGAAGTCAGACTGTTGGGCTTGGTTCTTGTTGTGCTTTTTTGTTTTGTTTTGTTTTTTTTTTTTTTTTGGCTAATGTAAAGAAACTGATTCCACTACACCAGAGATAATGTCCATTTCTTTTCTGCTGGCAACGTCAAAGTATACAGCCTATATAATGGAGGACAAATGAGCGATAAAATATGGTCTTGGTCATTTTAGTATCTGCACCATCCCTCTACCAGGGCTGTGGAATGGGAATCAGAGTGAAAGACCAGCCATTTTCACTCTGAATTCAAGGTATACTTGATCTTTTTTCTCCAATTTTACACTTCCAAATGATGAATTGAAAAAAAAACCCCAAAAAACTCAATGCTATAAATGAAACACAGAATATTATTTGCTGATACATTTTCACAATTCAAAATCTTTAATTATACATTCACCATTTGTAACGCTCATTATTAGTCCAACAAATTTTCATGAAGTATTAAATAATACAGATTTTACAAATCATTTGACACAACAAATGTATAAATTTGAGATGAAACGTTTGTTGCATGACAAAGTGCTCACGAGTGTTATGAATACAATAGTTTGACAAATTATTCTAACACACCACAGAAAACAAGATCATCCAAGCATAAAAGTATGAGTTATAAATATAGGAAGAAAGTCGATAATGACAAAAGATTAGACGCAGGAGACAAGCACCAACTGTACAACAAAACTGAGGATTATTACAAAACAAACAATTATGTAGCATTTGATAGCAAAAAATTAGAGACCACACTAATCCAAATGAACTTCTACAAGTTACTGTCCTCAATTCTTCAGTCTTGAAGTTCCATTGGGATGAAATTCCGGGCCGGAAGAGTTGTTTTATCCAGATCAGCAAAATATCTGTGCTCAAGTACGTCTTTAGCTGATATTCTCTTAGCTGGGTCATAGGTCAGCATTTCCTAAGAAGAAGTTATATCACAAATGTACAGTATACATTTAATAACTCGCTGAAAACAAAAATTGGCGAATTACAATGTGAGCCCTGTGTGATGTTTAGAGGCACGAGAATGATGCAAGATAAGCTAGTTTTCTTTTTGTTGCTGCTGCCATTCCAGATTAACACTTTGTGTCTGGATGGGCAATCACCTCTCACCCGGTGGGGATATACTGATATCCAAAACACGTTGAGTTTTTCCGGTGAGGAAGTCCAACTCTAGATTAAACTGGTGCAATGAAAACCACAGTGTCATGCAATTCCGCTTCTGCGACCCACTGAGAATACAAGCCCAAGCCCCGCGACACTCTGAACCTCTTGTGGTCCTCTCGGGGGACCATAGGACTTATCAAGGACCACAGGAGTAAATTCAGTAGGATCACGGGGCGATCTTGGTGGTAGAAGCGGAAGAAGAAGAAGAAGACTTTGTGGACCACAGTTATTTACCCTGAAAAACCCCCAGTTCCCAGCCATTTTCCTGAAAAATGAACTTTTTTGAGTGGACTTAGAAAAATATGCGTATCTCCTCTCATCACTGAAATAAATTAATCCAAGTTGGTAGACAGACTCTCAAGACCCTCTAGTACTTCTTGAGTGTGTGATATCTTGTGAAACAATTATCTGGATGCAATGGGACTTGACAACTTTTACAAATAAATTTTGTTTCACTCTTTTTCTCATTGACCAAGCACACTCTGCACTTCCTAGATGATGCTTTTTTAGTGCCTTCATCCTCAGGCTTCACCAGGACATGATCCTTTACTATTGCAAATAATCGTTGTTGTGCACTGTTGATATCATGCGGACAAGTCTGTTTTCTTTCCTTCATCAGTCAAAAGCTGCTGTTTCAGTTTATACAACTCTTGAAATTTAGGCAAAAAATAATCCAGCAGAGGTTTTATTTTGCTAATTCTACCTCCCCTGGGAACAAACTGTGTTAAGAGCACACTTATCTTAACATAGTGTTTGTGAGACAGGGAACATAGATCTGTTTGCTTAAAAACTCTAACCTACCTCTGTAGCCCAGAAACCTGTAGCAATCAACACTAATTGTAATTGTTATTTTTGTAAAATGTAATGTCAGGTTGGTGGACGGATGGGGACATGGAGATCTCTGGCGGGGATGAGGGAAGTCTGGTGTGAAACCAATGAATCCAGGACGTGACAAGCCTATGGGTCTTTACAACAATGGCTATCAGAATGATGTAAACAAAACAGAGCCAGTAGACTATGGGTGGCGGGGAATGGATATCGTTGAAGCGCTCATCAGATTCCTCATCTCAGAGTCAGAGTGTCTTTGTGGAACTGTCTCAAAACCATCTGACATGGAGAAGGGGCTTAAGTACAGCCACCAGAGGCCGGAAAACAAAGTTTTGGCCAGGCCAGCCACACTGTCTTCATGGCAGTCCGAGCAAGACCACAGTCTGCCCTAGCAAGGAAAGGTGCTGAAGTCGGAGTTACCCAGCCAAAAGGCGCATCGCAAAAATCAGGGTAACACGCATTATCGCTAATGAAATGTCTCTATCAGCAGTTTTCAAACATGGTGCTCGCCCTATGAAGACTAACCAGGCAGGTGCAGTGCCGGGCCCCCTGCCTCGAAAGGGTCCACCCAATGCTACTGGAGGTCCTCTCAGTTCGTCTTGTGGAGTCAGGAGACATGAGAGTGGAGCTACTGGCCAAAAAATACAACGGAAGAAAACAGCCAAAAAGCAAGAGCTTAAAATAATGCAGTGGAATGCTGAGGGTGTCAGCAATGTCAGAGATGGCTATAGCAAAAAGGTGGAACTAGAGAACATACTTTTTACAGAGCAGGTAAGTATATGCTGCATATAGGAGACACACCTAACCAAAGATGCCGCCTTTAAAATCAGAGGTTACCAGTGTTTTAGATCAGACCGACAGGACAGAAGAAAAGGAGGAGTACTCACACTTGTTAAGAATAACATCATCGCATGTCAGGTGGGAGTGTACATGGAAGGAGCCGAATACCAGATGATCCATCTAAAAAGTAGTAATACAGATTTCCACCTCCTTAACTATTACTGTCCTAATGACCGCCCACTTGCTTTAGAAACAAATCCCACACAAAGAGAGACTGATGGTCTGTGGTGATTTTAACAGTCATTCCCAGAGCTGGGGCTATGACCACATAGACGAGAGGAGAGGAAGTTGAGAGCTGGCAGGATGATAATGGACTTCTCCTGATCAACCAGCCAATGGATCCCCCAACATTTTACTCAAGGGCTTGGCATACAAAATCAACACCAGATCTGGCATTCCACTCTCCAGATCTGAAGTGGAACATTACACGTGAAGTTGGAAAACAACTTGGAGGTAGCGACCATCGACCAGTCTTCCTGACAATAGAAAATGAACTCCTTAACACCAGTAGCCCTCTCCCCAGATGGAACTATAAAAAAGCAAACTGGACAATGTACAGATATCCTGGTGGGACAGCTGTCCATAGAAGGTAAGGATATTAACAGCATAGTGAAGGAATTCAATGCTTGTATCCTTCAAGCCGCTCGTGAAACCATTCCCAGAGGAGCTAGCAGGGACTATAAACCATACTGGTCTAGTGAGCTGGGAAAACTCCATGATGACGTGGAAGCAGCTCGAAAGCAAGCAGAAAATAGACCATGCCAAGAACACCACAATAATTACCAACATTCTAAGGCCAAATTTCAGAGAGCAAAGCTGCAAGCCAGATGGGAAAGTTGGAGAGAAAAAACGGAGTCCCTAAACTGTGGAAACTAATCAAACAGTTAAATGATGAGAGTACTGGAAGAAGTACAAAGGTTACACTAATAGAGGATGGGAAAACTATTATAGGTAAGCAGGTAGCAGATCACTTTGCTCGCATGTTTGCACAGGACTGCAACATTGATATCCATCCAGAGAAAAAGCGTACAGTGCGCATCGAGCCACAGAAAGAGGAGGAACAAGTCAGAAAAGTGGAGGTCATGGATGCACCAATCACACGCAGTGTTAGACCTAGCAGTTAGTAAACCGAAACCAAGGAAATCACCAGGACCAGATGGAGTGTCCAATGAAATGATCAAGAACCTGGGAATGGCAGCAATGGGAAAGCTGTTGGATATTTTCAATAAGTGCTGGAGAACAGGTAAGTTACCTCAAATCTGGAAGGAAGCAAGCATGGTACCACTGCTAAAACCAGGGAAAAACAGTGATACTGCCTCCAGCTACAGGCCAATCAGTCTCACTAGCTGCCTATGCAAAACGATGGAACGCATCATTGACCTGAGGCTAAAATGGTACCTAGAAAGTGAAAACCTTCTCGTTCCACAACAAGCAGGATTTAGGCAGTACTACAGTACGGAAGATCAAGTGACCTATCTCTCTCAAGAGATTGAGGATGCATTCCAAGAGAAAAACCTTGTACTAGCAGTGTGGATAGACCTGAAGAAAGCCTTTGATAAAGTATGGAAAAAAGGTCTGCTGTGGAAACTAAGAAACTGCAATGTGAATGGAAGACTGTACAACTGGATAAAGTCCTATTTACACAATAGAAGAGCTAGAGTAGTAATGGATGGACACAAAAGCCAGAAAGTACTTCTGCGACACGGTGTACCACAAGGAGGAGTCCTTTCGCCTACACTATTCCTTGTATTCATTAATGACCTGGTCAAGGAACTTCCCTATGGAATCAAAGCGGCACTGTATGCAGATGATCTGGTCATGTGGTGTACAGATGAATATGCGACAGTTGCTACACAGAGACTCCAAAGAGCAGCAGACATCTTGACATCATGGACAAACAAATGGTGTGTAAGTATCAACACAGAGAAATCAAGTACCACTCTGTTCACCCTCTCATCTAAACAGAAAGCAGGTAAGATCTTTGTAAATGAAATATCCTTAAGGATGGACAACCAACCCACTTACTTAGAAGTGACTCTTGACTCAAAACTGACTTGGAAGCAACACATCAAAGTGCAGAAGCAAAAGCCAGAAGAAAACTAGCCATATTAAGAAAATTGAGTGGAACCACATGGGGAGCTAGTGAAAGAATCCTCAAGAATGTATATCAGCAAAGTATTCTACCACATTTAGAACATGGCTCAACATCTTGGTGCACAGCATCAAACACTACGCTGCATAATCTAGACAAGGTTCAAAATCAGTCACTACGGATTATCACAGGTGCCATGAGGTCTACACCAATAGTAGAAATGCAGAAAATAGTTGGTGTTCAAGCGCTAAAGGAACGTAGAGACACAAAGGTCATGACCATGGGAGAAAAATTCCTTAGCTCTGTAAGCCATCCCCTGAAGGAGAGATTCAATAATTTGGCATTAGGACGGCTTAAAAGAAGCAGCTTCATTCATCAGGCCAAGCATATGTGTAAGCTGATACCTGACCTTCCAACTGTAGTCGCTCCATTGTCATCTGTACCAGAGCATACACCATGGAAAGAAGCAGATTATACACAAATAACTATTCAGACTGAAGTCAAAAGTGTGCAGAATGGTGAGATGCAGAGCAGTCTTGTAAGATCAACAGCCACACTTAGTGTTCTAGATGACAAATATCCATGTGACACCTGGATACGTGTGTATACAGATGGATCTGCACATAATGCCATAAAGAATGGAGGGGCAGGAGCATATACTGAATATCCAAACAACACCACTGACAAGATTTCCATACCCACTGGTAAATACTGCAACAACTTTGATGCAGAAGTTAGGGAAATTATTGCTGCAGTTGAAAAACTATCAGACTCCAGAATTGATACATGTCCTGTAGTAATTCTCACAGATGCAAGATCAGTACTGGAAGCTCTTCAATGCAACAAACTACCAGACCTTAAAGATGCCTTGTCAAAAATTGGCTTACAACATGGAGTCACTTTGCAATGGATTCCCTCCCACTGTGGAATACCAGGCAATGAGAAAGCTGACCACCTGGCCAAAGAGGGCACTGAAATGGAGCAACCAGACATACCAATCACCTATAATCAGAAGAAAAGCATGATAAAAACCTACAGGAAGTCACAAACACCACCACATGATGACTATCACATGCTAAACAGAAAGGAACAAGTCACCATCTTCCGTCTCCGAACAGGACACAGCTGACTCCGAAGTCATATGTATACAAAGTTTAAGGTTGGTACTACTAATCTATGTACATGTGCCCAGGTGCCCCAAACTGTGGAACCTATCCTCCAGAACTGCATCAACTACGAGACACTGAGAAATAATTACTGGCCCAGTGAAACCACTAAAGAAGATAAGCTCTACGGTTCCATACATGAGTTACAAAAAACAGTGAAATTTATCCAAGAGACAGGACTGCAGATATAGACAGACAATGCGAACGAAGAAGAAGCTAATTCTACCTATTTCTGGAAGTGTCTGAAAGTTGTCAGAGAAATGCAGAAATGTTAGAAAAGATGCTCAAATTTAGATCTCATTATTTTTTAAAATATTGGTGTTTCCAGAAGAGGGTCTGTTGTCCAGTACTCTTTCCAGTGTGGCCTCCTAGTCTGCTCCATCAAAATGACCAATCCAAAGAATTTGTTCATGACTGAATGTGTTATATTTTCAGACAAAAAGGCAATAAGTTTGTTCATATGTTGGGTCTGTGCATGGTATAAATTTTCATGATGAGCTAACAGTTAAAAAAAATCATCGCCAAACATTGTACTGAAAATTTCCTCTATGCTGTCTGGTTTGTTTACATTCACTGAAACACCAGGATTTCCTATAAATTTTTCAAGAACTGGTGTAGAATCAATTTTACTCCACTGCTAACTATATCACATGACAAATGTGAAATATTGTTGGAGTATCATATCCTGACATTGAATCACAATCACACTGTCACTTGAATTTTCACTTCTGACACAGCAGCACTGTGCCTAGTTATCATATTTTTAATCTGATCGCTGTCACAGAAATAACTTTGAAACACAATCAATTTCATTACTAGAATCATTAAACAGTGATTTTTAGTCATCACTGGGGCAGTCTGACAAAAAATCAGAGCATAATTCAGTATCAGTCCATGTGTCATTTAGAGAAGCATGCTCTGCCATTTCCACAAGATGTCAATTTGGCGAGATCTCGTAAACAAGTGTTCCCGACAGCTAAAATCGCGAGATTTCTATTTTTGTAAAAGTTACAAAGATTGAAAACAATATTTTATTATATTAACTTTGCAGTAAAAATGGACACATTAAACGTCATGATAATTTAGAGAAGACCGTATTGGAAGGATACATAATGGGAAAAAGAAAAAGAGGAAGACCAAGACGAAGATGGCTGCAAGACATCGTTGACGATCTGGAAATGGATGCAACAGCAGCAGGCCATCTTGCTCACAACCGAGAGGCCTACAGGAGTGCTGTTTGGGAGGAAAAGTTCCGCAAGGGACATGCAAATGAATGAAATGAAGTAAAAATACAGACAACCAAAAATTAGTTTAAATAACAAGCTAGAAAGTTTGAATAAGACGACCATTGAAAATAGCAAATCCGCCTTTTGGTCAATAACGCATGGAAATCGGATTTTCTTGTCTTTGACCTGAGAAGTGTTAATGCAGATTTTTAGTATCTTTAATCATCATGATGTTCCTAAAAGTTAGCAGCATGAAACTGTGGTTCTTTTTCTTCTGTGTTCAAGTGCTGGATTATGCTAAATCAGAAGCCAGGTTGTCAGGATGAAGCCCACAGTTCTCTCCAGGTCCTCGTGGCAGCCTATAGCTTCTTCCTCAGGTCAATCCCCTGTAGTCAGGTCTGGCTGCGCAGATCATTGAACGTTGTACACTCTTGGAGCACATGCTCTGGGGTTTGTGCTCCATCCCCTAGGGACATGTGTCCATGTGAGAGATCTTGAGTTGGTATAGCTCAGTAGTCTGTGTGGCCTGTTCTTAGTTGGAAAAGGATGGTTTGTTGGTGTCTCTGTAGCTGATGGATTGGATCAGTATCAGGAAAACTGTCTATAATCATTCTATCTACCCACTGCTGTATGTACTGGTTTTTATTTCTTGGCTTCTGTAAGTGATTTCATGGCTGCATTGTTTCATTTTACTGCCGTTTTTGGGGAGTGTCTACTCTCTCATTCCCTACTAAAATGCAGTTGGAGGGTATCCACTGTAGGGCCACCTCTGTATATGCTGAGAGGCTATTTAATGCAAGGTAATTTCTCGCAGGATTTTCTCCATTTTGGTGCCTTTTAGTGATTGCAAGAGTGAAAAAGACTATCTTTGTTGGTCTTTATCTGTTGCTTTTTGTGGGGAATTTTAGAGCTTTTAATTACTGGCCCAGTGAAACCACTAAAGAAGATAAGCTCTTCAGTTCCATACATGAGTTACCAAAAAAAAACAATGAAATGTATCCAATAGACAGGACTGCAGATATAGACAATGTGGAAGAAAAAGAACTTTTAGTGGTGCTGTTGTTTCCGCTTTGAAGTTAAAGAATATCTTGCCAGTTGTAAAGATCTCGTGATATTCATTTCCGTCGTACTTATAAGACAGCCTCCTCCTTGATTTTTTACTACTTCTTCAGAGTATCTGCCTGTGTAAACTTGAGTCATTCTTTTATGTTGCACATTCCGTCTATCATTTGTTGTGACAGGGCTTTCATCTGTGTTGGATGACAGTGACTGAAAAAGCGGGAACTCAGCAACAAATAAAAAACTTGGAACTGACAGAAAAAAAAAAAAAAATCGAAGACAGTTTGGTCACACAACTTTTGTGTTGAAAATTATGCAGATAAACAAATGGTTTTTCATATTACATGTAGCAAAGATAAGCTGTTGCAGCATAAATTTCAAAAGTGTGACAGTTACACATCTCCCTTTATATTAAAGGTGCATTGTGCATTACTATTTATCAGATAAATTTTCGCAACTCATTTCCTTGTACAAAATGAAAAAATCTGCAGGTCTTTTCTAGCTGTTCTATGAAATGATCAGGGTTGGGTGTGACAGCAGCGAGCATGTCTTCCTGTGTGAGGTAATCAAAAAGTTGGATTTTGCACTTTTCTCCTTTTATCTGTTGTGTGCTTGCAGTCTTCTGTCACTCTGCATGTTAACTTGTGAGTAGTGTGTCCTGTTTAACCATGACAATGATTAGTTTGTTGATGCAATATCTAAAGTTACCTACACATATAGACAAAAATACAAATGTAAACTTTTCCCAATCACAGTGCAAATTATGGTCTCTGAAAAGTAAAGAACATACCAGCCCTTAGGGGGGGGAAATCAAATTACCTGTAGTAAGTTCAGGCCAACAGAATCCAGTTGTTTGACACTTGAAGCAAGTTGGTTAGTTTTCCAGTGTGGGAAAGTGGGTTTAAAGTCTGGCAGATTTGACACCCCTGGCCACATTTCTTCAGTTGGTGTAGTCAAAGTTCTGCAAAATTATAAGGAACATTGCTAGCTCATAGGTTCGTAAGTAATGGTGACTGCACTAGGATTTTTTGAAACCAGTACAATTGTACCCACCTTTTACTTTGCACAAAGTACTTTCTGAAATACTGGTTTTGTCAATACAACATTCATTACTGTATACTTTTTTTTTATATAAAATTTTTTTTTCTTACATTATTTCCAGCTAGATTTAATCTGAACCAGAGTCAAAACTGGCCAATTCTCCTCCATGCAAACTGAGCATCATTATCGTACTGGCTCAGCGATTCTCCAGTCAATTGTGTGAGTTGCTTATTATTAGGCTTTTGATAATATAAACTGGTTACAGTAACAAACGAGCTCCAAAAGTTTTGGTTTTTCTCTATTTAATCAGTAATTTATCCGTAACTGCTGGTTAACATGATCACTGAGTAAGCAAAAATACACAGACAATACAAAACAACTCAGTATTCCTTCTTCATACCTGAAGATACGAAATAGCTGATCTATCTCCGAATCACCATGAAACAGGGGGCGCTTTGTGACCATTTCAGCAAAAATGCACCCAATGCTCCAGATATCGGCGGGAACTGAGTAACGCTGAGATCCAAGCAGAATCTCTGGAGCTCTGTACCACAGTGTGACAACCTGGCAAACGAATTGCAATTTTATGCATTCATTCACTTAATGACATATGGAATGCAGACTTCATAATATATTCTTGTAAAAGCTACATGTGGATGAACAACATGAATGAGACAGCTTGTTCAGGTATACCATCATAACACTGATGTCAAACTATGCTGAGGATGGTTGAATTATTCTTACAGACAGCAACATCAACAAAAGTGTACATGTGGCATCTATCCACCCATGTCCTTGGTTGACGATCGGCTAAGCAATCACTGCCCAGCATCTTGCAGCACAGCAATAAACTCTCTCCCGTGGTCTGTGGTCAGCCTCTGTACTGTGCCCTCTCTCTCTTGTGAGTTGTTACTTTGTTGAGGTGAGAGAGTTTGTGTCCCCATGACCCAAAGCGCTATGCTGGCGTAAGCAACAGCTCCTGGCAGGGTCACCCAAGCCAGACAGGTCTGAGGGTAGGGGCCAGACAAAGCACAACTCAAACCTTTCTGCCTTGCAGGATGGTTGGGGACAGCCAAAGGCTACAGAAGCAAACCCGAAGGAAATGTGTGCTGAAGACAGATATAATGGGCCTAGGGCACGAAGTGTTGAGGAAATGCCAAGAACTACAGTACAACGCAACTCATGCTCAAATGAAATCACATCCAATCTTATCCAGACGTGGTTTTCTGACTGTGGAGACCCACCAGACAGGGAGAACGCCAGGTCCAAAGCCTCGAACTGGTCCACCCAAAGCGACTGGTGCTGCATGGCCAGGGAAAAAAAACCAATGACCAGAGAGAGACATAAAAGAAATTCAACATCCTAACAATGGAACGCTGAAAAAGTCAGAAATAAAAAGATTAACCTACCAAAAAACTTATGGAAGAGAACATAGATCTTGCATGTATACAGGAAACAGACAAACTCACATTAAGAGGATACCAGACATTCAGATAAGAAAGGAGAAGAACACAAGGGAGGACACTGATCTGAAACCAAACAGCAGCCAAAGAAATAAAACAAGGACAAGAAAACACCGAAATGATAGGACTAGACATAATAATACAAGGAAAACAACCAAGAATCTACAATTATATACTGCCACCCTCCCAGAAAAGCTCATGAAGCTCACAGAAATAGAAACTACAGCCACAGTGCCTAATCATAGAAGACTTCAACAGTCACTCAGAACAATGGGGATATAATGAAACAGCAGAGAAGAGGAAGCAGAGGAATGGGAAATGTAACAACCCACTACTAATCAATCGAGCAGATGACATGCCAGCCTTTTACACAAGCAGATAGAGAACAAACACAGTTCCAGACCTAGCATTCGCAATAGAAGACATAGCACACAAAACTTAACAAGATACTCAGACAACTAGGAGGAAGTGGTCACAAACCAATAAAACTAAAGATAGACCTTAACTACAGAACACCAACACAAAAACCACTAACCAGGTGGAATTACATAAATGGCAAATGGGAAAACTTCAGCAGATTTACAGGGCTATATTGTGAAAACCCGACACAAGAATGTGAACAAAATGCCCAAACAGTTCAATGAAGCAATATTAAAAGCAGCTTTCGAAACCATACCATGAGGAGGAAAGAAAAATTACCAGCCATACAGGACAGAAGAATTAAAAAACTTGAAGATAACCTGACCGCCGCAAAAGAACTAGCTGAGACTAAACAAGACACTGAAAGCAACATCAGACTAAAAGAAGCAAGTGCAAGGTATAGGAAAGAAGTGAAACAAGCAGCGAGAAGAAGCTGGATAGAGAAAACAGAAGATTTAAACCCAGATAAAACTGGTGCAAAACTGTGGAAACTTATAAAAACACTAGACGATGAAGATTCAAAATGCAGGTCAGTAATCATAGAAATTAATGAGAAAACCCTAACAGGAAAACAAGTAGCAAATGCTCTCATGGAAAACTACAAGAACATCAGCCAAGTCAAAGTTCCACTCCAAAGAAAAAAAATGTAGACAAAGAACTTAAAGAATAGGACAACAAAACAACAGCAGTGGAAGCACACCAGACAGCAAACATTACCCTCCAGGAGCTAAAAACAGCTCTAAAAGCCCTGATGTGTAGAAAATCTGCAGGGTATGACGGCATCACAAACACATGGGGCCCAAAGGTAAAATCAAAATTCTTAAAATACTCTACACCAGCTGGAAGACGGGCAGTCCCACAGATATGGAAGGATGCTGTAATGACACAATACACAAACCAGGAAAAACTAAAACTAGCCCAGATACCTACAGACCTATTAGCCACTAACCACTGTAGGAAAACTAAGGAAAGAATAGTAAACATAAGGCTTGCATGGCACCTAGAAACCAAAATCTGATAAAAAGACAGCAACCAGGCTTCAGACAATATCAATCAACAGAATACCAAGTAGTGCACATAGTACAAGAGATTGAAGACTCATTCCAAGAAAAGAAAAGCACAACAGCAACATGGATCGACAAGGGAAAAGCATTTGACAAAGTCTGGAGAAAGGGTCTGCTGCTAAAACTCAGAAGGAATAATATATGTGGAAGAATGTACACTTGGATAAAAAAATTATCTGAATAACAGACACGCAAGAGTGCAATTACAAGGAAAACAGTAAAAAAAATCCTTCAGCAGGGTGTTCCTTAAGGTGGAGTCATGTTTCCCATTCTATTTCTGATATATATAAATGACACTGCAGATGACATACACCAGAAAGTACATCACACATTACATGCAGATGATGTAGCAATGTGGACATCAGAACAAAACACTGCAGTAGTTACCAAGACAATACAAAACACACTCAGAAAACTTCAGATTGGATCAAAAGTCAGCTAATGACTATTAATGAGAAAAAGACAAGATACACAATCTTTTCATTCACAAAATACGAAGCATAGATCCAAAAATTAATGGATACAACCTACCAATGAAAGACAGCCCAGCATACTTAAGCATCACTCTAGACATACTACAAACTCTCAAGAAATGACCAAGTGATAAGCTTCTGACTGAGAACAGGACATTGCAGGCTGAGACACCATCTACACCAAGAAGCTGAAAATTGGCCCAACAGACCTATGCACCTGCGGCAAAGAAGAACAGACACCAAATCACATCCTCCAGAGTTGTCAGCTACACAACTCACCCAGGCAAAGGACCTGGCCAGCCCCCTATAAGTGTACCTCTACGGTGATGCTGAAAACCTGAGATGGACAGCTGCATTTGTGAGACAGACTGGCGTCAATGCCTGAGCAAACGACGAAGAAGATATGCTCAAAACACTATTATGTCTACTGTTTCTATGAAATCTGGCACTTCTGTCTGGCTAACCCTGCATACAGATTTCTTTGTGAACAAATTTCAGTTACAATACTGGAGATCAACTGCAGAATGTTTAAAACTACAAAAAGCAGGAGGCAATGACTTTAATAAAAATAAATAGCGACGTGGTTAGTAATCCTATTTCTCATTGTGAAAGGATTGGGTCTAGTCTTATATCAGCTGCCAAAACTGGCCATGATACTAATGTTACAGAACTGCCTCTGTAAATGGAGAACATCTGTCTGCTGGACTGGACACATTCCAGTGTAATATACAAAATGAAAGAAAGCAAGATACATGTGCAAAAATCAGCCCATGTATGGAATTAACCAATGAGTAATAGTCAGTGACAAAAGGGAAAAAAAAAAAACCAATCCAAAACCAGTGAGTTTTACAAAGATTTAAAAAAAAAAAAACCAACGATCTAAATTTGTGTGGTATGTTTTGAGTAGAGGCCAGGTAGAGCATCTAATGGCAACAGGGAAGACTGAATGTAGAAGAGGCAGACAGAGAGAAAAGATGTCTGATGGTTTGGCATCCTGGCACAGGAAATACTCAGTGACAAGCCTGCTGAGATGGACAAGGGATCAAGGGTTATGGAAGGACATGATGTCCTATGTTTGTCAGCAGGGAGGGGGGGAGAGAGAGAGGGAGGAAGAGAGAAAGAGAGGGAGACAGAAGAGACAGAGGAGAGCTAGTTAGCTTTACCTCGTGGGTGTAAACTCTGACAGGAATCCCAAATGCTCTTGCAAGACCGAAATCTGCAAGCTTGATAACACCACTGTCATTGATCAGCAAATTCTGTGGCTTGAGATCCCTGTGTAGAACACGTCTTCTGTGACAAAACAAAATGGCCTCTGATATCTGATACAAATAGCTCTGTGGAAAGAAATCAAAGGTTGGTTGTGAATCACCTTGTGATTTTTTAAAAAAAAAAAAGTTCAATAATTTTAAGAATCTGAAACTAAAAGATTTTTAAAAACCCAAAATTTGATAACAACTGTATGCAATTTTGGAAATCTGAAAAAGAGTAGTATTTCATGGATTGTTGCCTGCATGAACTAGCTATAAAGAAAGAAAACAAAACAAGATTTGCAGCTTCCAACTATTACTTACGAAATAATCACCAATCATTGGTTAAGAAAAAAAAAACCAAAAAACCTAGATACAGCTGTAAACTGGCAAAACATTTTCTGTAGGCTCTGTGAAGAATTCTCCCCCCCCCCCCCAATTCATGTTGTTTTATCTCTTTCAGAATTACAAGCAGGAAGTTCTTATTGGCAGACCTTTTTTTTTTTTTGTGAAAGGTTAATTATTTTCATATTAAATGAATTGTATCTGTCATTTGACATAAACATAAATTCTGGCCTAGACATCATTAAAGCAGAACAGAGTAGATAATTAACTATAGTTTTATCAGGATCTTAGCTTCAAAGCATTAATTAAAAAAAAAAAAAACTATTGGTGCTGTTGCCCTTAGCAAAGTAAATTACAAAGGCATCTACTACAAAGACACCAACAGACCATCCTTTTCCGTTTAAGAACAGACCACTGAGCCACATTTACAGGCTCAAGATTTCTCACATAAACGTGTGCCCCTGTAGGGAAAGAGCACAAACCTCAGAGCATGTGCTCCAAGAGTGCCCCATGTTCACTGACCTATGAAGCCAGACCTAACCTCAGAGCATGTGCTCCAAGAGTGCCCCGTGTTCACTGACCTATGAAGCCAGACCTAACCTCAGAGCATGTGCTCCAAGAGTGCCCCATGTTCACTGACCTATGAAGCCAGACCTCAGAGGATGGAGACGAGGTAGAAGTTGTGGGGCTGCCTCAAGGACCAGGAGAAAACTGGACTTCATCCTGGAGACCCGACTTCTATTTAATATGATCCGGCACTTGAACATACAAAGGTATCCATCAGTTTCTACATCCTTATCATCTACACTGTTGTTCAAAATTTCATCACCAGCTCATTTAAAGATAGTCAACTTCAAATGACCTGAAACAAGAATTTTCTTCCAAGCCATGAAGTGGTGATGAAAAACCAAGGAAGACAAGGATCTGGCCCCTCAACTGCATGTCATTCACCCGATTTTTAAATGAAAGTTTACAAAGCTTCTGATTAAAATAGGTGAAAATAAAACGATTAAAAACCTTCACAAGCATTGGATCCATCAAACCTCCACTTGGAATGCTGTCTAGATATTTTTTCAAATCCATGGACAGAAACTCAAAAACCAAGTAGAGTTTATTCTCTTGCATCAAGACATCTTCCAATCTGCCAGAAAAAAGAACATACATAAGAAATCTACTCTATTCTATCTATTGTGTGCATGTATACAATGTATGACTCTGACTTCTGCGATCCCTGGGAGAGTTTTCATTTTTTCCCCCCCCTTATGCCAGATAATGAAATGTACAAGTCCTCTTCAGCTGTTCTACATTTCCATACTGAATACACAATGTATGAAAATAATGATACACAGGCCCAATTATTAGCTTATATGTTTTAGCCATTTCAGCATGATGCAGATTAAATTTGTAGCAGTGTGACACTGACGGGCATTCTATCTTTTATAGTGAAAGAAATGGCCTACACTTGGTACTGTGATCATGTTACTCATCAAAGTCATGCTCCGAATTGTGACTTCCAGAAGGTCTATTGGTGTCCAAAGATGAAGTACTCAGTCTGAACTGAGATGGCAGTCAGCAACCCACGGCTTGCACAAGATTAGGAAACTACCTGACCAAGATCATGTTTCTTTTTTATATCTCCATGTGGTGTCCTTGGAAATGGACAATAGTTTGGCCGAGCACTTCTTCTTATTCTATCTCTCTGGAACTGCAAGCTGGTGCTCTTTGCAGCCAATTCAATAAAGACTGTTGAGACAGCATCATGTCAGATTGGGAGCAGGCTATGGTGGCTATTTTTTTCAGACCTTGAGAGGAACTTAAAAAAAAAAAAAAAAAAGCAGTGTGTGTGCATTGCTTCTTTAGCAGACTCCACTGCCATGAGGACTATGGCAACCCCTGTCCCATTGCTTGTTGCTGGGGGGTAGCAATGTAGAGGTAGGACAGGGCCTTGGTCAGCTGTGGTTTGTAAACCCTGATGCTAGCATATCAGCTGTGGGTTGCTGACTGCTAAAACTGGACAGCATATTCATCCCTATCTGACCAAGCAAATGAGTACTGAAAATAGGAAAGCAAATCTAGTTTAAAAAATAAGCCAGGCCAAGATGAATGTGTCAAGTCAAAAGGTGCAAATATCATAGTCTAGCTGCAGCCTGTTACACAACACAGTCATTGTCTTTAGGAGGTTGAACACCACAGGACTGTGGTTCACAACATATAAAGTGGCAAAAATGATTTTATATTTAAAGACACTGGGATAACGTGTAAAGTGGCAAAGTCAGCATCAGATGCTTGAGTTCAGTAAGTATAAAATACATTTCTCATGAAAAGACCAAGGGTGAAAACACCATTTTGGCAGAGAATAACTGTATTGTCCTTAATGACTGACAAAATTTTTTTTTTTTTTTTTTAACTTTCAAAGTGCTGATGATTTTGGCATGGAGCTCATGTTTTTTTCTTCTGGTCCAGTTGATTCTCAAGTCTTCTGTGAGGCATGTAATGTGTACTCCAATGCAAATACTAATACTGTTCAGCATATCTATCATGTCATGCCAATCTAGAGTCCTATCACTGAGAAGTTTCAAATTCTTCCAAGTTTTGCAAAACCCCACAATTTTTGCCTCAGCTCCACCCCTTCAGATCAAAAGTTAGATGGCCACCGTGGCCATGCGGAGTCAGTAGAAATGCACCATGAAGGTGTAGGAATCAGAAGAAAAACAGTACAGCCCAGACTGGAAGCAGCTTTGGCTGGTGTCAAGAGTCAACAGAAAAGTAATCATTTATGGAGTCAGAGCTAGAGAATAGAAAAATAGTGTGGTCTGAAGTTTGACATGAGGCTTCTTGCACTATATTCACAGGTCTTTAGATTACTACACAATCATAATATATCATGGCATGAAACTTTCTGAACACCTACGACACAATGTTTGGATGCTGTAGTTCTTTCAATAATGAAATTTCTCTGATAGCAGTAGATGGCACACCCTCCTCCTCAGACTCCAGCCTAATCTTCTTCAGAGCAACAAGTCGGTTGCTCTTCTTGTGGCGGCCTTTGTATACAACACCATAAGTGCCTGAAAGTTGGAAACAATTTTCAATTATTATGAAAAAGAAAATCATTAAATTTTTTAAAGATAATGCACAAGAAACATTAAATAACTTCAGAAGAAACGTAAAAAGAAAGAAATACATATTCATCAGGTATGGTATAATAACTAAAACTACAAGTTGGTTGTATTGTGTCAGAGTTATGTGCCTTTTGGTTCAACATATTCTACTTCAGCTTGAAGCATTTTTAGTTTGTTTTCCCACTGCATTCCCTTTTCACTTGGCCAGATTGCTGTCTATTTCCAGGTACAAGAGTAGGAAGTAAGTTTTGGTCATCTGTGGTTTGCCTACTCTGACATAGTCTGTTATGGGTTGCTGACCACTATCTCATTCAGCCTGAGTGTTGTGTGTCTGGCTTGAAAGCAGGTAACCAATTCTATGCATTTATCTAGAAATAACATAATTTCTAATTCCATTAGACATCTCTCTGTTGCTGATCTTCTTACTCGTACACACATTGGCAATGATGCGTGGTACTCTGATTTTTGTGATGCGCCTTTTGGCTGGGTACCTCTGACTTCTGCATCTTTCCTTGCTAGGGCAGACTGTGGTCTTGCTTGGTCTGCCATGAAGACAGTGGTGTATGCTGACCTGGCCAAAATTTTGTTTTCCAGCCTCTGGTGGCTGTACTTTAGCCCCTTCTCCACGACAGATCCAGCATGCAATGCTGGCTGGCCAGCCAGCTTTGAGACAGTTCCAGAGACACTCCGACTTTGGGATGAGGAATCTGATGAATGCCTCAATGATATCCATTCCCTGCCACCTAGTCTGCTGGCTCTGTTTTGCTTACACCATTCTGATAGCCATTGTTGTAAAGACCCATAGACTTGTCACATCCTGGATTCATTGGTTTCATATCACATTTTCATCATCACTGCCAGCGATATCCATGTCCCCATCCATCCATCATCCTAACATTACATTTTACAAAAATAACAATTACAATTAGTGTTGATTGCCACAGGTTTCTGGGCTACAAAAGTGGGTTAGAATTTTAAAACAAACAGATCTATGTTCCCTGTCTCACAAATACTGTTAAGATAAGTGTGTTCTTAACACAGTTGTTCCCAGGGGGTCTGTTGTTGATAAATACATATAAGACATTCTCTCTTACAAAGGTGGATGGTCCATCTAACTTAAAATCTTTATGGCTTCAAAAAGTAAAATTCCAAGATCTATAATGTTAAACGGCTGGAATTTCTGTACTCTTTTCTTTACATATTATTTGTGATATTCTAGAACAGTTCCTCATTCATTCATTAATTGGCATGTTTCTTCTGGAACTTTGCCTCCCTACCAGCTTTCTTGAAGGCCTCTTGGTGGTATACAAAATCCCCTGCTGCTGATGCATCCATTTGCAAATCATCAACAATGACTTGTTGCCATCTTTTCCTTGGTCTTCCTCTCTTCTTTTCCTCCAATATGTGCCCTTCCAAGACTGTCTTCTCCAAACATTCATGATGTTTAATATGTCAGAAATACTTCTCTGTTTAATCTTCTTTGCTAACCAACCTTCTTCAGTATTAAATTCTTGTAGTATAGATCTTCCAGGTTTGGGGTTGGAGCACAAGGCCAACAACCCCATCTCCATAAAAAAAGATTAGTGTTACGGAACAGATGAAGAAGCCTCATAATTGGACAGATTTTTACTTAGACTTTTCCAATCTCCGGGTTTTAGAGTTTTCACTTTTTTCCCTTTGTGCAAGATAATGAAACGTACAGGTCCTCTTCAGCTGTTCTACATCTCCATACAGAATGTCGGTGATTGAAGAGTTTGGTGGTATCAGGTTCTTCCAAAGTCGTTCAATGCACTGCAGTCCAGCAGATGTTTTAAGTTTCTTCTTGTCTGCTGCAATGCATGCAGTATATGGTGTGTGGTCAGCAGTCACTCTGTGTAAATGCTTACTGAGGGTAATGTGTCCTCTTCTCAACCTGAAAATTGTGCATTGGTCTCTACGGCATAAGCTGTTGATGTGATCTCCGGGGTTAGGCTTTGGCTGGTGTGTATATAGGGATCTTCCAGTTGGATTATTGGCCCAGCTGTCCATCCACTGCTGCTTGCAGTTGTTGTGTATAATGTGTTTAGCTGTTCTCATGTTGGTGGAGATGTGGGGTTGTCACATGGTGGCTCCACTCTTTGCCAGTCTGTCAGCACGTTCATTTCCTCTGACATCTATGTGCGCTGGTATCCACTGTAGGGTGGTCTTGATGTCACAGGAGTTGAATTAGTTTATTGACTGAGTATGTCAGTTGTAATGTGATCAAACTGGACAGATAAAAGGTGAACTTTATCTGTAGTAATGAGCCTTATTAGCTTGGAAAGGTGAAGAAGAAGTATAGATGTATCTGCTCTTTTTTTTGTCCATATTTGAAGGAACAGCAACTAATCCGTCAAATTAATTAATGATTAACTCTTTCCATGCGTTAGAAGAAACGCGGACGTGTTGTGGGGTGCGGGAGTAAAAACGCGGGTCTTGGTCTGTAAGGGGGTATAGTTGTAAAATGGAATGGAAAACGGTAGTTCCATGTACTTTCGTATACTTAATATGTTTCAAAGTATATATAAATGAATGAAAATTTCATAAATGCAGAGTTTTTTAGGAAAAAAGAAATAATGTGATGTTTTTAGACACTGACTGTGGCCAGCTCACCATCGGCTAGGTCTAGATCCGCGCTACTTACCACTACTTACCATCTGAGATGTGTAGATCTACCTGTCGATCTCGTATTGTGATTCCGTATTGCATTCTCGCTGAATGAATGTCTGAACTAACCTCCTAACTACTTCTCCAGTCATCTAAATATGTCTAGAACTACTTAGAAAACATTCAAGAGCAGCGGGGTGGCCACAGGCTATGTCCATACCCCTATCTACATCATCAAAAATTGAAAAATTTCCATGCTTCGCGTCCTTTTTCTCGCTTGGCATCGCTCATAACTAGGCACGCATTCTCCATTTTGAAAGTGTCACCGGAATCGCAGACGAAATATGTACAATCTAAATGTTACACCGCTTGTTTTAATGAAACAAACAATGTCACTAAAGCGACCATACGGTAGTTTAGGGACACTTCCGGTGTCACTATATCGACCATACGCCCGAAAAGAGTTAAGAAATGCATCTACCCCCCATTCAAATTAATATGATCAAATCAAGGCAGATCAGAGGTTGTGCTCAATTTAAAAATTCCTACACACTTCAATAATCTACAGAACATATGGAACAAACAGTACAGTAAAATATCAACAATCTCAGAAAATTATAATAACTCTGACATTACAACGTCATTACCCCTCTAATGTACTGTTCTCATCTAAAAGATGAAGATGGGGTGGCTGAGATATGGGCCCATGATATCATTGACATTCTAAACACTACATGCACTGAAGTTGGCAATCTGGCCAGACAATGAGATGCTTACAAACTGACTACCATGAGAACAACGCTTTGTGAAGGGTAGTTATGCTAATAGTCTACTAAAACTGTAATTCACTAAGGTAATATAACACTGTAAAGTTAATTTACCTTCTCCAATTTTTTCTATCTTTGAATATTCGTCCATACTGGAATTTCAAATATGAATGAAAACTATGGAGGAAATAAAAAGAAAAAGGTAAGATAGATGGAATACAAGCAATGGACATATAATTCTTGAAGTAATAGAGATAAATATAACTTAAACCATAACTGAGTTTAAAATTTGAATATTCTTCTTCATCGAACACTTCCAGGCATCAACTTGGATATCTCTGAAAAATGGTGTTGTTATTAAGATCACCATACAATTTGTCATGGATTGGTACAGGTCATGGCCAAAACTGCTGTCTTGGTTCTAAATTTGAACCTAAGGGTATTTCTAAAATGTTTTCAATGGCACTATTTCATACTCCACACAAGTTGCAAAAACACTGCTCAGTTCTGTAACACTTCATGCTGAGAAATACATTTATAAATCTGGTAAAACTCTGTGTTATGCAGCCAAGGTGACACTCTCTCTCTCTAAACCTGAAGGGGCCAAGATACATGGGTCTTCTGCAAGGATTTTCCACAAATGCCTGTACTTTGCCTATTTTCTTCTTCTTTTGTTCTTGCCCAGATGAGCGCTCTATTGCTCAACATCCTCTCTGCTGTTCTTCTCTGTGTCTCCTTTGGTCTTCCCCTACTCTTGTTCCTCTGTGGTGTCCATTTCAGTGCTATTTTTGGTAGTGAGTCATCAGTCAGAGCACATGTCCCAACTATCAGCATCTTTCCTCAATAACTGATGTCAGTAGCTTCATATGCATTTCTGCCAACAAGGTGCTATTTCTTATGGTGTTTGGCCAAAATATTCCTCTAATCCTTTGTAAACATTTAGTCTAGCCGAGGTGATTAGCAACTGTGAAAGTAGTTGCCTTTAAAAATTGAATCATAAAAGTAAATTTTAACTAATTAAACAAAAAAAAAACAAAGAAACAAAAAAAAAAAACAACCACATTTTATAATAACAAGAAAACCAAAAATATATCTAGTGTTGTCTAGAATTTATAAACCTGCATTATCTGATACTCAAAGACTTCTTCCCAAAAGCCATCACAAAAATACTCTTCACAATTACAGATGTGACCTGTACTATCTGGTTTACCAAGCAAAGGTACCCAATCACTAAAATATCATTCAGAATGACCTGCACACTGTGCTATCTAGCTTGAGGATGGGAGAAGTGAAGAAGAAATACACATGATAAGTTATAAAATCCCAACATCTACAACAGTGATTCTTAACATGGGGTCTACAAACCAGCAAATGGATGGCTTTGATTAAAAAAAAATCTTATCATCTGGTACAATCAGCAGACAAGTGGAGCCATACATCAATATAAAGAAGTCAGAAACAATGAAAGCAAAGGTTCTAAGGACTGTTATAGCCGGAGGTGGGGTGGGGGATACACTCCCCACTCCAATGGCGTGCGTCTCAAATAGCCTCTGACAGTTAAGTCCAGCTCCTGGCCTTCTCATGGCAGAAATATTCAAACTGACAGAAGGGGCGCAGGTGAATATCTGGCGCCTGAAAACCAGACGCTTTGGGTAGATGACAGTCATGTTTGGTAGCTCATCTACCGCTGCTGGCAAGACTCTTCTGTTGCTGTGCGTGGAGTGGGGCTCCTCCAAGTCAGTAAAGAAAGGTGCAAATGAGGTTGCCGAACAGCACCACTGTGGAAAAGGTGAAAGAAAGGATTAAGCAAAGTAAACATTAATCAAATCACAGCACCTCTGGTCTGGAGGTTGGCCACGTCCTATGTGCACTCGTATCGGGCGAAATGCCTGAGCCGGCTTAACCCGGAGGTTAAGACACTGCTGGTGAGACTCTTCGGATGCCACACGTGGAGTGAAACTCCCCCCAGCCAATGAAAAAAATGTGAAAAAGAAATTAGGGTTGCTGTGAGGCGCCGATGTGAAAAGGTGATGGAAAGGATAAAGTGAAGCTTAGTCTGCATGTCCAGTGGTCTCGCGGCAAGAGCTACTCATACCACAGCACCTCTGCTCTAGAGGCTGGCCATGTCCTATATACACCAATACTGGTGAAATATGCCTAAACCAGCTTAAACCAGGGGTGAAATTTGATGGCTATGCATGTCATGATACCTCCACTCTAGAGGTTGTTCATGTCCTAAACATGCCCATACTGGGATAAATGCCTAAACTGGCTCAACCCAGGGGTGAAACTTACTAGTGGTCAAGATTCGTCCTCCTGGACAAAAGGTCCGTCCTGGTCACAACTAGGAAGGGTAGCGGCCACGACCACAAAATGCTGAAGTCGGAGACACTGGACCAGTGCAGTCTAGATAGGCAACCACCTCTCACCCGGCAGGGATGTATGCGTATCCTAATCACGCTGAGGTTTTCCGGTGAGAAAGTACAACACTGGACTGGATAGGCAACCACCTCTCACCCGACAGGGATGCACATTTATCCCAAAACATGTCAAGGTTTTCTGGTGAGAAAGTCCAACTCTAGGCTGGATAGGCAACCACCTCTCACTCAGTGGGAATACACTGATATCCAAAACACGTCGAGGTTTTCCGGTGAGAAAGTCCAACTCTAGATTAAACTGGTGCAACAAAAACCAAGGTGTCACGCATTACCACTTCTGAGACCCACCAAGAATACAGGCTCAAGCCCTGCGATACTCTGAACCTCTTGTGGTCCTCTCGTGGATCATATGTGGTCATTTTGGGGACCATGAGACCTATCGAGGACCACAGGAGTAAATTCAGTAGGATTACGGGGCGGTCTTGGTGGTAGAAGCGAACAAAGAAGAAGATGAATGAAAGTAAATACAGACAACCAAGCAGCAGTTAAAATTAATGACCAAAACCTAATAGAAACATACCTTCACATACCTTGGCAGTATACTAACACTGGATGGAAGAACAAATAAAGGCATAAATAGTAGAATAAAGCGAGATCAGTTTTCATTAATGTGGAAGTCTTCCCAGTACAGTACCAGAACCAAAATAAAACTATACCAAAGTTGTGTGTTATCCATACTCCTCTATGGAACAGAATGCTGGAGAACAACGGAAAAGGAAGTGGGCAAATCATCCTCATTCCTATGTCGGAAAGATTTTAAATATTTACTGACCAAAGAGAATAAATAATAGAGACCTACTCGCCCAATGTGAACTAGAATATGTGCATGCTATAAGTCAAGTGATGGATACCCAATGGACAAAGAGAGGTCAGGCAAAGGCTACCTGGTGGAGAACTGTAGAAGCAAAATGACTAGTATGCAGCACAGCTGAGGTACAATACAAAGGCTGGTCACAGACTGTGAGAGGTGGAGAGAATTTGTTTCTTTCCTGCAAGATGCCACAAGGCGTACTGGGCGGTGATTGTTTAGCTGTTCGCCGACCAAGGGCATGGATGGATGGAGCATTGTCTGGGTTCTGTTTAACTAATGTTCTATTTTTAATTAATGATGGGTTCACAGGTGTTCTCAGCCTGGGAAAAAAAAGGGGGGGGTTTACAGCCAAAAATAAAACCCACTGGTCTAGAAGATATGGAAGAAAGCTAATCTAATGTGTTCAACTATTGAAGTAGCTGTCTTTATAAAATGAATCATAAAAATAAATTAGATAAATTTTCATGTGTTCATGTTTGCTTTTTCATGAACCCTGAAGTGTTGATTTGTTTTAGAACCCCCTTCCTGACTCCCTTAGCAGCCAAAAGCAGTAATTTTGTATATTCTTCAGTGAAGAAATAACACACAATTTGAATTCAGTATAAATTACTTCATGTTCATCAATGTGAATTGATAAGGTCTTTCGTATCCTCGCAGTACATGTTTAACATTTCTATGTTGTGTCACTTGTCCTTTTGCTGGAAGGTTTACCACACACAATAATTTTTTTTCTAAGTAGGGACTATAGTAACAAACTATCTGTACTCTGAAGAAGGCATTTGGCAGTCGATTAAAAGTGAAAATAACAATATCTTACATCCTTCCTAGCCGTTAAACGTCACAGAGAGCTCGCAAGGTAGTTCGCCAAGATTTCCTGTTTTCGGCGAGCTTTTCAACCTCATCAGTGGATTTTATGCCTACTAATTTGGCCTCTCTTAACAATGTCCTCTTTAGAATTTCACGTGGTCGACTTCTTTTTCTGCGGCCTGTTGTGTTAGAAAATAACAATATGGTATACATTCAAGTTGACATTTCCCGCTCACTTTGGATACTATTCAAACTTACCGGCAATTTTACGACTAATGTAGGCAAATTAAATCCAAATATATTGCAACTGCTGTATGTTGTAATACTCACTTCAATAAACTTTTGCTGATATTCGGGTTTCGTCTCGCGGATAACTTACTTCAGATTTTGGATAAAAATATTCAAATTTGCCAATTGCGGCGCCCTTTCTGATTGTCAACAGTAAACAGTCACCAGGTGGCGCTGCCTATAAAATCATGCCAGGTTATTCATTCATTTCAAGTGAATTTGGAATGAAACTATTACGAGTAATCAATACCGGCTATATTACTATATATACTACTACATATTAGGCGTCTCTCTCTCTCCCCTCCTCCTCCCCAACCCCCTCCCCTAGCTTTTTTTATCATTCGCTCTTTCGTCCATTATCAGTTATAACCAGAATCCACCACGCATTTGACCACGTGGACCGCTCTTTCGACCCATTTATCACACAGTTCTTCTGTCTTCATGGAACTTCGAACTGGTGTTCTTTGCAACCGATGCAGTGAAGATGTTGAGCCACAGCATCACATCTTTGCACTCCGAACACATCCTTAGGTACTACTATCATGTGTTCCGTATGTTTTTCATCACAGTGACTGATAACACGCGTCTTGTATTGACTGACCATCCTTCTGTAGTTTTTAGCTATTCATGTTTTGCCATATCAAGTTTCATCTTTAGCTCCGTTCTTGACAAAGACCCGAGTTCACATTTGCCAGTGAAATAGTTTGTCCGGCCTGCTCCTCTTATAGCATTGATGATGTCGGTTCAAAGCATAGCCTGCAATGGTCGGGATAGTCTGTAAGCGCGAATAGTTGTACGAATTTATTACAAAATCCTCTTAAAATTCATACTTTCATTAAACATATGTTTGTATAATTCATGCATTACATAAATAACAGAAAATGCAGGGACACTTTGAAAAAAAAAAGATGTATACTTTCTATTGCACTGAACAGAATTGCATGTATTTGAATTTATCCTAGTGGGCGCTTTAACATATAGCGGAATTTTTTTCCGCCTCTTAAAAATGGTGAGCTAAAAAAATCTTATATCCTTGTCGTGCCGTTAAACGTCACATAATGCTCGCAAGGTAGTTCGCCAATTTGTCCTGTTTTCGGCGACCTTTTAAACCTCATCAAGGGATTTTATGCCAATTAATTTGACCTCTCTAATGTCTTCTTTAGAGTTTCCCGTGGTCGGCCTCTTTTTTTTTTTCGGCCTGTTGTGTTCCACTTGATAGCTTGTTTTGGGATTCTCTGATCGTTTCTTCTCATCACTTGACCAGTATATGTCCATCTCCTTTTCCTGATCACCCTTGAGACTGGTTGTTGTTCGGTCATCTATTTTATCTCTGCTCTGTTCTTTAATTCGTTCCTTATAGGGTTGATAAAAGGGATGGCGACTGCAGTAAAACTGGTTCATATAATAAAGGTAGATAGAGGTGTATGGTGCAGTTTTACAAGGCAGCAGAGGGCGTGAGTAAGTGAGAAAAACGAATAGAAAGTATGAGAATGTATAAATGTAAAACATAGAACAGCCAATATTTCGGCGTGAGCCTTTTTCGAGGATTACATACACAAACAAGCACAAATATAACTAACAGAAAATGAAAAACTCATCTTAGTGGCATCCTCCTATGTAGGAAACACAATAATGTGTGTCCAATTGACGAGGCACAGAGACCACGGTGATCACAAAGGATAGCCAGTCGGAAATAATAAGCTATTGGAAGACAATAGGTGGAGTGGGGTGAAGGGAAGGGCAATAGACACGTGTAAGCCGTTAGAAAAGTAGAGTGGAGGGAAAGCGGAGAGATAATGAATGAAGAACGAACAGAAGGGTCATAAACACCTGTAAGGCCCTAGAGACGCAAATCGTGGTGGGGAGAGGCGAGGGAAACAGGGAGATAATATGAAACTGGTGATGAAGGACAAGACCCGGAGGGACAATAAACACCTACAGGACACCAGAGAAGAAGAGAAGGTGGCGGTGGGAAGCTAGGAGTGTATAATTAAGTATAAATCGCAGAGAAAAAGTGGAAAACTAAAGAATTTAAAGGAAGCTGAAGACATTGTTAATTCCAGCTGGGTGGAGACAGCCAGCCTGGAAAATAAGGCACTGTTATAGGACCCTCCGAGATCATACATCAGCAGAACAAGAGCGAACTGCACTAACAGAAATGTCCTGTTTTCCCCTGTGGTTGCTAAGGCAACAATGTTTAGCCACAGGTGTCCAAGCCCTCTTGGAAATGTCTTTAAACAGATGACACATTTTATAGTACCAAACATTGCGGACGTCGTAGTTGCAACATTTGCCCGTTTGATATCGAGGCTAGCCAGATCTCCTTCTCTTCTTCTTCTTCGTTCGCACTGTCTGTCTATATCTGCAGTCCTGTCTCTTGGATAAATTTCACTGTTTTTTGTAATTCATGTATGGAACCATAGAGCTTATCTTCTTTAGTGGTTTCACTGGGCTAGTAATTATTTCTCAGTGACTCGTAGTTGATGCAGTTCTGGAGGATATGTTCCACAGTTTGGGGCACCTGGGCACATGTACACAGATTAGTAGTACCAACCTTAAACTTTGTATACATATGACTTCGGAGTCGGCTGTGTCCTGTTCGGAGACGGAAGATGGTGACTTGTTCCTTTCTGTTTAGCATGTGATAGTCATCATGTGGTGGTGTTTGTGGCTTCCTGTAGGTTTTTATCATGCTTTTCTTCTGATTATAGGTGATTGGTATGTCTGGTTGCTCCATTTCAGTGCCCTCTTTGGCCAGTTGGTCAGCTTTCTCATTGCCTGGTATCCCACAGTGGGAGGGAATCCATTGCAAAGTGACTCCATGTTGTAAGCCATTTTTGACAAGGCATCCTTAAGGTCTGGTAGTTTGTTGCACTGAAGAGCCTCCAGTACTGATCTTGCATCTGTGAGAATTACTACAGGACATGTATCAATTCTGGAGTCTGATAGTTTTTCAACTGCAGCAATAATTGCCCTAACTTCTGCATCAAAGTTGTTGCAGTATTTACCAGTGGGTATGGAAATCTTGTCAATGGTGTTGTTTGGATATTCAATATATGCTCCTGCCCCTCCATTCTTTATGGCATTATGTGCAGATCCATCTGTATACACACGTATCCAGGTGTCACATGGATATTTGTCATCTAGAACACTAAGTGTGGCTGTTGATCTTACAAGACTGCTCTGCATCTCACCATTCTGCACACCTTTCACTTCAGTCTGAATAGATATTTGTGTATAATCTGCTTCTTTCCACAGTGTATGCTCTGGTACAGATGATAATGGAGCGACTACAGTTGGAAGGTCAGGTATCAGCTTACGCATACGCTTGGCCTGATGAATGAAGCTGCTTCTTTTAAGCCGTCCTAATGCCAAGTTATTGAATCTCTCCTTCAGGGGATGGCTTACAGAGCTAAGGAATTTTTCTCCCATGGTCATGACCTTTGTGTCTCTACGTTCCTTTAGCGCTTGAACACCAACTATTTTCTGCATTTCTACTATTGGTGTGGACCTCATGGCACCTGTGATAATCCGTAGTGACTGATTTTGAACCTTGTCTAGATTATGCAGCGTAGTGTTTGATGCTGTGCACCAAGATGTTGAGCCATATTCTAAATGTGGTAGAATACTTTGCTGATATACATTCTTGAGGACTCTTTCACTAGCTCCCCATGTGGTTCCACTCAATTTTCTTAATATGGCTAGTTTTCTTCTGGCTTTTGCTTCTGCACTGTTGATGTGTTGCTTCCACGTCAGTTTTGAGTCAAGAGTCACTCCTGAGTAAGTGGGTTGGTTGTCCATCCTTAAGGGTATTTCATTTACAAAGATCTTACCTGCTTTCTGTTTAGATGAGAGGGTGAACAGAGTGGTACTTGATTTCTCTGTGTTGATACTTACACACCATTTGTTTGTCCATGATGTCAAGATGTCTGCTGCTCTTTGGAGTCTCTGTGTAGCAACTGTTGCATATTCATCTGTACACCACATGACCAGATCATCTGCATACAGTGCCGCTTTGATTCCATAGGGAAGTTCCTTGACCAGGTCATTAATGAATACAAGGAATAGTGTAGGCGAAAGGACTCCTCCTTGTGGTACACCGTGTCGCAGAAGTACTTTCTGGCTGTTGTGTCCGTCCATTACTACTCTAGCTCTTCTATTGTGTAAATAGGACTTTATCCAGTTGTACAGTCTTCCATTCACATTGCAGTTTCTTAGTTTCCACAGCAGACCTTTTTTCCATACTTTATCAAAGGCTTTCTTCAGGTCTATCCACGCTGCTAGTACAAGGTTTTTCTCTTGAAATGCATCCTCAATCTCTTGAGAGAGATAGGTCACTTGATCTTCCGTACTGTAGTACTGCCTAAATCCTGCTTGTTGTGGAACGAGAAGGTTTTCACTTTCTAGGTACCATTTTAGCCTCAGGTCAATGATGCGTTCCATCGTTTTGCATAGGCAGCTAGTGAGACTGATTGGCCTGTAGCTGGAGGCAGTATCACTGTTTTTCCCTGGTTTTAGCAGTGGTACCATGCTTGCTTCCTTCCAGATTTGAGGTAACTTACCTGTGCTCCAGCACATATTGAAAATATCCAACAGCTTTCCCATTGCTGCCATTCCCAGGTTCTTGATCATTTCATTGGACACTCCATCTGGTCCTGGTGATTTCCTTGGTTTCAGTTTACTAACTGCTAGGTCTAACTCACTGCGTGTGATTGGTGCATCCATGACCTCCACTTTTCTGACTTGTTCCTCCTCTTTCTGTGGCTCGATGCGCACTGTACGCTCCTTCTCTGGATGGATATCAATGTTGCAGTCCTGTGCAAACATGCGAGCAAAGTGATCTGCTACCTGCTTACCTGTAAGAGTTTTCCCATCCTCTATTAGTGTAACCTTTGTACTTCTTCCAGTACTCTCATCATTTAACTGTTTGATTAGTTTCCACAGTTTCCTTCCATCCTTTTCAAAGTTTAGGGACTCTGTTTTCTCTCTCCAACTTTCCCGTCTGGCTTGCAGCTTTGCTCTCTGAAATTTGGCCTTAGAATGTTGGTAATTATTGTGGTGTTCTTGGCATGGTCTATTTTCTGCTTGCTTTCGAGCTGCTTCCACGTCATCATGGAGTTTTCCCAGCTCACTAGACCAGTATGGTTTATAGTCCCTGCGAGCTCCTCTGGGAATGGTTTCACGAGCAGCCTGAAGGATACAAGCATTGAATTCCTTCACTATGCTGTTAATATCCTTACCTTCTATGGACAGCTGTCCCACCAGGTACCTGTACGATGTCTGTACATTGTCCAGTTTGCTTTTTTATAGTTCCATCTGGGGAGAGGGTTACTGGTGTTAAGGAGTTCATTTTCTATTGTCAGGAAGACTGGTCGATGGTCGCTACCTCCAAGTTGTTTTCCAACTTCACGTGTAATGTTCCACTTCAGATCTGGAGAGTGGAATGCCAGATTGGTGTTGATTTTGTATGCCATGCCCTTGAGTAAAATGTTGGGGCATCCATTGGCTGGTTGATCAGGAGAAGTCCATTATCATCCTGCCAGCTCTCAACTTCCTCTCCTCTCTTGTCTATGTGGTCATAGCCCCAGCTCTGGGAATGACTGTTAAAATCACCACAGACCATCAGTCTCTCTTTGTGTGGGATTGTTCCTAAAGCAAGTGGGCGGTCATTAGGACAGTAATAGTTAAGGAGGTGGAAATCTGTATTACTACTTTTTAGATGGATCATCTGGTATTCGGCTCCTTCCATGTACACTCCCACCTGACATGCGCTGATGTTATTCTTAACAAGTGTGAGTACTCCTCCTTTTCTTCTGTCCTGTCGGTCTGATCTAAAACACTGGTAGCCTCTGATTTTAAAGGCGGCATTTTGGTTAGGTGTGTCTCCTGTATGCACATATACTTACCTGCTCTGCAAAAAGTATGTTCTCTAGTTCAACCTTTTTGCTATAGCCATCTCTAACACTGTTGACACCCTCAGCATTCCACTGCATTATTTTAAGTTCTTGCTTTTTGGCTATTTTCTTCTGTTGTATTTTTTGGCCAGTAGCTCTACTCTCATGTCTCCTGACTCCACAAGACGAACTGAGAGGACCTCCAGTAGCATTGGGTGGACCCTTTCGAGGCAGGGGGCCCGGCACTGCACCTGCCTGGTTAGTCTTCACAGGGCGAGCACCATGTTTGAAAACTGCAGATAGAGACATTTCATTAGCGATAATGCGTGTTACCCTGATTTTTGCGATGCGCCTTTTGGCTGGGTAACTCCGACTTCAGCACCTTTCCTTGCTAGGGCAGACTGTGGTCTTGCTCGGACTGCCATGAAGACAGTGTGGCTGGCCTGGCCGAAACTTTGTTTTCCAGCCCCTGGTGGCTGTACTTAAGCGCCTTCTCCATGTCAGATGGTTTGAGACAGTTCCACAAAGACACTCTGACTTTGAGATGAGGAATCTGATGAGTGCTTCAACGATATCCATTCCCCGCCACCCATAGTCTACTGGCTCTGTTTTGTTTACATCATTCTGATAGCCATTGTTGTAAAGACCCATAGGCTTGTCACGTCCTGGATTCATTGGTTTCACACCAGACTTCCCTCATCCCCGCCAGAGATCTCCATGTCCCCATCTGTCCACCAACCTGACATTACATTTTGCAAAAATAACAATTACAATTAGTGTTGATTGCTACAAGTTTCTGGGCTACAGAGGTAGGTCAGAGTTTTTAAGCAAACAGATCTATGTTCCCTGTCTCACAAACACTATGTTAAGATAAGTGTGCTCTTAACACAGTTGTTCCCAGGGGGATCTCCTTCTCTAAGTCCACGTTATCAGTTCAGGAGGGTTTCACCTGTACGTCACGCAATGTTATGTATGCTATTATGCGCAAACGTGATATGAAGCATATAGGGGAGACCGGTTTACACTTAGGAGGTCGTTTTCGCTAACATCATAAGGCGACTTCGAACTACATAAAAGGTCCCTGAGGTCTTGTCCCGTCTGTAGGCCACCATTGAGGGTTCCTCAAAGAGTTCACGTGTATCAGGTTCGGTCTGGAGGAGATGGAGAAAGAGTATGTTTTTAACTGCCAAACTATGAGGGTTTCGCTAAAACTGCACCATAACCTCTGTCTACCCCATAGGGCTGCTTCCGCTAGATGCGTTTGACCCGTCCAGCCCTATAAGGTTTCCGATTTTATTTCGGTGAAAACTCGATGTAACTTTTCATTTAACCAGTCAAAGCTCTTCTCAATCCAAAGTTTAACTTCCTGCCATGCCTGTTTATGGAGGATATTATGAAAGTCATTGATTTTACTGACTGGAGTCTAATTTTCTAGTTTTTTTTTTCCCGAGATCAGTTGGTAGAATGATCACACCGACCGATCAGACCTGTCTTACTGTATGTGTTTCTCGCATCTGTAGACCTTTTAGATCTATTGGATGTAAAAAATAACCTCAAATATCGATGCTTTGTATTTGATTATGATCAGTTAAAGTAAGTAGATCTTACATTTTATTGCTCAGCCCGGCCAAAAATCTTTTCATACAAGTTTTTTTTTCCTTTTCTTCTGATTATTTCGTCTTTTTTTATGATAAATAACTTCATTTATGGAATCTTCATTCATTTCCACTTATTTTGATATGTGATACACACGTGTTGAACATTGAATTAGTTTGTTACAATAACTTTGACACTGGGACCCCCCCCCCCAATATCAAGATCATGTAATGTCCGTGTCAGTATGAAAGTTACGTCCATGTTTTTTAACATGGTAGTGAATGAGTTAGGCATTTGTTTTCAAAAGAGTCTAATTTATTTTCTGTTTCTTTAGTTGTTTTCCACCTTTCATATGCATAAATGAGGGTGGATATTACCTTTGAACTGAATAATCTTAACTTGGTTTTTGTGCTTATAACTTTTGAATGTATGTATGAATGCCATATGTTCTCAAGATTCTTGAAGATCTATGCTGCATTTGCAATCCTAATTTTAACTTCCTTTCTGGTATCACCATCCTGATCTATGTAGCTGCCATGGTATGCAATTTGATTGACTTCTTCAACAGCTGTTGCAGTTCCAAAAAGCAAAGGAGGTAGTATACATCCTTGTTTCACACCTGTTTCAATCTGGAACCATTCGCTCATCCCTTCTTCAGTTTTGACTGCATAAACATATCTGTTGTAGAGGTCCTTAATGATGTTGACAAAAATTCTCCACAATGAATGTCTGTGTATGCTATCAAATGCCTTAAAGTCTATGAAGTTCGGTATTAATGGTTTCTGCTTTTCAATATGATCTTTAAGTATTATTCTTAGAGTAAAGATCTGGTTGAGACTTCTTTTCCCTTTTCAAAATCTTGCTTGTTCTTCTCTCATGACGGTATCCACTATATCTTTAAGTCTATTCAAAATGACCTTGCAAAATACTTTTGACACAACTTACTCCTCTCCAATTGTTGCAGTCACTAAGGTTGCCCTTTTTTTAGTTGGTATTTTAACAGTTATTCCTTTTTTCCATTCAGAAGGGGCCTTTTCTTCTTATGTGGTCTATGCATGATCTTCCTTTCCTAAATCCTGCCTGCTCTTTCCAAAGTTTTCCCTCAAGTGCTAGTATGATTATTTTTATGATTATTCTGCAAAATACTTTACTGGTGAGTGGCAGGAAGGTAATGGCTCTCTAGTTCCTCAATAACTGAGGTCACCCTTCTTTGGTAGTTTTATTATAAGGCCAGTTTTCCACTCCTCTGGGGCTTTTTCTAGATCCCAAATTTGTTGTAGCAGCAGAGTTGTTTTGGTGTTTCTGTTTCTTCTGCTTTCAACATCTCAGCAATCACTTCATCATCATCTGCTGCCCTGTCTAATTTTAGCTTCTTTATTGCCTCCTTTACTTCACTTATTGTTATTGGTCTTGTATTGATATTTAGTTCCGTTTTTGCTTCAGGTATGTACATATTGTTTGTGCTGCTTGCATTCTGTTTAGTAGGGTGTTAAAGTGTTCCCTCCATCTTTCAATTTTTTTCTCTATCTCCACTGATCATTTGTCCCTTATGTGTCCTTACTGCACTCTCACATCTTGTGCTGAAATTACCTGTCATCTGCTTTGTGATTTTGTATATGGTTTTCATGTCATTTGCATATGCTGCTTTCTTAGCTTTTTCTGCTAAGTTGTGATAATACTGACGTTTATCTTGATGGCATGATTCCTTTACTTCATTGTCTTTTTGTGCATAATTACTTAAAACTTGTTCTTTTAGCCTTTGTGATTTGGTGCTCAGTAATTTTTTCTTGATTTCCTTTTGTTGCTCTATCTTTTCCCATGTGGTCTTGCTTATCCATTCCTCTTTTCTCCGTTTCTGATATCCCAGCACCTCTTTTGCTGTTTCCTGTAGTGTTTCATTGAACTCTAGTATAGACATTTCTGTTTCGTCTTGTAAGATGGTTGATGATCTTCATATAAATGGAAATGAGTTATTCTGCAAATGATGGAAACAACAGGCATCAAGTCAGACAGAACAGGCTACCCAAAAACCAGTCTCCAGCATCATAGGCTGGCCATACTGAAGTAACTGAACAGCATATTTAAAAGGGCTTAACTGTGAGGTGTTACAAAATCTTGACCAGTAATTTTTTTTTAAAGACCAGTAATGGGTGTTGAAAATCATAGAATGTTAGATGTATAGGTTGTGGTTCTAAGAACTTATTATAACCTGAGGTGGGGTGGAGGATACGCTCTTCACTCCAATGAAATGTCTCTCAGGCGTGCATCTCAAATAGCCTCTGACAGTCAAGTCCAGCTCCTGGCCTTCTCATGGCAAAACTGTTCAAACCAACAGGAGAAGGAGCAAAGGTGCCTGAAAACCAGACGCTTTGGTTAGATGAGAGTCATGTTTGGTAGCTCATTTGCCGCTGCTGGCAAGATTCTTCAGCTGCCGTGCATGGAGTGGGGCTCCTCTCGGCTAGTGAAGAAAGGTGTGAATGGGGTTGCTATGCAGTGCAACTGTGGAAAAGGTAAAAGAAAGGAGTAAGTGAAGAAATCAGTAGTTTCAAGGTCATGACTGCTCAAGTCACAGCACCTCTGGAGGTCGGCCACATCCCATGTGCACTCATACTGGACGAATTGCCTGAATCAGCTTAATCCAGGGGTTAAGACACTACTGGCAAGATTTTTCAGATGCCGCATGTAGAGTGAAACTCCTCCCGGCCAAGGAAGAAAATGCGGAAAAGCAATTAGGGTTGCTGTGTGGTGCCAATGTGAAAAAGTGATAGAAAGGATAAAGTGAAGTTTAATCGGTATGTCCAGTAGTATCGCAGTGAGACCTACTCATACCACAGCACCTCTGCTCTAGAGGTCGGTCATGTCCGATATACACCCATACTGGTGAAATATGCCTAAACCGGTTTAAACCAGGGGTGAAACATGATGGCCAAATATGTCATGGTACCTCCGCTCTAGAGGTCAGTCACATACTAAACACACCTGTACTGGGATAATATGCCTAAACCAGCTCAACCTAGGGGTGAAAGTCACTAATGACAAGGATTTGTCCTCCTGGACAAAAGCTCTGTCCTGGCCACAACTAGGAAGGGTAGCGGCCACGACTACAAAATGCTAAAGTCAGAGACACTGGACCAGTGCAATCTAGATAGGCAACCACCTCTTACCTGGCAGGGATGTATGCGTATCCTAATCACGCGAAGGTTTTCCAGTGAGAAAGTCCGACACTGGATTGGATGGGCAACCACTTCTCACCCAGTGGTGATACACGAGTATCTCAAAACATGTCGAGGTTTTCCGATGAGAAATTCCAACTCTAGCCTGAATGGGCTACCACCTCTCACCCAGAGGGGATTGCTGATATCCAAAACACGTTGAGGTTTTCCGGTGAGAAAGTCCAACTCAAAAACCACAGAAGGAGAGCAGTATATGAGAATTTAATGATGAGATAGGATCATTTTGTGATTCGCAACTATTAAAAAACCACTCTAAACAGCATATGTGGAAAGCAAATAAAGATTAATACTTGGAGAGAGATTGTTGAAAAAGATCTGATAGAAGTTTACGGTCATCAGCAGTTCTGATAAAGAAAGCCCTGTTGTGTTTTGTGTTGGTCCACAAGATTTCATGATCTGGTTACTAGTTTTTTTTAAGTAACTTTACATAATTTATATGTCAATAGAATGCTGCAATAGGAGAAGAACATACACCATTTCACAAACCCGCTTTTCATTTCAGTTTCGGTCAAACTCTGCTTCCTGGTGAAGGTGCTGCCATGGCACATTATATAGCAGAAGGGAAAAGAATCCCTCATTGTGGTGAGATTGGTCTGACATCAGATGAAATCGAGTCATTTGAAAAAAGTTGGATATGTAATGAGTGGCAGCAGGTATAAATTCAGTGGTGTGATCATAAATGAAAATGCATTTTTTTTTTCAGATATTTTTTGGTTCTCTTTCAAATAGCATATGTAAACTGGCCTTGCTGAATTCCTGTTTTAGTGGCAATATGTTCATTGGACTGTACCCCATAGCATATTGTCATGCTATCCAACATTTTTTTTTTCTAGCAGTTTCTTTGAATTCCCATTTTTCTCTTCTGAAAATACATTGAGCGAAGATGAAAACGTTCTTTTCACTGTAATTATTTGTCCTCAAATAGTTATCCAAAATGTTGACATTAGACATTAGCTGTCCATAGATCTGGTTTACTGGCTTGGCAGAATGAAGATAACATAGAAAAAAACATACTACTTTCACTAGACATGTTGTGTCCAGAAATCAACAGAATATATACACATAATGTCATATACCGCAGAGATTCCTGACAAAGACCTTTCTGCTGAGATTATGAAATGTGCTATAATTGGAAGTGAGCTATAAGTTGTCAAAAATGAAATGTGATGGGAAAAGATTTCATTGCCTTATTATAGGTGATAAGAAGTTTTTAATGATCAAATCTTACTCAGAATCAAAGCATTTTTTATTTTAAAATTTCATGACAGTAAATTTCATAACTGAAAGGATAGCTTTTGTGACTCAGATTAACATGGACACAAAGCAGAACAGCTGATGGTGCACCATTTTCTCATGTTGAGGGTGTGGTTGCATATACTCTGCCATTGCTCAATCCCAGAATATGCTTCTGAACAAGGTGAAAAATCTGGCAGCATGGTTATACCTGAGTGCAGAATGTTTCCAGTGTATTATAATAAAATTGAATATCATGTTAAAAAAAACAGTCTTGTAAATGTGGAACCATGCTCAAGTTAACAGTAAGTGAAAATGAAACAGAGCTAGAAAAAGATTAATCATATCAATGTCTACTTGAGAAGATGGTAATTTTTGTGTAAGATGATTAATAAAAATACTTTTTGTTTGTTATATAGACATCGTCGCATGGAAGCTGTACGTCTAAGGAAGGAAAACCAGATTTATAGTGCAGATGAGAAGAGAGCTTTGGCTTCATTTAACCACAAGGAGAGAAGCAAGAGAGAAGCCAAGATTCTGTCACAGTTCAGATCTATGGTCCATGAGAAACCTAAGCATTAGGGTTTTTTTGTTTGCTTCTGTTTGTGTAAACTTGTCCTTACCATTTTTAGTGATATGTTTGTATGTTTGGAATATCAGTGAAATAAAACACTTTTATTACCTGATTGTCTGTATATAGCAGCAGAGATTTTATGAGCTTAGTGAATCCAGGAGTAGGGCAGCTAATAGACTGACTTCACAAGATGGAGAGAGAGGACGTAGACAAGCTTTGTTGGGATCACACACCAGTCAACCAGATTGTAGAAGTGGGTGGAACTGTTTCTGAACATTGAGAATATCGTCCTGAAAAGTGAGTCACACTAGAGTACATTGTACCTGTGGTGGTGAGTTTATTAATACAAAATACAGGATATTCAGGGTAACTCTTGTATTTGTTGATTGCAGGTGAAGGTAGAAAAGGGAATTTCCTATTATGAGCAACATGAATATAGTGTACATGCTGATTTTTTTGCTGGACGTTTTTGAAAAGAGCTGTCATCACCAGTATTGAAAATGATATGACATAATAAACAGCCAAGTAAAAGTAAATAAACCACCATTTTCAGATGTGTTTTAAGATGATTTCTGACACATTTGAAGTGAATAGTTCCAAAAGAAAAGAGAGCTGAATTGTTCTGAAATGACAGAATTTGAACTCACAGATTCTATCTCTTTTTGGTAAGCACAGTCCTTTACTGCCAGATAGGCTAAAGGAGCAGATCAACTTATTGATAGGAGTACCACAAAGAGGTTTTAGCCAGATATTCACCAACAGCTGTGACGTCAGTTACATAGACCAATGTTCATTAGCATTTGCGACGGGAAAGATTTCCTCCAACTACAGGGCAGAAACAACAGCCCTCCTTGAAGCCTCAGAGCACTTAAAACAGAAAACCAGCACCCACCATACAAAATAGCCTTCTTCACAGACTGCAGGGCACTTCTGGAATCTCTAAAAACAACAAAGAACCCACAGGCAAACGTACAGGAAATCACAACAGAACTGAAGCACCTTACACTGTCAACAACTGTGGCCCTACAGTGGGTACATTCCCACCGTGGAATAGCTGTCAATGAAATAGCTGACAGCCTATCCAAAGATGGCAGCAATCAAGGTCAAAGAAATCATCAAGTAAACTACCAAGAGGTGAAAACTATAATCTGTAACCAGTGCAGATCTGAATGGAAAAAAGAAACTGAAATGCAACAATGAACCAGATCTAATACACCAACTACAAAGATATCAGCAAACCATCCTCTTTCGCCTAAGGACAGGCCACTGCAGACTACTGAGCCACTTGCTTCGACTCAAAATGTCTCACACAGTTGAGTGTCCATGTGGCAGTGGAGTCCGAATTCCAGAACATATCCTACAAGAGTGCCCAAACCATGCAAACCTGAGGCATGAAATGTGGCCAGAGGACACAAGCTTGGGGCAAAAGCTTTGGGGCTTCTATCAGGATCTGGAGAGGACTGCGGGCTTTGCCATGTCAACAGGGATCAGGATCTGAAGTGACCAACAACCTTGAACTTTGCCTCCCTAACAGCTCTCTTGAAGGCCTCTAGGTTGTAAGCAAGATGCCCTGCTGCTGATGCATTCATTTGCAAATCATCAACAGTGTCTTGTTATCATCATTGCTTTGGTCTTTATTTTTCCCTTTCTGTACCCTTCCAAGACTCTCTTCTACAAACTCTCATGACATTTGATATGTCTGGGATGCTTCTCTGTTTAATCTTTTCTTTACTAACCAACCTTCTTCATTATTAAATTCTTGTAGTTTGGATATATTTGTTCTTTTTTTGTCTTCATCTTCTTCTTCTTCGTTCGCTTCTACCACCAAGACTGCACTGTTATCCTACTGAATCTACGCCTGTGGTCCTCGCGTTAAGTCACGTGGTCTCCTGTGTGGTCCCCACGAGATCCCCGAAAGGACTGCAAGAAGTTCAGAGTATCGCAGGGCTTTAGCCTGTATTCTTGGTGGGTCTCTGAAGCGGATTGCATGACACCGTGGTTTTCGTTGCACCAGTTTAGTCTAGAGTTGGATGTTCTTACCGGAAGACCTCGACGTGTTTTGTTTTGTCTTCATGATATTTGAAGGTATAATATCCTCTTAGCACCAGTTATAACATTTTCCTAGTTTTGTATATCCCCCCAGTTCCTGTCTGAAGAGATGACATGTCAAAACTAACAAAGCAAAACTGCTATGCCCTATGTTCCCATAAACAGACTGCTGTATAGACAATATAGATAAAATGCTTCTCTCCATAGTGGTGCAGGAAACCCAGAAGGTATTCTCTAAAGCCTGTAGCAAGAAGTTATGACAGCTGTGATGCCTTATTTTCTGCATCTTAAACGACTGGTTAAAAGATAAAAAAAAACAAAACATCTCCATGCTTGTGGTTACAACGAAACATTGTCATCACAGGTACTACAGAATCGCTGACCTTATTTGGAGAAGGTGAATAGCTAACTCGACCTTTCCTTTCATTTGATTCCGAACTTGAGGATTCATCACTCTCACTATCAGACACTTTTCTTTTCGACAAGTTTATGAATTCATTTCTGTGTGATGGTTCTTGGTGACTTATGTGTTTTGGAGTCACAGATCTCTTTAGATCTCTCCACAGCTGAACAATATTTACTCCTGTTATTGTGAACCGAATTGAAATATTTCTCTGAAGAACCAAAATGAGATCTTATCTGTTTGATCTGATTTTTTGTTTTTTTAACAAACTTTCATCAGAGGATGATCTTTGTCTGCCATGTTGTCTACTGCCAAAAAATGCTGGGCTGGAGCTTCTATCCTTTGGATCTATTTCAGGATTCATTGTTGTCAGTGCAGTGCTCGGTTTACTGGTCAGAAAACCCGCTCAAACGCTAGTGGTCAGTGTGCTCATGTGCACTTGTCCTTGGTGTGTCTATTTTCACAATTTCATTGTCCCAATAATCACTCCCTTTTTAAAAATATAAATCAGTTACAGCAACCAACAATCTCAAAACATTTTGGATTCTCTCTCTTAATTCACCATTGATTGCCATTTAATGCGATCACTGAGTAACTGATGCAATTATTTAGATGAAAAAAAAAAAGTGATCTATGCAACTGTCCTGATTCCATGTACAGCACTTTAGACCAGTGGCTGTGGTGGAAAGGATAAAGTGAAGTTTAATCGGTATGCCCAATAGTATCGCTGACATACCATGGCACCTCTGCTCTAGAGGCCGGCCACGTCCGAAATACACCTACACTGGTGAAATATGCCTAAACCGGCACACACCAGGGGTGGAACTTGATGGCTAGACATGTCATGCCACCTCCGCTCTAGAGGTCGGTCACGCCTGATATACACCTGTGACATGTGGTCGGTGGGTTGACCGCATGCAAAAACATCTGTACGACATCACCCAGCATGCTTCGAAACCAGTCCCAAATCATTTCAATGGCCCCAACCACAGAGGCAAATCTGACTTTCTGGTAACAGCCATCAAACAATGTCACGCAGATGACACAAGCCGCCTGGCACTTGAGAACTGCTGCATTCAAAATTATGGGATGCTGGAACCACATGGGTTAAACTCGCTGTTTAGTTACACGTAACATTCTCTTCAATCATTACAGTACCTCTCCATAAAGTCCACCCCTTCTTACTTTTCAAACTTCCTCACAGCATCATTCTGCAACCCCTCTTCCCCAATCATCTGTTTCAACTTCTCCTAACTAGGTCAATATTGCATCACACACTCTCTCTCCCTTCCCTGGTTCCCCATCCACCACCCCCAGTTACAACCCACCGACCACATGTCACAGGTCTCTATTTAAAGTCTCCACGTTCTACTAAATCCATTCCTGACACACACCGCCGGACAAGCCGCACCTTACAATTTACAGCTAAGTACTCTTTAGAAAAAAAAAATTTTTTTTTTTTATCTCCTCTCTCTACTTCTTCGTCCTGTATGTTTTTGTATGATTAAGGCTCACGCCGAAACGTCACAACTTTGTAATCGTTAAGTAATAAAGCTGCTCCTACTTTTTCCTGTTTTATACATTCTCTTGTATGTCGGGTCTTTGTTGCACACAACTACATCTCCCCTGGGCATCTCCATCCACTTATATAAGACTGTAAAGGCTGGACACTGTTTATGGTGACAATTCCCACTACTCTAGCTCAACAAAAGCCAACCTACTATTTTAGCTCAAACAAGCCAACCCATTCTAGCTCAACACAAGCCAACCCACTATTATAGTTCAACACATGCCAACCCACTATTTTAGCTCAACAAAAATCAACCCACTATCCTAACTCAACACAAGTCAACTCACTATTTTAGCTCAACACAAACCAACACTGACAAAAAATAGTTCATGCCATTTTATGTTAGTAAAAAGCCAGATCTACACAAGTTAAGTCTCACGAGACAAAAAAGTATGTACAAAAAAGTTGATCAAAAGTGCCTTGGAAAATTGAAAACACATACAGATATTTTGCTGTTTTAAACTGAGCTCCAACATGAACCAAGTTCAAGGTAACACTGAGAACAAGATAACTCTAAGAACTGAAAATATCATTGCTGTTATGCTGGAGGGCAGGAACATTTTTATTGTTAACAATTAAAAAAGATGGAATTCAAGATAATGGCAAAAACAAATTCCTTAACTTTCAGTTGTTAATGGTTCTTTTCATCTTAAAAGACAGTAATAAAAAAAAAGGTGGGGGGGGGGGAATGGCTGTTATATGGAAGATGGTGAGGTCTGTATTGCTGAGCAACTTCTCTTAATGCTGATTCCACAGATATTTGACTAACATAACTGGCTCCAGAAACATCAAAGTCATGCATGTTTTTGCCAGGTCTGCTCTCTTTCCACTTACATCTTATGCCTTCTAGCTCGGCCCTCATTGCCTTTTACAATGATGCAGCATTTCTGCACAGTAACTCTCCGTGAGAGACTGCGGGTTGTTCTTCTCAATCCTAACACTTGTCAGTTATGCAACACATTTTTGCAAATGGCTATATTTTTTTAGTAAAAGGTTTTAAAAAAAAAAAAGCTAAAGATAACCCTGCCATGCCTTAGAGGCACATTGGATATGGTGTTAGTGGCCATATTTTCCTTGACTGTCAGAACACTAGAGGGCGATATGGTCAGTATCAAGCCTAGCCGCCTTTCCTTTCCGGGTCAGGTACCCATTTCTACAGCTGGGTGACTGGGGCACATCTGACCGGATTCGAACCCCCGATCTTTGCCACGAGAGACTATGCACTAATGCTTCACCACATGATGACTAAATACATTAACTAATATTTGACTGGTTTGTATATTTTATATTATGCATATTCCACTGAATGCAGGACAATAATTCCACTGCTCTAACAAGAAATAAAAAAAAAATGAATATATGACAGTAAAGACTAACCTACAACTTTTATGACTGTCTTCTATATGCAGAATTCAGGCAGCCTGAAGGACAATTCATCCTGAAACTTGGAGCCTACAAAACATCAAACACAATCTTTTATATACAATCTTTTGATAACAAATATGAAGATAACATAACAAAAGCCGACATTACATTTGACTATCCACCAGTGGTGAAGATGAAATACTCGAGCTGAATGAGACAGTGTTCAGTGACTCATAACTGACTGCTTGCATCAGGATTCGTGAACCACTGTTGGCTAGCTCTACTCTACCTTTCAGCTGTCCCCAGAAACTGACAGTGCTTTAGCCAAGTGAATAGGGATTGCAATGTGAAGGCGAACCCAGTCCCAGAAATGTGTAAAGCCAGATGTGTGGGTCAACTGACACAACACAACCAATGCTCTTTATGCCAAAAAAGAACATTATACTGCTAAGATAACTGTTCTTTCTGATAATGAAAGAACAAAAATGTGAGGGCAGGTGAGATTTCATAAAAACGTAGACAATGCTTGAAGATAGGGCACTTGCCAGTTTGATGGAATACTGGCTTCTTTTGGCCTAATGATTCCTTGATCTAATCTGTATAATAAATTAAAATTCTTAGTCATTCTCAAATGGCCTTTCTGCCTCTCCTAATTTTCAGGACTCCTTGAACTCTCATATATTTTTATCTTGATGTCCTGAAGTTTCTTTTTGCTATTTATTTTTAAGGTACAAATTTGCTTATACTATGGGTTAAACAGTCATATTTACTGGATAGAATTGGACTAGTCATGGAACAGCCATCATTAAATGCAGCGAACAGTTATTAAATCCTGTATGTGTGGGAACCTGCACACATTTATTGTGTCATATGTAAGGTTTTCTGTTAAACTTGGGGAAATAATTCATATGCTACTAATGTTAATGATTTGCAACAGTTTCTGTCTGTTTCTACTGCAAAATTTTGAGTTGCTTCATGTGCAGCACCTACAATCTCAAGCCCTGTGTTTTCTTAATGCTTGGCCACTGCCAAACTAAAGGTCCTAGAACTACAGCACGTGGCCAGATGGCCTGACCGAAGCCAAATTATGAGAAAATGACCATAGAAATATGACCTTGCCTCCCACTCAATACTTTGAAAGTTTACCCGTGGCTATTAAACAAAATGTTTTCTTCCATGAGGGATATTTTGATTAAAAAAAAAATGTTGGCCATAAACAAACTTCTCTAAAACAAAGTTGTCACACAACATCAATAATAATATATATATATATAAAAAACCTTTTAATAAAATCAGATATAAAACACACAGTATTTTAGTGTGAAGCTGCAACATCAATTTTCATGATGAATATACCTGACTAGAAGCTGATAAAATGAAGAATACTATTCAGTAATCACATTAAATCATTTAATTTATGAAGCGACTGCAGCTCCATAAGCAACGCTGGTACTCAACAGAAGACTGCTCTGGGACATATTTATCTGTATGGAGCATACTCTGTATTGGAGTAAGAGGAGTGGCTGGATGTATCAAGAGGAAAAACTTGTGCTTAAAGCAGAGAGTATCACGAGACTCATTTATACACCACACAATGCAAAATTAAGTAGCAAAACAATTATCTACGCTAGAATACATAAATTACTTCCATTGCATAATCTTGCTTGTCATTTTTTTTATCTATCAATGCCTATCCTTAGCTGACAAAAATACTTCTACTTTAGGAATGTGAGACTAAAGCATTTAAGAATAAAAGATAATACATTATTAATATACTTGCTCTTCTGTATTCAAAGTTAGAAAAGTTGGACTGCCTAGAGTGCATAGGAAAAAACCCCCACATGCTAGAGTTTAAAAAAACAGCAAACACAAACATCATAGAATCACAAACTGCAAAAAAAACTTAAACAATGAATTTCATATTTCCTGAATTATCAGATTATATAAACAGCAGCTCAATGAACATTTTTTTTTTTCAGTTAATAATTATACCAAAAGTGTTTGTGACTGTCTGTGTTGTAAAGTGTACTTGTATTCAGTTCTCAGAGGAATATTTTTAACATCTCAGAAATGAAGTCAAAATATGTAAGGCATTTCACAATTGACGTTTAAAAAAAAAAAAACCCACTGAAGGTAGCCAAGTCAAACTTAAAGATGTAAACGTAGGCTTCACTGCCTGTGCATTTCTAACTAAATTCTTAAGATGGTTCTAGAAATGGATAGAGAGATTACCAAGTATTTAAAGTGATTGGTAAATAATTCTTTTCATTGTTTAGCTTCTTTTTTTTTCTTCACTGTTTTATTTTTCCTCTTCTTTTTTGTTGTTGTTCTTTCTTTTCTTCTTCTACTTCTTCTTCCAGTTTCAGATACCTACTTGCATATGTTTGAAGAAGACAAAATATTTCTATCTCATTCTTCATACTAGACGGATATTTCATCAGGATTTTATTAGGACTATGTGTTTAGCAAAGAGAAATGCAATTTAAAATGAGTATGACTGCATGATATATTTTTATGACCAACAACAACAAAAATTAGTTAACAGCATAATCACTAGACAATTATAAAAACTTAAGACCTCTTGGAGTCATGATTCAGATGGGTGTCTTCAGAAGCAATTCATAAGCAGTTCTCTACCCTTGGTGTAAAAATAAAATTAACACCCACTATCATAAAGTCACACCCATCATTAACACCGTGTGTGACCCCCCCCCCAAGGCGATGATGCAGGCTCAGCATTGGCATCTCATGCTAATCACAGAGTGCCGGGCATATGTGCTGCTGTTTGGAAATGGCTGCACAGATGGATCAATGGCACTTGGCAATCCTGAGTTCATGTTGTTACACGGCCTGGGACAGATATTCCTGGTGCTTATTTCCTCATTATAGTCGAATGGCCACAGTGAAAGTGTCTGGCAACATCTCTAGTTGTCACTCCGCTGCTGAGCATGCCAACAGCTTGCCATCGCTTTGTGACAACAATCGGGGCATGACAAAAACATTAACATACTTTTTTTTTGATGGAAAAAGATGATGACCTTTTACTTGCTTAAACCTGCCTAATGTGTGTGTTTTCAAAGTCATGTGACTTTCAATAAGGCCATAAATTTAGAAAACATTGATTTGCGCATGCTGCATGCCAAATTTACAGTAAACATTTCATTAATGGGAAAATGTCATTACATTAACTGTCGCACTTGCACACATTCAGAGCTTGAAAATCACTCATGTACATAAACAGTTCATGGTTCATAACAGTTCAATCAAGGAGTCCGCTTTTCATGGCGGCTTGTATATGTAAACATTCTGCTTGGTACACATGTCTCTGAATGTTTAATTTTTGCAATTTCTCTCTAAGTCTGTCAAAATGTAACACTATTTCTGTGATCTTTCCGCTTGGCTTTGTTACATTATACAAACTAAACAGGTTACGATGTAAGAACAGAGTAACATACAAAAATTGCATTGGGGGACAGGAATGTAGTCAACACTATTGAATTATTTTTTTTTTAAAAACAGGATGTAAATGTATGTAATAAGGACACGTGATATGTGAAAATTTAAAATGTGACAATATTTAATGTGGAGAATGTGACTGCTTACAGTTTAATGGCACAGGATTCATTGGGTTAAGGAATGTATGTGTATAGCTGTATGGTTGTACAATGGGAAAAGATGCAGAGGAAGGTGGAAAGAAAATATAACGGACACTCAAAGTATGAGATAATATAAAAACCACCAAAAGAACTGTTGGAAAACAAACTTCAAAAATCAAAATCTCCGGAGAGACACAGTCAATTAGCCACTCACTAATAATGATTAACAACTGCTTATCTGCTTACACATAATTCACAATTCAGACTTAGATGACTTCACATATTTGAAAGTGGGTTAAAAATAATTCAGCACCAAACACAAATAATTAAGCATAAGAAGCTTACTTGGCTTTCTAAACCATCGGTTTACATCTGTCTCTCATGGGTGCATTTATCGCTGGAAAAATCCAATATATATTTAACTATGCACACACTGTATATGCAATCATATGGTTTTAATTCACTGTTGTGAGTCAATACTTTTAAACTACAATATATGCTAAAAATAGGCTTTGGATTTGTTGTTGTTGGTTTTTTTTTTTGAGGCAAAACATGACAATGTGATGAATGATAATAACAAATGTTAGTGTTTCATGGGTGCTGTTCAACAGTTTATGATTTATGTTTACCTCCATGTAAGATAATTAAACAAATTCTCAAACCTTAATGATGCTAATACATTTTTTGCTAATATAACATAACATATTAAGATGACAACTATTGCTAGATTAAACACAATAAAAAGAACAAAACAGCTCACAAATATAACAGGCCTGGAACTCAGAGGAATGCACTGTGAAGATCTTAGCAAGAAATAAAAACCATTAATATTTATTTGATGAAGATGTGAAACTTAAATCAAAGATGGGAAAAAAAATTACAACTGCTCTAATGGCAGATAGTTGGTGTAACTTACAGACTGAAATATTTTACACTATGGTTAAAAAAAAACCAAGTAGCAAAAACTGGCTTATCACTAGTTAAAAATCTGGATGAAAATATTAAGATTACAAACTGGTTATTAAACGAGTCATAAGCCAGGATGCTTGTGCAGTTACATATAAATGGATCTTTGTAAACGTGCAAAATATTCTACAATTAGGATGAGAAAATTCATGCAAAAACTGAAGCAAACATATATATTTTTGTCACTTCCTGCCTTAACAAATATTACTGATGAATGGAGCCTCTGATATGTCTGTGGAATTACCATGATTATCTTGAAATGTATAAATCTATTACTCAACATTATGAAAGATGCTGAACAAAATTTTGACTGAATAATGTTTATATGTATGTTTATATTTACATATAATGTAAATGTGCAGATATTAACTGTTTTTGAAGAACTGCAGTGAAGTGAACTAGAAGATGCGTTTCAGACTATTATAACAAGGACCAGGGCACGAGTTAAGTCACTGAGGGAAGATATTTATCTAACCATTTTTCAACAGGCCTTAAACAACACTCTTTATCTGGTTATTAACATTTTAAATAGGGCTCCACATGCAAAAACAATTTTCTCTTATAGCATTTATTCACTTGCATGTCCCTTGCGGAACTTTGCCTCCCTAACGGTACTCCTGTAGGCCTCTCAGTTATAGATCATCAACGATGTCTTGCAGCCATCTTCGCCTTGGTCTTCCTCTCTTTCTTTCCGTGTTGCTGGTAGAAGGTAGTTTACCATTATAATCTTATACCAGTTAGTGAAATAGGACATGCTGACATAACATTTTATTTCTGACAACTCCAAAAATGATGTCACAGGGGTGTTTATATTTTTATATGACTGTTCACTGGAGCACTATGTGTACAGTGGACTAGATGGAGCTTGGTTCAAAGTGGATAGTACATATTTTTTTGTACTTCTCCTGGAATATGAATCATTAATGTTGGGAATGTCCATTTGAAAATATTTATGTGCTATGGCATATATTATCATACCTTTGCCTTTCTTAAGAGGCCGTTGGTGAGAGCTGACCAAAAGCTTTTAACTGTGGTTACTTTGAACTATCTTTTGATGTCTAAGATGACCAACAAATGTAAGCTGCTGGTGTATCATGTAAGACTGAAAACTGCTGGTGTATCATATAAGAATGTAAGCTGCTGGTTTATCATGTAAGACTGAAAACTGCTGGTGTATCATATAAGAATGTAAGCTGCTGGTTTATCATGTACGAATGTAAGCTGGTGGTGTATCATATAAAAATGTATGCTGGTGGTGTATCAAGTAAGAATGGAAGCTGCTGGTATATCATGTAAAAATAGAAGTTGCTGATGTATAATGTAAGAACAGAAGCTGTTGATATATCATGTAAGAATGGAGGCTGCTGGTATTTCATGTAAGAATGGGAACTGCTGGTGTATTATGTAAGAATGGAAACTGCTAGTGTATAATGTAAGAATGGAAGCTGCTGGTATATCATATACGAATGGAAACTGCTACTGTATCATACAGGAATGGAAACTGCTGGTGTATCATGTGGGAATTGAAAGTGCTGCTGAAATTGCTGGTGAATCATGTAATAATGAAAACTACAGGTGTATCATGGACTATATGTTCATTACAGGTTTCACATTTTTACAATCTTTTTCATTTCTAAGATATGCTCAGTAAGTAAGGAAAAAAAAAAACTTACGTTCTTGTTTCATTCTCTGAACTTGCAAAGCATTAAATAAGTGAATTCTGTACTGGTGTGTATAGACTGCTGGAGGCAACAACTGCACAGTTGTAAGTGCCATGCCATGGCGCAGTATTTATACTGGCAGTGGTAGATCATATTTGTGTCTCAATGAACACCAAGCACAGTGAATCAAATTTTCTGTGCAGAAAGCTTAACCAATCATCAGAAGGCAACATGCATGGGTATGTCTGGAAAATCTGCAAAATTTATGGAGGGAGATGAGCTGGTTGGAATCACGATGCTGCTAGTAACAGGTCATGATGTTTCCATTAATAAAAACTAAACAAAACATATGAACCAACATGTGAAATATCTTTTCATCTTTACCACTCTCTCTCTCTCTGAACTTTAAGTGCCCAGGGCACATGGGGCTTCCGCAAGGGTTTTCCACAAATGCCTGTCCTTCGCCTTTTTTCTGCTCTTGCCCAGGTGAGCCCTCTATTGCTCAACATCCTTTCTGTTGTTCTTCTCCATGTCTCTTTTATCTTTACCACTAAAAAAGGAATAATCTAAGCCCAACTTTGGTAAAGTAAAGCTTATGCTCTTTATAAGAAAGGGCCTCTGTGGACTGAAGATTACCAACAAAAATACTGCTACCAATGCTGGCCACTGTTCTGAATTGCTGGAGTACCTGAGAACTGCATATGAGCAAAGAGACCTGGCATGTTACTTTCCTCCTTCATGACAATGCCAGTCCATGCACTGTAAATGACACATAGGCAAAACTTCAGCAGATGGCAGTGGAGACTCCTTCCACATATGCTCTACAGCATGTAGATCTACAGCCCTGACCTGTCCCTGGCTATGATGATGTGTTCAGGGTCAACTTTAAAGGTGAACAAGGTTTGCTAGCTCATCAAAGATGACAGAATCTATCAGGAATTTGTATCCTGGGACTAAATGTTTGACATCTTCCAATGTAGTGTAGACTGTTTATTGGAACTCCTTTGACTGTCAGGGAGAGTTTATCAAAAGAAACTTGCACATGAATAATTCTGTTTATGTAGTGTACTTATGTATGAAACATACCTCAAAATTCTGGGTTTTTTTTTTCAGTAAGGCATGATGTGTCTATATAAAAGGAGAAAAACTTCCTATATTCCAAGGATCAAAAACTACAAATGACAGTCAAGTTCTTCACTTCGGGATCAGCTGCCAATAGCCTTTAGCTCACAAAATCATGGAAATTCATCACCAACAAACAAAAATGAAAGTCTTACATGAAGACTCCACGTGTTTCAGTTATTTGGAGGCAATACTACCAAAAACAAATGAATTCAACCCAACCTTTTAGAGGCGTGATATTCAAAGTCTGGTCTGCCTCCATCTAACTGCTTTTTTTTTGCTAACTTTTGCTGACACTTGGTATTTAAGTATTCTGGGTCAGTTCTCAAATTTAGTTTTCTGTCTGATTAATATCCGGGATAAGATGGCAGCATCTCTGAAGTTTACTACTCCTTCAACTGCAGATGTTTCTAATGTATGTTCTTCTTGTACCTGCTATTTTAGCTACACTCCATTACTGCTCATACCTGTTATTTTAGCTACAATCTAACCCATTACTGCAAGAAACATTTTTACCTTGCTACTAGTATCATTTCAAATACATAAATGGTGTAATATTATTACACAACAGAAATACATATCAATTTATGTAATTCTGTACAATATTTTTAATATGTGGCTAACACAGGAAGTCTTACATCTTACATCCTTCCCATGCCATTAAAACGTCACATAGGATTCGCATAGTTGTTTGCCAAGTTTTCCAGTTCTTGGCGAGCATGGAATCTCGCAACACAGGAAGTAGACAGGAGAAAATGTTCATCTCTGAATTATTTTATGATTTATCAATGTATTACTTCATATTACACAGCTTTATTATGCTGCTGGTCATCAACATACTGTACTTTATTACAAGATCATATTGTTTTACAGTATATCACTGTGTTAGCTCATGTTGCATTATTTCACATTTCTGCACTGTATTATTTCATAGTATAAGTATGTGTCATTCTGCTCTAAATCATTTATTATTTCTTGTCAAATCAATATATTATTCACAAATAATGTCTGCAAAGAAACTACTCAGCAAAAAAAAAAAAAAATCACACAATAAAATCATTAGTCATTGTAATATGTATAAAAGATTTTCACACATTGGATACACTTTCCACATTGTGGTAAATTAAAGCTGAACCACACACAAAAAAAAAGTTTTCACATATTATTTTTTTTAAAAAATCCACATATTTCAGTTGCAAATGTTTAAATCTAAAAAAAATTTTTTTCTAAAAAAACAATTTCACAGAAAACCTTCCAAATTACCAATATCAGGTCAACTATCACTTGATGAGTCAAAAGATATGGTTACTACAGCTTGGATTTTTGTAATTATAAGTAGTACTTTTCTCTAAAAAAAAAAAAAGTAAATAAAAATATTATGTAACAAAAGCATTTCAATAATGTAATTATGATACTAATAATATCATGTAATGCTTGCATAACAACAGTAAAAATTTTCAATGAAAAAAAAAAAAAGGGAAAAAGAGAAAAGAAACTACTGCCACTGGGCCAAAGGGCAAGAACCCACAGGCAGTTTGATTTGCAACAACAACAACAACAACAACAATAAAACTATTGTCTGAAAGAATATCCTGGTGAATTCTCAAAAAAAAAAAAAAACTTACAAAATGACAACAGCTTGTTTTTCAGAAACCAGAGGTGTAACCATACAGAAAAAAAAACAGCATTCGCTTAAGTCTGCACAAAATTTGCAAAAGAACCTTTGGCCAGTGTTTTTTAACTCTCACCTTTCAGCACAGAAGTAAAAAATAACACTAATACTAATGAATGGTGAAGGTTAATGAATTGCAGTTAATGAAATGAATGGTGAAGGTTAATGAATTGCAGTTAATGAAATGAATAGTGAAGGTTAATGAATTGCAGTTAATGAAATGAATAGTGAAGGTTAATGAACTGCAGTTAATGAAATGAATGGTGAAGGTTAATGAATTGCAGTTAATGAAATGAATGGTGAAGGTTAATGAATTGCAGTTAATGAAACTAGTCGCTGTCTGCTTTATCATTATTTTAAAAAAAAACAACAAACTAAAAAACATGACTGATGGGCTGATATGCCAGTCTAACAGTGTGAAATGGCATTTCATCAAAATATAAATAACCATTTGTGAATTAATTATCTAACACTTTTCAGTGATCATTGAACACAATGGTAGATACAGATTATGTAATTATCAGGGGCATTCTCTGCCTTCTACAAAATTCAAAGGTTTTAATTTCTACCATTACTACACAATTACAAACCAGAGTTAAAAGGAAAAAAAATGAAGCATATTATATATACACAAAAGAAACTACATGTTTTTTGATTGTTTTAGAATCACACATTTTTGCATTCACTATTATCATATTATGAAATGAATGTATCTATGCATCTTACTGTGAAATGAATGTATTATTTATGCATCTATGAGCTGAATTTATTATTTATGTGTGTTATTATGAAATGAATTTATTTACATAATGAATAATTATCTTAGAAAAAAAATGATTACTAGAGAATAAACTGAAAAATGAAAACAAAATATTGCTTTCATTCAGTACATAAAAAAAAATATTACAGACAGTTCTCAAATTATGTAATCAATATTTTTCACAACCCTTTATGTAAATTTATTTTTTTTTACATATGTTGGATTTACTTTACCTCTCCTTCATCTTTCTCCCCTAAAGTATACCTTTATATAACAAACAAGTTGGCCAAAACTACACCAGCCATACGCTGCGCAATAAAGAATAGTACGACTAGCTTATCCATATCACTTACTGTACCATCACACCCATCTGTTGTTATCAGTGCCTGCCTTTCTTTTCACAGCCTAATTTTTGCCAGCAGTAGCATCTTTCACAACAGAGTTCACATATGAAACCCAGTTCACACACGATACTGTGAGACCCAGTTCACACACGATACTGTGAAACCCAGTTCACATACCCGTGAAACCCAGTTCACACACGATACCGTGAAACCCAGTTCACACACGATACCGTGAAACCCAGTTCACACACAATACTGTGAAACCCAATTCACACACGATACTGTGAAACCCAGTTCACATACACCCCTCCCTTTTCATCACATTCTCAACTTCACCTCCAAGTTCAACGAAACATTTACAAGCTGGCCCCTTCTTCCCCCTTCAACCCAGCACAGTGAACATTTTAGTTTTACGCAGTGCACAATCCATTTCCATTTCTCTCTGGAACACCTGAACTGGGAAACTATTCTCGTCAGATCTAAATGGATAATTTACAGATACTCCATCTCGACTACGGTTTCAATTTATTTATTTTTTTTTTTTAAACTGGCCTGCAGTTTGTGCAGGAAGTCCTTTTTAATTATACATCTTGTAAGATTTACCCCTATATTGTAACCAAACTGGTAATTTGGTCACTCTGGCCAGCACCTCATCTATCTGAGCTGTGCTTGCCTGTTTTTTGCACTGATCTGACCTTTGCATGTATTTTTAATGTTTTGTGTAGCCGCTTTCTTCAAACTTTACATATGTCAGAAAATTTATTATGTTAATACATAATAATATGCATGTCAAGAGCCGCCGCTTGTATAGAGCTTGACACAAATAAAAAAAAAAAACAAAACAAAACCAGATCATTCATTTTTGTTAGAAAAAAATCCCACAATTTAAAAAAAAAAAACACTGCAAAATGTCACAACAAATAATGACCAATACTATTCACATTTTAAAACTTGTCAAAGTACATAGGCAGATGCCCCTAAGACTACCAGGAGTATTAAAACATGCACATACATAATGAAAAAAAAAAATACTGATATTAAGGTACACAGCCTGTAATATCTGCTGTTATTTCAAGACTTTCCATTCACTTTATCCTGCGGTAATCTGATGCCAAACCCGGCCAGAATATTTGAAGCTGGGCCAGGAAGGCCTTGCTGAGCCTTGTAAGATTCCAAAGTATTTTTAACAATATTGAGGTCAATGTCCACTGGCTGAAAATCATCATCTTCATCTTCAATCTTTTTCTGAGCTGCCTTTGAACTCTGTGATGCTGGATGTCTGCCAGGTGGGTTTGGTTTGGTCTGAAAGATAGTAAAAGCAGTTTACTTTGTATCATGTTTTCTTGTAAGACTTTATGGGGGGTGGGGGGTGTGTGGCATATGACAGTGAGTTGGTTAACACTGACAAAAATGCAACACCAGTTTTTCGGCCCATCAGATTACATGGACTCTGGATATTGCTTTAAAATTCAGTAAAAATACTGAGGACAAAAACAACAAACCAACCAACCAAACAAACAAACAAACACACACACAAAAAAGAATCTATTTTATAATTAATAATGTTGAACTAATATTACCACTGCTATAATATTATCCCAGTAATTACCAATGTACACAAGTCAACTCCCCTGATGACAAATTGTTTGCATGTTTGTCTTCCCATTTCATTTCAAACGCCTGATGGCACACATTCTTTGTCTTCTTTGTCATTTGCTCAGATGTTGACTCTCTCTTACAAATGCAGCAGCTTGTCTCAGGCATCACCACAGATCTTCTCCTGCAGTGGCTGGGGGTCCAGCCAGGTCCTTTACCTGAGTAGGCTGCGTAGCTGGCGATGCTGGAGAATGTAATGTGACCTCCGTTGCTCTTTATCAAAAAAATAAAATCACATAGATCTGCTGAGCCAATTTTCAGCTTCTGGTATAGATGCTATCTCAGTCTGCAATGTCCTGTTCTCGGTTGAACACACAACATTTGAAGCCCTAATCAGTGAGCATGCTACACAATTTTTTTTTCCCCCTCACAGATCTTTACTTCAAAATTTAACAAAAAAGGCCAGTTGTTAAGGTCTGCGTTTACTGATGAAGGTTTTAACTTCATTGGGAACGACATATGAGAAACTGAGTGTGCAGAGTAAACAGAAATATAATAAGAGAGAAAATTCTACAAAACAAACTGATAACTCTGATTATATCCTATTTATTCCATTACCTGTTTTGGTTCCCTCTCAAAACTTTTGCCAACATCAGTTGCAGCTAATTCTCGGTCCATAGCTTCCATCAAGGCCTCTAATTTTTTGTCTCTCTTCCCGCCTGATGGCGGCGGTGGTGGTGGAGGAACGGTGGGCTTTACAGTTGCGTTGGCCAATGGTCTGAGATTGTCCTTCAGCCTTGGTGGCCGTGCAGGCAAGGGGGGAGGATTGGATGCAGGTTTGGGTGGGGGTGGATTTGATGGCCTGCTGGGCTGTGAAGTGGAGGCTAATTTTGTTGGCCTATTTGCTGGAGAAACTGGGGGAGGGCCACTAGGCCTTGGGGGAGGGCCACTAGGCCTTGGTGGCAAAGGTGGTGGTACAGGTGATGTGTCTGTGCTGTAAACTTCAGATAACAGCACAGAATTTGGGGTGCTGAATCTCACAGATTTTGGGGCTGTTTTTTCCACGGGTGAACTCACGTGATCACCCGCCCTTGGTGTTTTGGACTTCTTCATGCTGCTCTTTTTGGTCACTTTAGCCATCTTACTTGGAGAGCCTAACTCATCCTCACTTCCATCTGACCAGCCATACTCACTCATGTCAGATCCTGTGGAATCCTGCTCATCTGGAAATTCTAGAGAAAGCCAAGGAGGAAAAAAAACAAACAAATCAAGAACGAAACAATGACATCTGGTGAAAGCACTTATGGTGGAGAAACAAAAAGTTGTGTGATCTTTCATGCTACGCCAATAGCTTTCACTTTAATCTGACTACTGATGATGTCTGAGAAACACAAACTGTGAAAAGAAATTTAACAAAAAGTTAATCTTCAACGGGCCCGATCAATACTGAACTGGATTTTCATGTCTAGACAGTAGACTCATGATCTGCTGCCATGATACTCCAGTCAATTTGGATGTAAAATTTGGTACTCGGGACACTACAGTGAGAAAAACTTGTAAAAATTATAGCCTGTCCACTTGCTAGAAGACACTGTGTACACAGCTGAAGTGTTTGCAGGATACAAATAATGATCCATTTATATCAACTACATCTGAGTGGCACCGTGGTCATTGTGCCATATTTCACAGCAAGGTCAATGGTTTACGTCCGGCTGGAGGTGCTGCAGTCATTCATATACAGAAATAGGAAAAGCTGTTGGCATGATGCTGATTACATCACCCTCTAGTGTGCCTACAAGTCAAGGAAAATAAACCCATCAACACAAGACCCCTAGGTGCTTCTTTAGCAATGTGGGCACTACATGTCCACCCTCCCCCATCTTACACCCTTCCCGTACCATTAAACATCACATAGGGCTCACATGGTAGTTTGCCAAGTTTTCTCTTTATACATCAGCTAAAAAAAAAAACGTACACACATGCATGCACACAGTTATGCTATAGTACACTGAGTAACTCACCAAATATTTTTTGCATAGCTTGAATTAATCCTGAACTTTCAAACTGTCCATCCCCACCATCATTTTCTGAAGATTCTCTTTGAAAAAAAAAAATGAAAGGAAAAGAGAAAGAATGTCTTATCAGTCAGGGAGAAACTATATAAATAATTTTTGTGTGTCATTATTAATCACTTTCAAGATATTTCTCACATAACAAGTCATAATAATTAATTAGGTTTTTTTTTTGTGCAAGTAATAAACAGACCAGGGAATAGATCAAGACAGATGGAAAGACAACAGAAGAGGAAATAAAAGAAATCAGTGTCACCAACTGGAGAGAGAAAATTAGGAATAGAGAGGAATGGAGGCAAACTTTATTTGCAGCAATGAGCCTTAATGGCTTGGAAAGCTGAAGAATAAGAAGAATAAACAGACGCACTTACCTGGGAAATTCGGCTCCGTCAATCCCAGATTCATGCTCCACAAACGACGTAAAACTCTCTGCTACTTTGGACAAATCAAACAGCTCAGATCCACCCGAGGCGGAAAAACTTCCACCATTTCTCATCATTTCATCGACTTGCTCTGGTGTAACATTCAACCAACTATCATCTGGGGAATAATATTAATTCATGTTTTCATTAAAACTTGTTACCAATCATTTCTTTCACTGAAAGAAAGAAAAAAATGTCTAAAGCAAACACTCAACAGACTTTCTTATATTTTAAACAATGCATGATTTCAATACTTAACTCTTTCACTCCCAGTTATTTCCATGCTCTGCTAAAATAAACTTTCATGAGAAATTTTGAAAGAAAGAAACTGGAAGAAAGTTAGTCTGCAATTTAAAAGTATGGGCTGAGTTAGAAATGTGTTAATACTCACTTTATTTAAATTTTGCCTAAATATCACATTGAGCATTGATTCACATGGGCATGTTTAAGATCTATCAATACTGCCAGTGTTGTTTTGGAATGAAAGAGTTAAGCCAATGAGCTAAATTCTCCTCCCCCCAAAAAAAAAAAATTCAAAATTTCATTTCTTTTCTCGTTCTTTTTTTTTTGTTCAGATTTGTCCAGTGAAGACATAAGTTGCAACATCTTTTTGCTCTTTTACTTAATAAAGCAAAACTTTAATCTGCAAAAATAATGCTATTATTACGCTCGATAAAATCTAATAGCATCAAACACACACAATCACTTAATGAGTAATAATGAAACCTTGATGAAAAGAAATTGTCATTCACAGAGTAAAATTAAACTTTAAAATGAAACTTTCATAAACTGAAATGATCACTGATAATAAAAACTTGAAACCTAAAACACAAGAAGACATGTTAAGAACCACAACAATTCCATAACACAATGTGAATAATAATATAGCAGCAAAACACAGAAGTCACCATAAAGGAAATAAAATGCAAAATGTCAGCTATAACTTATAAACAGGATTATTTGACTTCAAGTGTGCCCCCTGTAAGTGGACCATGAAACAAACATCTGATATGGTGTGCTAGATACAAATTATGGAAGTTTGGTGCACAAACAAACTGTACTGGACTAGTTTGGTGCTTGAATAAATAGTAGCGGACAAGTTTTGTGCATGAATAAACTGGTGGACCAGTTTGGTGCATAAATAAATGATGGTATACCGGTTTGGTGCATGAATAAATAGTGGTAGACCAGTTTAGTCCATGAATAAATAGTAGTGGTAGACCAGTTGGTACTGGGTAAAGCTGGGGCGACCATCCCCAGCCCAGTGCGTAGGCAGCGGATGGTGAAAGTCCCCTGGATATGAAAAGGGATTTATCCAAATAAGCAGGCACAAACCAACTGGCGGTAGGCTAAGAGAGCGAAGTGAGGTAGTAGGTGGCTCTACTACTTCTATAAAGTGCCTCAGGTGCTCAGTGAAGGGAATACCAAGTGGGTAAGAGGCGCCTTAAAACCTCTTGCTCCCGCTGCCTTGCTGGTAGGACAGAGAGTACAAAGGCTAGCGGAGAGTCAGTACACAAACCGGCAGAAGGCAACTGGAAATCACTGTTGTAGCTCCCAAGAACAATTATGCTTATTCAGAGTAATAGATTTGTCATGAACGACAGCTCACGAACGGTATCTCATGAGCCACAGGTGAGGCTAGATCGTCATCAAGCTACTGGTGGCAAAACTAACAAATTCAAAATAGCAACATGGAATGTCAGAACTTTATTCCGGGCTGGAAAATTAGAAAATGTAAAGAGGGAAATGGAAAGGATGAAGATCAACATATCAGGAATGAATTGAAACTTGATGGCCAGGCATGTCACGCCACCTCCGCTCTAGAGGTCGGTCACGCCCGATATACACCCATACTGGTGAAATATGCCTAAACTGGCTCATACCAGGGGTGAAACTTGAAGGCTACGCATGTCGCGGTACCTCTGCTCTAGAGGTCGGTCACGTCCCAAACACGCCCATACTGGGATAATATGCCTAAACCGGCTCAACCAAGGGGTGGAAGTCACTAGTGGCGAGGATTCGTCCTCCTGGACAAAAGCTCCATCCTGGTCACAACTAGGAAAGGTAGCGGCCACGACCACAAAATGCTGAAGTCAGAGACACTGGACCAGGGCAGTCTAGATAGGCAACCACCTCTCACCTGGTGGGGATGTATGCGTATCTTAATCACGCTGAGGTTTTCCGGTGAGAAAGTCCAACTCTGGACTGGATGGGCAACCACCTCTCACCTGGCGGTGATGCACGGGTATCTCAAAACACATCGAAGTTTTCCGGTGAGAAAGTCCAACTCTGTCCTGGGTGGGCTATTACCTCTCACCCTGTGGGGATATACTGATATTCTAAACACGTCGAGGTCTTCTGGTGAGAAAGTCCAACTCTAGACTAAATTTTTGGGGACCACACGGGGGACCACGGGACTTAACGAGGACCACAGGCGTAAATTCAGTAGGATCACAGGGCGGTCTTGGTGGTAGAAGTGAACGAAGAAGAAGAAGTAGAAGGAATGAGTGAAGTTAGATGGACAGGTGCAGGGAAGATAAACTCTGATAAATATACAATAATATATTCAGGAAGTGAGAAACATGAACGAAGAGTAGGAATAATATTTAATGAACAAACAGCAAGGACAACTGTAGGATATTTGAACATCTCAGACCGAGTCCTGCTAGCCCAACTGAAAGGACAACCAGTAAACATAAATATTATATAAGTGTACGCTCCAACATCTGAAAGTTCTGAAGAAGATATACAGCTATTTTATAATGACATAGAGACAGACCTAAAACACACAGTCACATGAAGTTACTATAGTCATGAGAGATTTTAATGTAAAAGTTAGTAAAGGAAGAACTTCAGACATCGTTGGTGACTATGGACTGGGGGTGAGGAATGACAGAGGTAGTAAATTAATTGAAATGGGCAAGAATACACAGCATGGTTGTAGGAAACACCTGGTTTAACTCTTCCCATGCCCAAGAAAAAAACGCGGACATTCCTGTTCGTGCCACACAAAAAGCGCGGGTCCTGATCTGTATAGTGGGTATAGTTGTAAAATGGAATGGAAAACAGTATTTGCATGTACTTCCGTGTACTTATTACGTTTCAAAGTATAACTAAATGTATGAAAATTTCATAAATGCAGAGTTGTTTTAGAAAAAAGAAGTAATGTGGTGTTTTTAGACAATGACTGTGCCCAGCTCACCATCGGCTAAGTCTAGATATGCATTACCTACCATCTGAGATGTCTAGATCTACTTGTCGATCTCGTATTGTGATTCTATGTTGCATTCTCACTAAATTAATATCTGAAATAACACACTAACTATTTCTACAGTCGTCTAATATGTCTAAATCTACTTAGGATACATTCAAGAGCAGTGGGGTGGTCACAGGCCATGTCCATACCCCTATCTATATCGTCAAAAATTGAAAAATTTCGATGTTTCTCTTCCTTTTTCTCGCTCGGCATCGCTGTAACTAGGACTCTTCCACCATTTTGAAACGTGTCACCGGAAACGTGAACGAAATATGTACAATCTAAATGTTACACCGGTTGGTTTTATTGAAACAAATGAATTGTCACTATAACGCCTATGGCACGCAACTCAGTAACCATAAATTCTCACTATAGCGACTATGGCACGGGAAGAGTTAAACAACATCCCCGAAGACTGGCAACGTGGCGCAGCCCAGACAACAAGACTTTTAACCAGACAGACTACATAATAATCAACAAACGATTCCGCAATGCATTACTGACAACAAAAACCATGCCAGGAGCCGACTGCAATAGTGATCATAACCCACTCTGTGGAAAAATTAGAATAAAGCTAAAGAAAGCATGCAGAAAAGTGAGAAACATCAAACTGAATACAGAACTCCTTTAAAATGACCAAGAACTGCGAGAACAATACAAAGTTATTATAACAAATAGATATAATGCAACTGCAAAGATAAATAGTATAGATGAACAATGGGCAATATTAAGAGATTCCATACACCAAACTATTAAGGAGATAATATCACCAAAAAAAGAACCCCCTAAAAATAAATGGATGACAGACGACATTTTAGGACTGATGGACAAGAGGAGGAGGAGTAAAAATAACCAAGAAAAATATAGCAAGATAAATAAAGAAATAAGACGCAAATGCAGAGAAGCAAAGGAAGTGTGGTTAAATGAACAGTGCAGACAGATAGAGGACTCTCATAATAAAGACAGCAAAAACATGCACAAACAAATTAGTGAACTCACAGGGAGGAAAAGAAAATATACCACAGGACGCCTGAAATCGAAAGAAAGTAAAATGTTAATGGGAAAAGAAAACATTGTGGACAGAGTACATCGGTGAGATAGCTATATGGAGGAGAAAGACCAGAATTAACACCAGATATTGAAAAATGTGATGGACCACTAATACTTGAAGATGAAATCATAGACGCCATCAAACACATGAAGAAAGGAAAAGCGACTGGGCCTGATAATATAACAATAGAAGAAATAGAGGCATTAGGGGAGACGGGAATAAAAATAATAACCAAGCTACTGAATGACATTTACAACAGTGGTTATATGCCCAGTGACCTGCTTAAATCCACGTTTATAGCACTACCAAAGAAACCAGGTGCAAAGGAATGTGATGACCACCGGACTATCAGCCTCTCATGTCACACAATGAAGCTACTTCTGAGAATCATTAATGAGAAGAACAAGGAAAAAAGATAAAAATAGAAATAGCAGATGAACAGTTTGGATTTGTTGAAGGAAAGGGAACACAAAATGCCATTTATGCTTTACGGACACTAACAGAAAGAGCTTTAGAATACAGAAAGATCTATACTTATGCTTCACTGATTACACCAAGGCATTCAACAAGGTGAAACATAACGAAATTATTAAAATGCTTGAAGACATCAATATAGACGGCAAAGACCTGAGGATTGTAAAACATCTATACTGGCAGAAAGAAACAGCAATCTGAGTTGAAAATAGAACTGGAAAATATCAACCTAAAAAATAAGGGGTGCGACAAGGAATCTCCAGACCTTTTTTCTCTGTACAGCGATAATTTTCTAAGAATGATCATCACAGAACCAGGCATAAAAATTGGAGGATACAATATTAACAACCTTTGGTATGCTGACGACACAGTACTGATAGATGAGAACCAACAAGACCTGCAAAATCGCTTGGGTAAAGTCGCCAAAAAAAGTGAACAGAAAGGCCTTACTTTGAACATCAAAAAGACAGAGACTATGGTTATATCTGAGAAACAGAATCCACCAACATGCAGCATAAAATTAAACGGAACTATTCTAAAGCAGGTGCAGAAATTCAAATACCTTGGAGCAGTAATAACTTCAGATGGGAAATGCAGAACAGAAATTAGGAAAAGAATAGGCCAAGCAAAGACAGCATTTCAGAGAATGAGAAACATATTATCCAGCACATCCTTATCAGTGAATGTTAGAAAATGAGTCCTAAAATGAATTTTGAACCTATCTTGTTATATGGAAGTGAATCATGGACAATAGGGAGGTCTGCACAAAAATCATTGGAAGCAGCAGAAATGTGGTTTATTAGAATGTTGTGAATCCCCTGGACAACAAAAATAACTAATGAAGAATGTATGAGAAGAGCTGGAGAGAGAAAAAAATCTTGTAAAAAAAAAATAAGAGAGAGACAATGTACTTTTATAGGACATGCAATGAGAAGAGGGGGCATTGAAAATATTATAACAACAGGAAAAATAGAAGGAAGAAGATCAAGAGGAAGACCAAGAGAAATGATACTGGACAGTCTGACGGGATGGTGTGAGAGGAGATCATCAACTGAGCTGATGGCCTGCATGAAGGATCGTGTATTCTGGAGAAGCATAATAGTCAACACCAGTCGGCACGGCACCTGATGATGATGAGACCAGTTTAGTGCATGAATAAGTACATGAATAAATAGTGGTAGACCAGTTTAGTGCATGAATAAATAGTGGTAGACCAATTTAGTGCATGAATAAATAGTGGTAGACCAATTTAGTCCATGAATAAATAGTGGTAGATCAGTTTAGTGCATGAATAAATAGTGGTAGACCAATTTAGTCCATGAATAAATAGTGGTAGACCAGTTTAGTGCATGAATAAATAGTGGTAAGCCAGTTTAGTCCATGAATAAATAGTGTTAGACCAGTTTAGTCCATGAATAAATAGTGGTAGACCAGTTTGATGCAATATAAACAGCTGTGGGCTAAATAGTGATATGTTTTTTTTTTCCAAAAGAACAGGTTGAGGTGAAATCCCTCTTGAAACAATTTGTGTGTCCAACAACAGAAGCCACATACTGGCTAGAGAGACTGTGAGCTCTGTCCTTGGAGGAAGGATGATTTGCTGAACAAAACCACCTGCTGCCTTTCAGCCATTACTGGGAGGAAGAAATGAGCTACATGAGCAACCCATAATAAAATGAAATTGGTTATGAGAGGACACAGCCTAATATGGTTTATCAACCGAGAAAAATCTGGCTATGTGAGGACACAGCCTAATATGGTTTATCAACCGAGAAAAATCTGGCTATGTGAGGACACAGCCTAATATGGTTTATCAACCGAAAAAAATCTGGCTATGTGAGGACAAAGCCTAATATGGTTTATCAAATCTGGCTATGTGAGGACACAGCCTAATATGGTTTATCAACCAAGAAAAATCTGGCTAGGTGAGGACACAGCCTAATATGGTTTATCAACCGAGAAAAATCAGACCAACAAGAACACACACATAAAGCTTACTATCACTTCCGTCATCATATTGTTCCTTCCAGCTACTATGAATGAATGACGGAGAAGGCTCTAAGCCTTGTACAGTCTATTGATCAAGGCAAAACAATGTAAAACTAATACCCTCATTCCACCTTTCACCATATCTCAGTGAATACAAGTATAAAAGGATTGAGCAACAAGAAATAATATGCAACTTTCTTGGAAAAAAAAAAATATGAACATGAGAAAAACCCATCTGAAAATGAATACAGAGAACATGAAGCTCTTTGCAAATGATGATGTTGTGAAGACATGGTAACAGTGGCATCTCATTGGATGGGCGGAGTAGTGACGCTGACCTTCTCCTAAGTCAACCTAAGAGGCAGGTTCCATCATCATGGAGAACATATTCTCTTCTTTGATCATTCTCTGACATTCTCAGACACATGTATAAAGTAACTGGTGGTCAGCTGGAGTTGGTGTACATCCCACAAAGCTTCTCATGAACCTTATACGAGTTGGCTACATTTTTTGAGTTGGCTACATTTCTTTTCTCTGCACCTCTTATCCTGAGCTCTCTTGCAAAATATGTTCTCCTGTCATCTCATCAGTGCCACATGTGCACATCATGTCAGCTGTGCCAATCTTGAACTTGTTGAAAAAGTGGTACTTCTGTCTGTTGTGACCACTGGCTTTTCTCTGGAGAGTTGGTTCTAAGCATAATTTTTCTGATAGCTAGGATGTTCTTTTGCCCTTTTGTTTTTGAATGTTATTGTTATCACAGATTTAGCTTCCTCATATGCCATGCTTGTATCTGTTTGTGGTAATGAGGAGAACATATCATTTCCTATGCAACTGATCAAAATGTCATGACAAATTCAATAACCACGGTACCAGTGGAGCTGGCAAAGGCTCTTGGCCACTTTTAAGAATATATGAGATTTATATATCAATGCTAGCTCTTATGACAATATCAGCTCTGACTGAACTATCATGAAATGCTCAGGACAGGTGAACGTGACAAAAATTGTTAAGAGCCTATTTCATGTACAATGTGAAAGTCTTATGCTGACACTTCAAACATGAAAAACACAAGACTAAATGACTAACCATCAGATGGTGGCAGTCGTCTTTCAGCTCTTCTGAACTCCTCAAATTTAGGTTCTAACTGTTTCACATACCTCAACACAATCTCAGCCATCGTCTCCGCCTCACTGTAGATATAAAGAAATGAGTTCAACAAACTTCTTATGACAGTTTTACATAAAGCAGTAGTTAAATCAGTACAGGAACAACCCAGTACATGTTTTCAAACACACAAGTGATAACATAAAAACGAGCCAGCTGCCAAAAATGCAAAAATGACTGTTACATTGACTGCACGGCTACCAGTGCTGGTAAGACCTTATCCCACCTCTCTATTGATGTTCCCGTTGACAGGCTCAGCTTGACTAATGGGTCAAGCTTATCATAGTTCCTATGGTGATCTGCTGAAAAGCACTGCAGGTATATCCTAGGACTGAAAACTAGCCACAGCAATCCAGTCCCTGTGACATCATTCTTATGTTCCAACATCCTCACAGTGTTGGCCGTTAAGCACAGCCTGCTTGAAGTTCTAGGGAAATAGCACAAACAACTGAAATACTGGATTTTGCTGCTGATCTCCCTGTGGCTAGGAACAAGAGGCTCTTGGTAGTTCATGCCCTAGATGTGGATCTTGAATGCAGGCATACGGACATGAGAGTGAACTATAATGGATTTCTATGATTCTTGAGCAGACTTTGGGGATGGAACATGTGGTCCAGGAGTGTTCAACGTTCACCGACCTATGAAGTCTAACCTGTCACAGAGGATGGACCTGAGGCAGAAGTTGTGGAGCTGCCGCAAGGACCTGGAGAGACCTGTGGGCCTCATCCTAGCTTCCAATTTAGCATGAGCCAGCACTTGAATACAGAAGAAGATTCAAGACGATGGTATATCTAACCAGGCCTAATACATCAGCTGGAACACATCAATTCTTATCCCACTAATCACAATAGAAGCATAACAACAAACTGCTCACCTACAGCACTACTTGGAAGCAAATTTTTTTAATAAATAGGAAACAACGAGGCATTCATATGGTAAAGTAAGAGAACATAGTTTTGCAGGATTAAACCTTGAAAAAAATTGTAGATAAAGCACTTTAGTGAGATGTGAGAAAAAGAAAAATCACAAAAGAATTACCTGGGATTTGAACCAGGGACTTCAGTAAGACGAGCAAAAATCTAGCCACTAATGAACAGCGTACTAATGAACTGCATCATCTTACTCCAAGGCAATTCATTTGTGATTTTTATTTCTCTCACCTCTCACTAAAGTTGCTTTGTCTATGATTTTTTCGAGGTCTATCCTACAACACTGTGTTCTCTTACTTTACTTGGAGGCAGGAACTGAGCTTGACCAGCTGGTTCACAAACTTTGACGATTTAGTATGATATCTCTAACACTGTAGTCCTTGTCTTAATGATGTCACAAAATTGCTTAAATACTGTAGTGTTGTAACCATTCATTCATTCATTTGCATGTCCCTTGCAGAACTTTGCCTTCCTAACAGGACTCCTGTAGGCTTCTCGGTTGTGAGCAAGATGGTCTGTTGTTGATGCATCCATTTGCAGATCATCAATGATGTTCTTGCAGCCATCTTCGTTTTGGTCTTCCTCTCTTTCTTTTTCCCATTATGTACCCTTCCAAGACGGCCTTCTCTAGATTATCATGACGTTTATTTAATGTGTCCAAAATATTTAAGTTTTCTCTCTTTAATCCTCTTTACTACCCAGCCTTCTTCAATATTAAGTTCTTATAGTATGGATACATTTGTTCTTTTTTGTGTCCATGATATCTGAAGAACTCTTCTGTAGCATTTACATTAAAAGGCATTTATGTGCTTCTCAGCTGTTCTGTTAAGTGTCCAGGTATCACGGGCATATGTTGTGGGAAAGATGCATGCTCTTAAAAATCTTATTTTTGTGGTTCTGTCTGTTCCTCTCCACAGATTCTTTAGTTGTTTTGCTTTCTGAAGAGCAATAGATGTCCTACTTTTAATTTCCCTCATTGTATCTCCATTATTAGTTAGTAGTGATCCAAAATATTCAAAACTCTCCACTTCTTCCAGTTTTTCCTCACTGATAGATATTTCAGCTGCCTCGTTTATTTTCTCAGTTGTCATCAATTTCTTTCCATGTTGCTGTTTGGGTTTCTTGGTATATTTCCAGAAGATAGTTTACCATTGCTTTCCTTCCATTTTACCACTGCTTTCCTCCTGGGCAGTGACTGTACTAGTCAGTGATCGTAGCCATTGTCCTTGCATTGAGACCTTCTGCCTACCATTATAGAATGGTGACCATAACCAACATTATCTGTCGGCTGCTCTCCCATTCCATCCACCACCTGCTCCAATGGCTTCCCGTCACCTTGATCAGGGAGCTATATGGGTACTCCACCTTGCCCATGGGTGTCCGGTAGATTGATGGAGGTAAGAGGCATCTTACTTCTCCTTTGATAGGGGATACCCCTATCCCGCTAACCATGGGATTATAGTGATGATTACTGTAGTGTCTCTTTTTCTGTTTATACTCACTATATCTGGGGCACTGATTGAAAAAAAAAAATGAAAAAAACACACTTTTTCACATATTTATTTAGAGTAAGCAGATGGAGCAAGAGAGGAAGCCCAAGGCGAAGATGGCTGCAGGACATCATCGATGATCTGCAAATGGATGCGTCAGCAGCAGGCCATCTTGGTCACAACCGAGAGGCCTACAGAAGAGCTGTTAGGGAGGCAAAGTTCTGCAAGGGACATGGAAATGAATGAATGAGATGGAGCACTCAAATCAGATTGTTGCCAGCATTCCACAGCTGACTACTTGCGACAGGTCTAGGACATCACAGCTGACAATGACCTTTTCTACCTCCGAATAGTGCCCTTTTGTACCAGACTACAGTCTGGACAAGTGAACAGGAATCAAATTGTCCTGGGCATGTGGGAGTACATGGCAATAAAGTGGCGGATAGACTTGCTGGACAAGCTAAAAGATGGGAATGAACAAGGGTGACACTGCCAAAGCCATACTGAAAAGACTGCGGGAATGGAAGAACAATGCAACTGTGAAGCGATTTCTGGAGCAACTGTGTGGCAGAAAATGCATTGTAAAGAACAAACACTTGACAGGAACTATTAGCAAACATACTCTTGAATGGATGCTGTGGCATGCAGTGATCATATATGGGCCTGTCCTGAATACAATGATACTGGACTCTGATTTTGAAACTTTGAACCTTTGGGAAGGGAAACCAAATCCTAAAAATAAGCCATGCTGAAGACAGATTTCATGGCCCAAAAGGCAGCTATTATAACCTATTTGCAAACTGCAACATAATGCAACCACCGTCATTTAGAGGGCAAACACTGAAGACCTTATTAAGCTACCTCTCCAGACTTTAAATTGTCTGATATTATACCCGGCAAAAATTTCATGCCGGATGTTTGCAGGTGCCTGGTGCTTTAATGGCAGTGTGATATTTTTTTCCCCATGTTATATTCTCTGTTGCCCTCAGAAAAGGTGTTTTTCCAAAATACTGGATGTGACTGCTACCTTTGTTCTCATTCTTTTGCTTCTTCTTTTTATGTTTTCATCTAATCTTACCATGATTGGTAAAATTTCACAAAACCTTTATACATCTTAACACTTTGTTGACCAAATACGGGAAAATCCGTATTTCTGGTTTCCGTGCGTTGTTGACCGAAAGGCGGATTTGCCGTATTCGATGGTCGTCTTATTTAAACTGTTTTTAGCGTGTTATTTAAAGTAATTTTTGGTTGTTTGTATTTTTACTGCAAAGTTAATATAATAAAATATTGTTTTTAATCTTCGTAACTTAAAAAAAAATAGAAATCTCGCGGGTTTAGCTGTCGGAAACACGTGTTTACGAGATCTTGCCAAGTCGACATTTTGTGCAAATGGCGGAGCACGTTACGCTCGATGTTACTGCGACAGTACAATGAATTATGCCCAGAATCTTTTGTCAGACTACCCTAGTAATGAATAAAAACCACTGTTTAATGATTCTAGTAATGAAATTGATGTGTTTCAAAGTGATTTCTGTGACGGCAATCTGATTAAAAATACGATAACTAGGCACAGTGTTGCTGTGTCAGAAGTGAAAATTCCAGAGATAGTGTGATTGTGATTCGAAGTCAGGATATGATTCTTCAACAGTAAGTATTTCACATTTTTTATGTGATATAGTTAGCAGTGATATAGGTGTGTGGAGTAACATTGATTCTACACCAGTTCTTGAAAAATTTATAGGAAATTCTGGTGTTTCAGTGAATGTAAACAAACAAGACAGCATGGAGGAAATTTTCAGTACAGTGTTTGGCAATGATTTTTTTAAAACTGTTACCTCATCATGAAAATTTATACTGTGCACAGACACAACATATGAACAAACTACTGCCTTTTTGTCTGAAAATATAACACATTCAGACATTAACAAATTCTTTGGATTGATCATTTTGATGGGCCAGACTAGTAAGCCACACTGAACAACAGACCCTCTTCTGGAAACACCAATATTTTCAAAAACAATGAGCAGAGCTAAATTTGAGCATCTTCTGACACTTCTGCACTTCTCTGACAACTCTCAAACATTTCCAGAAAAAAGTAGAATTAGCAAAATAAAACCTCTGCTGGATTATTTTTTTGCCTAAATTTCAAGAGTTGTATAAACCGAAGCAGCAGCTTTCGACTGATGAAGGAAAGACGAAAGATTTGTTCGCATGATATCAACAATGCACAACAGTGATTGTCTGGAATAGTAAATAATCATGTTCTGGTGAATCCTGAGGATGAAGGCACTAAAAAAGCATCATCTAGGAAGTGCAGAGTGTGCTTGGTCAATGAGAAAAAGAGTGAAACAAATTTTTTTTTGTCAAAGTTGTGAAGTTCCACTGCATTCAGATAGTTGTTTCACAAGATATCACACCCTCAAGAAGTACTAGAGGGTCTTGGGAGTCTGTCTACCAAGTTGGATTACATTCCCTAAAGGGTGAGTAGAGATATGCATGTTTTTCTAAGTTCACTAAAAAAAGTTCATTTTTCAGAAAAATGGCTGGGAACTGGGGGTTTTTCAGGGTAAATAACTGTGGTCAACAAAGTGTTAACTACAGTGCATCAGTGGTACACTCCCTACTGCAAATGCTGCAATAGCTCTCACCTGTCTCCTGAACTTATTTGTAAAAGAAAGAATGCTTTTGCCTCGTTAAGAAGTTTCTTGTACAATATGGAGCCCTCAATCTCCCCCTGAGGAATGTGAAATAGATTTCTGGTCATTGGTTAAAACACATGCATTTTAAAAAGCTTCATATTATGACATTTTCCAGTGAAAAAAGTAATATCCTTTTGTCGAGAATTCTATGAAGTCATAAACTTGTCACAACATGAGTGACAGGAGAAAAAAAAATTCAGAATAAAACCAAAACTTTGTGGGATATCATATGTTTTTACTGACTAGCCTATTCTCTGCTATACTTTCTGGCAGTTCTGTACCTGTGCCTTTATCACAGTGGCTTTGTGTATATTCATATACTTAGTTTTACATACAGACATATCCAGAAACCATATATGTACTCTTCAGGTACTGCTTTCTCCTAAATGGCTGATTTAATCCCTTTGTCCAAATGATATCAAAAGCTCTCCTTAGTCCATCCATGTGAACTGAATATTTTCTTTTCTCTGAAAGCACTTTGTTGATAAATTAGATGACCTAATTCTTCTGCTAGTCAACCTTGTTCGATTTTCTTTCCTTCTAGGTACAATATGTGTCTGGAATTCACAAAAAAATTGTTTCAAGTTTTTTTTTATAGTGTCATTTAGACATTTCTGTTATCTATCTTGCTGTGGAATGTGTATCAATGTGGCTTATTTCAATACTTTCACGATTATGGTTTTTCTCTCTTGTCTGAAAGTCAGACTTACTTGCTGATTCTTTTTCAGCATCTTGCCAAAATCCAACAGTATTTTATTTGTTACCCTATCTTCACCCACAGGGGGCCTGGCCATCCGAGTTGTTAGTGCTCGGTCTACTAATTCAGAGGTACTTGGTTCAAATTCCTGCAGTGGGAACTTTTTTTCTGGTACCACCAAACCAAAAGACCCTGGTGTCCATCCAGCCTCTAAAAATGGGTACCAGAGAAATCTGGGAAGGTAAATGCTCCCAGGTGTGAAACTGACCACATCACACCTTCATGTGCCAAAAGTCTTGGATATATGGGCCTAACACAGTATCCCAATATGCCTTAATGGAATGGAATTTGGAATTTTCCTTTTTTTTTTTTATCTTTCCCCACAACCAATCACTGTCACAAAACAGACCCAGTGAATAGATTTCTTAGTTACTGTTTAGTAAATAAGAATGCTACTTGTTAACTCTTCCTGTGCCGCAGGAAGAAACACGGACATTCCATTTGGTGCCAGAGTAAAAGGGTGGGTCTTGATATGTATCGGAGGTGTAGTTGGAAAAGTGAATGAAACACAGTATTTCCATGTTATGTGTATTTATTATGTTTCAAATTAACTAAAAATGTATGAAGATGTTATAAATGCAGAGTTTTTTTAGGAAAAAAGAAGTAATGTGATGTTTTTACACAATAATTGTGTCCTACTTACCATCGGCTAGGTCTAGGGTACAGTACATGATGTACATGGGTATCCCAAAACATGTCGAGGTTTTCCTGTGAGAAAGTCCAACTCTAGGCTGGATGGGCAACCAGCTCTCACCCAGCGGGGATATACTGATATCCAAAACACATCAAGGTTTTCCGGTGAGAAAGTCCAACTCTAGATTAAACTGGTGCAACAAAAACCATGGTGTCACACATTCCTGCATCTGAGACCCACCGAGAATACAGGCTCAAGCCCTGCGATACTCTGAACCTCTTGTGGTCCTTGTGGGGACCACACGACCTATTGAGGACCACAGGAGTTAATTCAGTAGGATCACGGGGCGGTCTTGGTGGTAGAAGCGAACGAAAAAGAAGTGGTCTGGTCACAGGGTACGTCCATATCCCTATCTATATCACAAAAATTGAAACTTCATGACGATCACTTTGATTTTCTCCCCCGTTACTAGGCACTCTTCGGCCATGATGAACAGGGTCATGGGGCATGCCCACTAAATGCTTACAATCTAAACAATACACTGGGTTTTTAATGAAACAAAGCATGTAGCAAAATATAGGGCACTATAGACACAAACCGGAAGTGACCATTTTTAGTCATTAGGCACAGGAAGAGTTAACATTTAAATCAATGAGGCTAGTTTTGAAATAAAACTAAACTAGTACAATACTCAACACTGCCAGCATTAGAAACAGGATGCCACAGTTATGCAAAATAAAGAAATTCTCTCAGACTGTGAGTGGGCACTTACTCTGAAATATCCTTTGCTTGACAAAGACTTCTTAAACTGTTGCCACCTTGGACTAGAATCATCTACAGTTTTTTCATCTAGTTGTGTACTGTCCATATTTTGACATTTTGAGCACAAAATCTCAAAGCCATGGGCCTGCAGAATCATATATTATAGAATTTAATAGTACATTCTATGTGCACAGTTATGGGAAAGAGTGAGTTTGGTTTGTAAATCTACCAACAATCTGCAGGAAGAGAGCAAGAAAAGATGTATGAAGTTCACAAACGAATGAACTCTCTCTCTCTCTCTCTCTGAACCTTAAGTGCCCAGGGCACATGGGGCTTCCGCAAGGGTTTTCCACAAATGCCTGTCCTTCGCCTTTTTTTCTGCTCTTGCCCAGGTGAGCCCTCTATTGCTCAACATCCTTTCTGTTGTTCTTCTCCATGTCTCTTTTAGTCTACCCTTACTTCTGCTCCCCTGTGGTGTCCATCTTAGTGCTATTTTTGGTAGTGAGTTGTCAGTCATTCGGAGCACATGTCCCAACCATCGCCAGCGTCTTTCCTATAATTGTTGTCAGTGGTTTCATCTGCATTTCTGCTAATAAGATGTTATTTCTTATAGTGTTTGGCCAAAATATTTTTCTAATTCTTCGTAAACATTTAGTCTGGAAAGAATTCAACTTGTTTTCTATGGTTTTGGTGATTTTCCAGCATTAAACGAATGAACTAGAGGAAAAAAAATGTTTGACTACCAAACAACTCCCATGACGAACCAACATATTTTGTTACCATTCATCACTTATTCATCACCTTGTTATCAGGAAATGACATGATGTCTGTTTTCAGCATTTATGAAGTTTAAAATTATTAACTCCCAACTGCAGAACAAAACCATACAGCTGAAATTTTTTAAAAAAAAATTTTGTTTCAAATCCATTTAAATGGCTAATAATAGCATAAGACTTAAGAAGATGTGGTATAGCAGTAGCAGACAGTCTTTGTCTATCTCTCCAGATGATAGCACGAGTGCCGCCAGACTCTATACTGCATGTGTGGCTAAAGGTACGAAGTGATGATATATTGATTATAAATGAATGCCATCTGTTATTCATATTTAAGTTGGTAAATATAGGCTCTGCTCAAAAAAAAAAATCAGAAAAATTAAGAATTCTTATTCATAAACGTAAATGTACATTATTTATTACCACATCAGGAAGTGAAGATGCACTCAAGTAGAATGAGACAAAGACTGACTGCTTGTATCAGGGTTGGTGAACCATAGTCAGCCAAGACTCTCTTCTACCTCCCAGCGGAGGCCCTGGAAAGAAACAGCTGTATGGCCAAGTGAACAGGGATCACTGTGGGAAGACGAACCCAGTCCTAAAAATGTATCAAGTTGAAGTTGGACCAACAGGCAATAACTGCGATACAATGCAACCACTGCCCTTCTGAGGGTGAACCGTGAAAAAGATTACCAAATCTAAACAAAAGACAACAACTGTTTCGTACTAGTTTGATCCCAATGTCCCGTTCATTAAACTCTGGGTTGGACGGTGCAACAAGCTTCCATCCACTTAATCTGTCTGGTGTAAACTGTTGCTGCATAAGCTGGGCATACAGACATCTTGTCATCTTTACCTTTAAAAAAAAACAAACAAAAAAAAAACATGAGAAACAAAATCCATCAGAACGAACAAGGTTCCGGACTGCTATAAATTATCTGAAATAACCTCTGTTCCAGTGTCCAAGTCTGATCATTCTAAATCATCCTGTCATGTGTGGGAGAAGTCCGCAGTTTTGTTCTGCTTCAGTTCAGTCTCTCCAGCCAGAACTGGTGGTGTAGGTATGAATGAGTCTGGCTCACTTGAAGTATATTTTCTAAAGATTTGGATCCAATTTCCACACAGAGATGTAACAAACATCACAAAAATATGCAACCAATACAATAAATGTGCATTTTCATGATGACGGCATTTAAAACAGCATGAACCCCTCCCCTCCCCATATTCCTGCCACGTTATAGAAGCATCTGGAGATATGGTGTTAGGGCCATATTTTCTACAAGAGGAGGCTTGGTTAGAATCGTATCTGGCTGCCTTTCCTTCCCAGGTCAAGAAGCCAGATACCCATTTCTGCAGGATGACCAGGTTGCCTATGGCTTGAACTGAATCTCTACCTCACCATCAGATGCAAGAGGACTAATTACTGAGCCACATCTGAAAATAGCAAAGCTGTTGACATAATTGACTGCAAGCACTAATTACACAATCTGCTCACCTTTAAAGGCACTGCCAATAGCAGATACTTGCTGACATCCATTTAATTCTATAATCTTACTTTCTCACAGGTGAATAATGACATCCGATATTTCAATAAATGGGCCTTTACATTCAAAAGTATTTCAATGAATTTCAGTTACAACTTACCTCCAATTTAAAGCATGTAGTATATCTACTAACACTATATGATAAACATAAGAAAGTGTACCACTTTTTCTAATCATGAAAGATCATCTTTAACTCTTTCCGTGCGTTTGGTCGATATAGTGACACTTCCGGTGTCCCGAAGCTACCGTATGGTCATTATAGTGACAATTGTTTGTTTCATTAAAACAAGCGGTGTAACATTTAGATTGTACATATTTCATCCACGATTCCGGTGACACTTTCAAAATGGCGAAAGAGTACCTAGTTATGAGCGATGCCAAGCGAGAAAAAGGACTAGAAGCATGGAATTTTTTCAATTTTTGACGATGTAGATAGGGATATGGACATAGCCTAAGGCCATCCCGTTGCTCTGGAATGTTTTCTAAGTAGATCTAGACATATTTAGACAACTGGAGAAGTAGTAAGGAGTAGTTAGGAGGTTAGTTCAGACATTCATTCAGCGAGAATGCAATACAGAATCACAATACGAGATCGACAAGTAGATCTACACATCTCAGATGGTAAATAATGCAGATCTAGACCTAGCCGATGGTGAGCTGGGCACAATCAGTGCCTAAAAACATCACATTATTTCTTTTTTTCCTAAAAAACACTGCATTTATGAAATTTTCATTCATTTAGCTATACTTTGAAACATAGTATACATGGAAATTCTGTTTTCCATTCCATTTTACAACTAGACCCCCTTACAGACCAAGACCCGCGTTTTTACTCCTGCACTCCAGAACACGTCCGTGTTTCTTCCTCCAGCACGGGAAGAGTTAAATCTGAGCATGCAATTTAATGTGTCAGGTCACTGTGGGATATCAGACAAAGAGAAAGCCAACTGTCTGGCCATAAAAGGGCGCTGAAATGGAGCAACCAGACATACCAGTCACCTACAACCAGAAGAACAGCATGATAAAAAAAACCTACAAGAAGCCACAAACACCACCACATGATAACTATCATGTGCTAAACGAAAATGAACAAGTCATCATTTTCATTCTCTGACCACGACACAGCTGACTCCAAAGTCACACACACAAAGTGTTAAGTTTGGTAATTCTCCTCTTTGTGCATGTGGTCAGGCACCCCTCCCCCACCCACCAAACAGCTAGGACTACTGGTTGAAGCCTGACACATCATCTAAAACTGCACCAACTATGAGATGCTGCAAGGCAATTACTGGCCCAGTGAAACCACTCCAGAAGTTACACTTCCATATATGAACCACAAAAAAAAAAAACAAACCCATCAAATTTATCAGACAGATATGGAAGAATGTATGTACTACACATAATACTGTCAGGCAGTGCCAACAACCAAGGCCTCTTAGAGAAATTTTGCAAACCACTGCAAACCTCCCCATTTATCTTTTTTTTTTCATCCACTCTGGGCTCCTCGAAACTTAAAACAAAGAAAACCAACTGGGCTCCAGAGCAATACACTGGCTGGACTCCTCTCTTATAGGGCCTGCTAACAACCAGTTAGTCAACTACATATTTTTTACACAAGATGGGAGTTTTAAATCCACGATCTTTACCCATGACAAACTGACGGAAATGAAGTTGACTGTGCTAGAGGCCAGGTGATTGATAAATGTCAAAAAAAGCCAGTCCTACCTCCCTACAATGCACTTGTAAACAGTTTGTTACAACATCATTTCAATCCAGATAAAGATCACCATGATCTCCATGGGGTACAGAGCCTGCTAAGGTGACTATTTCTTGGATGCGCTCCCAGAATTAAAGAACACCACCACAGCCAGCTCTGAATCCAACCTGACGTTTGCCTTAAAGATCTTTAATGTGCCACTGACTGAAAAGAAATCTAGTTCATGCTTGCAGGTGGATCATTCACCCGCCAATAAATGTGTCCATGATCACACTTTTCATAAATTCAAGAATGAGATCACAGGCTAACTTAACTTAAAAGAAAAAAAAACCCCTAAAAATATTCAGCGAAGTTAAGTGCCTGATAATATGATATAAACATCTAACAAGTTAATTATACAGAAGTCAGCTGCATATGATATACAGCGCAGAAATATGAGGGAACGAAGGGAAAAAAGAATGAAGAATGAAGACGCAAAGCCACTCACCTTTAACAGTATAACAGCAGGGATCATTCAACCATGACATGTCACCTGCAATTCTGCTACACTCCAACTCAGCCATTATCTGAACATAAATTTTTCTTGTTCTTTAAAAAAATACACTTACAAAAAAAAAAAAAAAACACGACCTACCCTTGTTCTCACAAGATCATCTGGTTTGAATCTTTTCATGGGACGACATGACTGGGGAAGAAGAAATGAAGTAATTTTTGCCATTAAATATTTGAAACACTGAACTATTTTCACTTCAAGATATTTCATGCATGGAACACATAATATTATAAAGACAGAGACATGTGTACATTTGATTAATCCATTTCTTTATTCATGCAAACATGCTTCTACACAAGTAAGTATTCGCTCATACATAGATACAAAGGCAAAGGTAAAATTCCCCTTTCCAAGCCATTAAGGCATATTAGGGACACAGTGTTAGGCCTGTATTTCCAAGACCTTTGGGAAACCTGGCAGCATTTATCTTCCAAGTTTTATAAGTTGGGTGGACCCTGGGGCCTTTTTTGGTGGGTACCTGAAAAAAATCCCACTGCTGGAACATGAACCCACTACTACCACATTAGTAAACTGAGCACCTAACCACTCAGCTAACACAGACACAAACACATACATAATATATACAATAATGTAATAATGAAAAGAATAATCGTCTCCTATTCTCCCTGGAATTACGAAACTTTCTTCATAGCCAGCACAACAAACATTTAAAACTGACATCACATCATGTGGGGAGTGGATTAAACTGGCTTACCCAATGATCTGGATTTAGCCTATGTAGTCAGCTTCTCAAAAGGCTCCACCATCATAGGTTTTATTATTTCAGTTTTTGTTACTTCAGTTTTAACTGTATTTGTTATATGCATAACATATTTATGCTGACCAATGCAGAATGTTTGGAATAAAGTGAACGCTGTATGAAGTAGGGTAGGATGTTACAATGGACCTATATGCCCGATTCTTCACCCTTTGAAACAAAGTTTGTTCGTTTGTAGGGAATGCAGCAAGCCCCACCCTGTTACCAAGATGGAAAAGAGAACTTCAAGCTATTACTTGAAGCATCACAGAAAAGTGGCATCAGGTCCTGGCCAAATGTGTTTCCTCAGTTCTGATAAACCATGTCACTGTTCTAAGCACACTTATCTTTGTTCTCAATGGCAACTAAAACTAAACTAAGAAAGCACACAAACAAATGTACCTTTAACTCTAGAGGATCCCTGTAGTAGAAACTTCTAACTCCTGCAGACACCAGCGAGGGATGATGAGCCAATAGAACTGCTAGAGATGTCGGCAGGAAACAATTTGTACTGTGCATATTCTCTACAGCCTTTCGGGGAAAGCTAAAATCACATAAAAGAAAATAAACGTTTCAGCCTTCCTCTGCTAAAAAATTCACAAAGCTCCCACAAAACAGGAACACAGGAGTCAGTACTTCAGGGAGAAACTATGGATATCCATGAAAGCACTAGGAAGATACTGGAGAAAATATGCCAAACCCTTCCGAGTCCAATGGGTTAATAAAAGAAGGAACAGATAAAAAAAAAAAAAAACCAGGAGTGAAGCAACATTCATATTTTTAAATCTACAGAACCCAAGGAAACAAATTAAGTGGCTCTTTAATTCAGTAAGCAGGTACAATTCTAAGAAGGCAATCCTTCATTACTGACCATGATAATCTCTTGTTCAGAACATTCTGAATTGCTTGACTGCATCTTGTTTCACATGCACAATCTCGAACACATGCAACAGCTTCAGTAAATGTTGGAGTGAACAGCGGATATTTCAAAAACTCTTCTGTTGACTGTGGAATGGGGATGACATGAAGGTCTCCATTGTATATATACACCTGAAGAAATAATAAAATATATCACTTTTACATGCTGAAGATCCTTAAAATGCAGGCCTAACATCATATCCTCAACAGACCTTAATGGCATGGAAACAGGGATTTTATCGTTTACCTTTACCTATATATAGGTAAAGGTAAAGGTGACCCTGTCATGCCTTGGAGGCACATAGGGATATGGTGTTAGTGTCCATATTTTCCTTGACCTGTCAGCACACTAGAGGGTGATATGGTCAGTATCACGCCTGGCTGCCTTTCCTTCCCCAACTCCAGAAGAAGTCGGGTACCTATTTCTACAGCTGGGTGACTGGGGTGCCGCCGGCCGGATTCGAACCCCCGACCTTCGCCGTGAGAGACCAGTGCACTAACCACTTCGCCACTCAGACACCCTTTACCTATATATGGTCAGGAATATTTTGAAAACTGCAAGTATTAAAAAAAAAAACAAAAAACAAAAAAAAACAAAACAAAAAAAATAGCAATACCAAAAATAAAACTGTTCTATGTGTTATTAGATAAAACAGTCCTCTAACCTACACAGCAATAAAAATTATTAACAGCATTTTGTCATGGCTTTCATTTTGTCTCAGGGCACATAAAAGAAGGTGGGATGAAGTTCTCTTAATGAGCTGCAATGTCAGGCTTTTGATTAAGCTCCACTGACCACATGGACACTATCTTACATTCTTCCCGTGCTGTTAGATGTCGCATGGTAGTTTGCCAAGTTTTCCTGTTTTCAGCGAGCTTTTCAAAGTCATCAAGGGATTTTATGCCTACTAATTTGGCCTCTCTTAACACTGCCCTCTTTGGAGTTTCATATGGTCGACCTCTTTTTCTTCAGCCTGTTGTGCTCCATGATAGCATGTTTTGGGATATCTGATTGTTTCTTCTTATCACATGACCAATATATGTTCATCTCCTTTTTCTGATCACCCATGAGACAGGTTGTTGTTCACTCCTCTGTCTTAACTCTGCATTGTTCTTGAATTCATTCCACTTTATACAGAGTTTTTCCTAGGCATTTGTTTTCAAAAGAGTCTAATTTCTTGTCTATTTCTTTAGTTGTTTTCCAGCTTTCGCATGCATAAATGAGGGAAGATATTACATTTGAATTGAATAGTCTTAATTTGGTTTTTGTGCTTATAACTTCAGAGTGCCATATGGTCAATGAAGGTCAATGCTGCTTTTGCAATTCTAACTTCCTTTCTGGTGTCACCATCCTTGTCTATGTAGCTGCTGAGGTATGCACATTGGTGTACTTCAACAGCTGTTCCTTTTATGTATATTTTTCCTTCTTGATTAATGGGAAGTTTCATTATTTTTGTTTTTTTCCTTGTTAATTTCAAGTCCTATTTTGCCAGCCAGTGAAGACAGGGAATCTGTTTTTTCTTGTATTGAATTCACACTGTCACTGATAAGAGTTATGTCATCTGTAAAATCAAGATCTTCTAGTTGGGTCCTATGTACCCAATCAATGCCCATTTTGCCTGTGTAACATTTTTTCATTATGAAGTCTATGGCAATTTAAAAAACCAAAGGAGATAGTACACATTCTTGTTTCATGCCTGTTTATATCTGGAACCATTCGCTCACCCCTTTTTCCGTGTTGACTGCACAAACATATCAATTGTACAGATCCTTAATGATGGACACCATCTTACATCTATCATCCGTTCAGCGCTGTTAAACGTCACATAGAGCTCGCATGGTAGTTCGCCAAGTTTTCATGTTTTCAGCGAGCTTTTCAATCTCATCAAGGGATTTTATGTCCACTAAACTGGGCCTATCTTAACAATGGACACTATGCTGACTCCTAAATCATTCACCAGGCTGCTGTGACACTGCCTGTTACCAGGGAGCACTGCAAAGAAGCAGAGTATGATTTAAGCTGATATGTTCAATCAGCCTTTGCATTAGAACAGATATACACACAAAAAAACACCAAGTAGATTATCAATGACAATATGTCAGAGATCACATGGGAAAGCAAGCACTTCAATTATGACAATATCTTACATTTAAATATGTAAAAATTGTGTCTTCTTCTTTGAGTAGCTGTTGAATTCAGCAGCTTTCAGAGCCACTGAGGCTCATTGGTGCAGACAACACACATCTCCATTCCCCCATGTTCTTGATCTTTTTTGCCACTTGTCAATTCCAATTTTGGGTTGCCTTGCCATTGCTGTCTAGGTCTACCTTTTTCGCTATCCCCTTTCATCACATCTGCATAGGCCATCTTTATATGCCTATCCTTCTCCAGTCTCTCTAAATGCCTGAGCCACCTCAGTCTGTTGTTTTTCATAATGGCTGTTACAAGCAGAGAATTAATGTGTAGATTTCTCAGAGAATTAATGTGTAGATTTCTTTGCTATTTCTTAACTTCCATTGTTGTTTTCACTGTTATAGGGTCAATTATATCAACTGATTTAAAATGAAACTATGAGAATCTTCACTACATGCCAAAGTAGTCCCAGACAATGGATGATGGATTGGTGTGAAAAGACATAAAGACATGAAACACATGAAAATTATTTTTCAGTCTCACTCTTTTTTCAGCAGTTTCTGGGTCCAGCCATTTAGGAAGCTCATGTGCAGCTTCTATGAGCAGAAACTCTTCATCATTGTCATTCACCCTGATGAAATATTAAATAATAACAATAAAACCAACACTTCGGCCAAAATCTTCCTCCAGTAAACACGATACCAAAAAAAAAAAAAAAACAATTAAAAAAAAAACAACTAAAAAAAAATACCTTTGTAGGGCAGATAAGTGGAAGTGCTGACCAAAATTAAAAAAGAAAAAAAAAAAACAGCAGCGCTGATCAATCAAGTTCAGTCTTTTCTTACTCTTATTCCCATCCCCCTGCACCTGCACAAAATCTTGTTCTCTGTAGCCAAATATCTGACAATGTTGAAGCACAGGAACCATGTTGCTTGGGAAGCAGATCACACTGGCTTACTTGAAGTCCTACCTCCCCACAATGCACTTGTAAACAGGTTGCTACATCATTTCAATCCAGATAAGGATCACCATGATCTCCACGGGGGACAGAGCCTGATAAGGTGACCATTTCTTGGATGTGCTCCCAGAATTAAAGAGTCAATCCAAGGAAAGGGCTTCCAGGCTGGTCCTAATACCACGTCAAACCCTGCACCACTTACCAGGCTGAAAGAGTACATGCAGCATCATGATGGGGTAAGCCAGATCTGGTTATCCAGCTGTGATAAATAATTATTGCAACAAATGTTGTAAAGGATATCTATATCCATATTTATTATTCTTAGGTGGAGGTGAACTGTTTGATTTGGCATATTAGTGACCCATAGCTTACCAAGACACTGTCCCATCTTCTGTTGGTACCTTTTGTAACAGGCCTAGTCTGGCTAACACGGCACAGATCACCAAAGTCTCCATGGTGGTGGAGTTTACTGAAGAAGTATTGCACACCCCCTGCTTTTTAACTCCATTAGCTGATTACCCGGTGTTGCTTGGGTATTTATTTATCCCAATCAACAAAGTTCTTTTCATTTCCACAACCTTCTAGATGGTTCTACAAGGTTCTATTCATTTCCAAAGCCTTCTAGAAGGTTCTACAGAGGTCTATTCAGTTCCACAATCTTCTAGAAGGTTCTACAATGTTCTATTCATTTCTACAACCTTCTAGAAGGTTCTACAGAGTTCTATTCCTTCTATTCGACTAAACGTGGGCTTAATTGGGGGCTGAACTTGCAAGTGCCACTATTCATCTCAGCGACCCCAAAAACTGTGGAATCGACACTAATATCAGTTGTTTTTGATTATTTTTAACATGTCACCCCATCCCATCCCCACCCCTAGGACCCAAAGTCGATTGGAGCTGAACTTGGACTTAAACACCATCGGGAGTGTCACTATTCATCTCATCAACCCCAAAAACTATGCAATTGACACTAATGTTGGTCATTTTCAATTATTTGCACATGTCACCCCATCCCAACCCCACCCCTAGGGCACCCCATGCTGTTGGAGGCTGAACTTGGACTTAAATGACATTGGGAGTGTCACTATTCATCTCAGCAACCCCAAAAACTATAGATTCGACACTAATATTGGTTGTTTTTTATTATTTTTACATGTCACCCCGACCCCTAGGGGTCATAGGGGTATCTTAGCGATGATCTAACCCCCACAGTGCATTGTCCAGACTGTAAGTCATCTGTGTGCCAAGTTTGGTTGAAACTGCTTCAGGTGTTCCAGCGTGATGCTGGAATATACATATATACATTCATTTTTATATATACATATAGATTCCAGGACTGGAAAAGCAGCTGCCATAACTCACTTCCAATTCAGCATGATGCTGTGCCTCAACATGTTCACTGCATCAGCTGCAAGGAACACCAGCTGGCAGTTCCAGGGAGAAAGAGAGAAGAATAATTCTCATGCACCCACTGACAACAGATTGTATTCTTTTACACAATGACCTTCATTTCTACCAGACATGGCCACAGGGCTCAGACCTAAGCTGGGAGCTGTGGGGCTGCTGGGAGGAGACTGTTCTTCAACCTGGCAACTGGGTTTCTGATTTAGCACCACCAAGAACTTTAACAATGAGGAAGACCTTCATTTCTCTTATTCAATCCATACTGAAGATACATTAACTCTTTCCTTGCCATTGTCGCTACAGTGAATGCTTCCTGTTAGTTTAGCACCTGTCATGGTCGTTATAGCGATTTTGTTTCATTGCAACATAAAACTATTGTAAAACTTTTTACTGTACACAATTTATCTGTACAAGTCTGGTGACCTTTCATAGTTCAATCCAAAGCATGGCTAACAACCAAGCGAAATCGATGTTTTAATGGAGAAATTTCAGTATTTATTGTGATTTCAGAGGCATAAAGACACGTCATATGACCCGACCACTGTTCCTGAATGTGCCCCAAGTACATCTAGACCTATTAAATGGACTGGAGAAGTAGTTAGATGGTTATTTCAGACATTATTTTAGTGAGAATGCCACCACACGACGAGATCGGACAAAAATTTAAGTAGATCTGGAAATCGCCGATGGTAAACATTGTACATCTAGGCATCGCTGATGGTAAGCACTACACAGTTATCAGCTAAAATCATCATACTACTTTTTTCCTAAAAAACTCTACATTTATGAAATCTTCTTACATTTACAACTATTTCATGCATAATATGTATACTTTTAAAGTGGAAATACTTTGTACATTCACTTTTACAACTATACCCTCTATACATATCAAGACCCACGCTTTTAGTGTGGCACAGACGGGAACATCTGCGTTTTTTTTCTGTGGCACGGGAAGAGTTAAGAAAACACTGCTAAAAAAAAAAAGAAAAAAAAACACTACCTAGCAACAGCTCCAGCAAATTCCCTTGTGACCTCATACAGAAGGTGAACAATGAACCATTCATCATCAATGTTGTCTCCAAAACTAGTGCTGCCATGAAGATGTGGTGGGACAGAGTCTGCAAGGAATGTAAAATACGAAGCTGCCTGTCATTAATGCGAATATTAAAGAAAACTTACTAGATTTCCCAGCTGAACAAGGAGGAATAACAATGTGAGTTTGACAGAATGTTTTGCATGCACAGGTAAATAATGATACTGCCACAGATGTCACAATTTTAATTAAAGTGATGACCATTGTCATTAAAGCTTATCTGTACAGCATTTGTATATACTTTCACATATCTAAATATTTATTTGTAAAACGTATGTGAATACTGAAAAATCTCACAGTTACATATACACCAAATCCTTCTAATCCCCCCTCCCCTCCACCTTTCACCCTATACACACATAAATAAAATGAAGACAATAACAAACGAGAACACACAAAAGCTTGGCTGTGTGGAGTTCTCCCCCCTCCCACACACACACACAATGCTGTTTTTGTAATATCTTATTGAAGACCTTGTAATTATTAATACCTTGGTGAAGGTCTTGCAATTATTTGCAGCTAACATTTAAATGCGGATCTTGCAATTATTATATAATTAATACTTTGCTCAAGATCTTGCAGTGCAATATTTGCAGCTAACATCTAACTGAAGATCCTGCTGTTATTTGTAATACTTTGCTGTAGATCTTGCAGTGCAGTACTTGCAGCTAATATTTAACCAAAGATCATGCAGTTATTTGCAGTTAATACCTTGGTGCAAATCATGCAGTTATTTGTAGCAAAATCCTTGAAGATCTTGGATGCATAATCTCAGATTGAAAGTATGTCTTAAAAGTGGCTTGTTTTGATCTTTGGTGCAAACTTCTCAGAAGCTCCCCTACCATACAGAAACATACAAGTCCCTATCTATCTAGGCAAGCTAAATGAAACATATAAGTCTCATTTCGAGATATCACTTGGAGATAATACAGAATCTTTCACTAGTAAGGTTCCCTGGTTTCATATTATGTGCCATCTTTATTCAAGTCATCGTCCCTCCCACCACTTGTTAAGAAAGCTGTCAAGATCTTAAAGTGGCCTTCATGTTTGAACAAAAATGGACGCATGTTCCTGAAAGGATAATACAAGAAATGCAAGTTTTTTGGTGAGCTTTTAGCTAGCTACTTTCATTTTATTAACTGAAGCAAACCTGTCGATGACAAAACTGGTCTCAAACTGAATGACTCATGCTGCCATATATAATTCACAATTCTGTCACTCAAGTGAGCCAAAATTGCATCTGCTTGCTTTTCAAGAAAGTCCTTAATATCATCGTTTGGTAAATCGTCCGGAATTTGTGGAAATACACTATATTCAACGACATCATCTGGTAAACGTTTCAGCACTCTCGCCCAGTCGGCCATGGTTTGCAGCAGTAAGCAATTGTTGTGTATATAGACGGGACCACGAAAGCTATATAAACAACGAAATGGTGGTATGCCGGCTAGAGGACGGTTGCAAAAATCGATGAAATTACTGAAGTAGGATAATATCTATCGCTCTTCAGAAAGTAAAACAACTAAAGAATCCGTGGAGAGAAAACAGACAAAACTACAAAAATAAGATTTTTAAGGGCATGCATCTTTCCCATCGCAACATATGCCTGTGAGACCTGGACACCAAAACTGCTGAGAAATACATAAGTGCCTTTGAATATAAATGCTACAGAAGAGTTCTTCAAATATCACGGACACAAAATATAAACTAGGAAAAAAAGTAGAAACAGCTTTATTACTTAACAGACACAAACCTGTAACTTTCGGCGTTAGCCTTCTGCTTTCGAGGTTGTTGGTCACATCAGATCTTGACCCCTGTCAACAGGGCAAAGCCTGCAGTCCTCTCCAGATCCTGATAGGAGCCCCAAAGCTTTTGCCCCATGCTTGTGTCTCTTGGCCATGTCTCACGCCTCAGGTCTGCATGGTTTGGGCGATCTTGAAGGATATGTTCTGGAGTCTGGACTCCACTGCCACATGAACACTCGTCTGTGTGAGACATTTTAAGTCGATGGAGGTGGCCTAATAGTTAGTTAAGGCGTTAGCCTTAAATCATACAAATACAAACAAGACGAAGAAATAGAGAGAGAGAGGAGATAAAGTATAGATTCACATGAATACTATTTTAAAGAAATAATAAATAAATGAAAAACACAAGTTGAAACTTGTATGAGCGTTTCCAATACACAATTAGAAATACATAGGTGTATACTTATACACTAATTATTGTGTGTTATTGAAATTGAAGAAGTCTGGCTAGTAAAAAGGATTAAAGAGAGAAAACTTAAATATTCTGGACACATTAATTAAATGTCATGATCTAAATATTTACGAAGAATTAGAAAAATATTTTGGCCAAACACCATAAGAAATAACATCTTGTTGACAGAAATGCAGATGAAGCCACTGACAGCAATTATTGAAGAAAGACGCTGACATGTGTTCCGAATGACTGACAACTCACTACTAAAATTAGCACTAAGCTTGATACCACAAGGGAACAGAAGTAAGGGTAGACCAAAAGAGACACGGAGAAGAATAACAGAGAGGATGTTGAGAAATAGAGGGCTCACCTGGGCAAGAGCAGATTAAAAAGGCAACGGTCAGGCAATTGTGGAAACCCTTGCAGAAGCCTGATGTTCCCTGCTGAGAGAGAGAGAGAGAGAGAGAGAGAGAGAGAGAGAGAGAGAGAGAGAGAGAGAGAACATACTTTATTTTCAAAGGGTTAAGAAGGCCCGTCTGACAATCTGCCCTTCATCATACAGCTTTCACTCGATCACAGTCATTCAGCATTTGTTAATGAGCATAATAATCATGAAGACACATCAAATAGTTACATAAATAAATAATAAACTTATCTCATGTCCATACACTCTATACTCTAATTTATGCAACAACATGAAATAAACTTGCATTCTTACATTCATTCAAAACTAATAAATTTATAGAAAAGCAGTATTAAAAAAAACAACACTCAAGCCATACTTTAAACTATTCTTACGGAGGCATATAGTCCATATCAAACAGATGTTGACAAAGTTTAAAGTTATAAGAACAAATATTACTTATCAGTTTTATGTGAGAGAGAGAGAGAGAAAGAGAGAGAGAGAGAGAGAGAGAGTGAGTGAGAGATATGTCATGATAATCTAGTGAAGACCATCTTGGAAGGGTACATAATGGGTAAAAGAAGGAGAGAAAGACCAAAGCGAAGATGGTTGCAAGACATCGTTGATGCAAGCCATCACCAACAGGGCATCTTGCTTACAACCGAGAGGCCTACAGGAGTGCTTTTAGGGAGGCAAAGTTCCGCAAGAGACATGCAAATGACTGACTGAAGAGAACATAGTTTTGTAGGATTAGACCTCGGAAAAAATCGTAGACAAAGCACTGCTCGTCCTACTGGAGTCCGTGGTTCGAATCCCAGGTAATTCTCTTGAGAATTTTCTTCCTCTCACGTCTCACTAACTCTTCCCAGGCGTATGTCACTATACTGACGCTTCCGGTTTTCCCGATGCGTGCGGGAATGGGCAGTATACTGACGATTTGTTTCATTTAAAACAACCGGTGTAACATTTAGATTGTACATATTTCGTCCGCGATTCCGGTGACACTTTCAAAATGGCGAATGCGTGCCTAGTTACGAGCGATGCCGAGCGAGAATACGGACGAGAAGCATGGAAATTTTTCAATTTTTTACGATGTAGATAGGGGTATGGACATAGCCTATGGCCACCCCGCTGCTCTTGAATGTTTTCTAAGTAGATTTAGACATATTTAGACGACTGGAGAAGTAGTTAGGAGTAGTTAGGAGGTTATTTCATACATTCAGTAAGCGAAAATGCCATACGGAGTCACAATACGAGATCGATAAGTAGATCTACACATCTTAGATGGTAAATAGGGGTAAGAAGCGCGAATCTAGATCTAGCCGATGGTGAGCTGGCCACAATCAGTGTCTAAAAACATCACATTACTTCTTTTTTCCTAAAAAACTCTGCATTTATGAAATTTTCATTCATTTAGCTACACTTTGATACATATTACGTATACGGAAGTACATGGAAACACTGTTTTTCATTCCATTTTACACCTAGACCCCTTACTGACAAGGACCCGCGTTTTTACTCCCGCACTCCAGAAAACGTCCGTGTTTCTTCCTCCAGCATGGAAAGAGTTTTAAAGTGCTTTTTCTACGATTTTTTTCTAGGTCTAGTATTACAAAACTAGGTTTTCTTATCTTACCGTACGAAAACCTTGTTGTTTCCTATTTGATGACACTACCGAGCTCGTTTGCGACTGAATCCGTTTCGTTTTTGTTGTAAATTTCGCCCTTACATCATATATGGATTTAAACGGAACGCCCATTATATTTTATTGCACGTTTGGTGGTAAATTAAAACTGTAAATATTTAGTATCCAGGGCAAAAGAGGCAGAAAAAACAGCAAAAACAAGAGACAGCAAAACTTTATATAACATACAAAAGAGGCTAACAGGTACTATTACATCTAAAGAAAGACCAATCCTTAGCAAAACTGGAACACTATTAACATCAAATAAAGACCAAAAGCAAAGATGGGCTGAACACTTCCAAGAAATACTCAATCGACCACACCCAAAAGAATTGTTAAACCTTGAAACTGACTTACCAGCCCCACAACTAAATGTCAATCTAGATGAAATTAAATTGCATGAAATTGAAACAGCAGTGAATTTAATGGCTAACAACAAAGCTGCAGGTGAAGATGAAATAACAGCCGAGATGCTAAAAGCTATCAATAGTGACAACATGAGACAACTACAGAGAATGTTTAACAAGATTTGGAAAGAAGAAAAGGTCCCTTCTAATTGGAAGAAGGGAATCATTGTTAAAATACCAAAAAAGGGCAACCTTAGTGACTGTAACAACTGGAGAGGAGTAACCTTAATATCAGTTGTGTCAAAAGTATTTTGCAAGGTCATTTTGAATAGACTCAAAGATATAGTGGATACTGCAATGAGAGAAGAACAAGCAGGATTTCGAAAAGGGAGAAGCTGTCTCGACCAGATCTTTACTCTCAGAATAATACTTGAAGAACATGTTGAAAAGCAGAAACCATTAATACTGAATTTCATAGATTTTAAGAAGGCATTTGATAGCATACACAGAGATTCATTATGGAGAATTTTATGTCTATATGGAATACCATCTAAAATTGTCAATATCATTAAGGACTTATACAATGGATATAGTTGTGCAGTCAAGACAGAAGAAGGGATGAGTGAATAGTTCCAGATTGAAACAGGCGTGAAACAAGGATGTATACTGTCTCCTTTACTTTTTGGGATTACAATAGACTTCATAATGAAAAAATGCTGCACAGGTAACACAGGTATTGACTGGGTACATGGGACCCAACTAGAAGATCTTGATTTTGCTGATGACATAACTCTTATCAGTAATAATGTGAATTCCATGCAAGAAAAAACAGATAGCCTGTCTTCACTGGCTAGCAAAATAGGACTTGAAATTAACAAGGACAAAACAAAAATAATGAAAATTCCCATCAATCAAAATGGAAAAATACACATAGAAGGGACAGATATTGAAGAAGTCAATCAATTTGCATACCTTGGCAGCTACATAGACCAGGATGGTGACACTAGAAAGGAAGTTAGGATCAGAATTGCAAAAGCAGCATCAATCTTCAAGAATCTTGAGAACATATGGAATTCAAAAGTTATAAGCACAAAAACCAAGTTAAGACTATTCAATTCAAATGTAATATCCACCCTCATTTATGCATGCGAAAGCTGGAAAACAACTAAAGAAATAGAAAAGAAATTAGACTCTTTTGAAAACAAATGCCTAAGGAAAATACTCGGCATCAAGTGGAATGAATTCAAGAACAATGCAGAGATAAGACAGATGACTGAACAACAACCAGTCTCACGGGTGATCAGGAAAAGGAGATGGACATATGTTGGTCACTTGATGAGAAGAAATGATCAGAGAATCCCAAAACAAGCTATCAAGTGGAACACAACAGGCCGAAGAAAAAGGGGCAGACCGCGTGAAACTCTGAAGAGGACATTATTAAGAGAGGCCAAGTTAACATGCATAAAATCCTTTGTTGAGGTTGAAAGACTCGCCGAAGACAGGAAAAATTGGCGAACTACTTTGCGAGTCCTATGTGACGTCTAACGGCACGGGAAGGATATAAGATATAAGATAAGATATATTCAAGAGTGAAAAGTACAATGATCTGGCCAAGCAACTAAGGCAAATGGCAGGAGTCTCAAGACAAAGGTGATACCTGTAGAAATGGGAGCGAAAGGACTCATAGCAACATCAGCATACAACCTGTGTAAAGCAGCTGGCTAAAAAAGGACAAACAAGAGCAAGGACATTGAAAAACCTTTCAGAAACAGCAGAAAAAGCATCATGTTGGCTGTGAAGCATGCAAAATAATAGTATTGAGAACTTAAATAATTTCAGGCGTCACATCTAATACTGGTCCTGTGTCGTCGGCCCCCCCCCCCCTCCCGGGCAAAATGGTTAAGATCCACTTCAAGCTGCAGTGACAAGTGATAGAATGTGGTTCATTTCCAGGATAGAACAAAATTAACAACAAAAAAAAGTATACAAAACACACATGCAAACCCATGGGAGACATGACCCAGCCCCTCTCCCCCCACCCCAGTGTCAAGAGTCTGTTAGGGCCCAAATACTTTCTATCCTCTGATGATCTAGGGAATTGTGTTATTATTTTTCTCTCCTGCAGTACAGTTTCCAGCAATTATATTATAAAATTATATGTTAAATTATGAGTTTGGTTGTATGTGTGTTTCCTATATGTTGCAGTCTCAAGTGTTTCCTATAGAAGAATGTTGCAGTCTCAAGTGTTTCCTATAGAAGAATGTTGCAGTCTCAAGTGTTTCCTATAGAAGAATGTTGTCGTCTTAAGTGGTTCCTATAGAAGAATGTTGCAGTCTCAAGTGTTTCCTATAGAAGAATGTTGCAGTCTCAAGTGTTTCCTATAGAAGAATGTTGCAGTCTTAAGTGTTTCCTGTAGAAGAATGTTGCAGTCTCAAGTGTTTCCTGTAGAAGAATGTTGCAGTCTCAAGTGTTTCCTGTAGAAGAACGTTGCAGTCTCATGTGTTTCCTATAGAAGAATGTTGCAGTCTCAAATGTTTCCTGTAGAAGAATGTTGCAGTCTCAAATGTTTCCTGTAGAAGAATGTTGCAGTCTCAGGGATAAATAATGTTACTGATGAGAGATAGTTTAAAGTTTAATAAAAAAAATGTTCACTGGATTTGTTTGGGGGTTGGGAGGAAAATTAGAAAAAAAAAAGCATTGCAACGAAGATGACAAATTGAAATAGAGTAGAGGAAGAACTGGATAAAGAATAATGTGTAGTCCTACACTAGAGTTCTCAAATGAGTTTCCATGAACTTGTTTGAGATTTCTAGATAGACATCTGGGAGGGAAAAAAAATGTCTTTATTTTCATTTATTTACTATTACAACATTCCCCTAGTCTCTACCATATCCTCATGGATCTCCTTTGATGATAAGCCCTTGATGCAGAAGTAGCGAATGACTGCTCGATGAGAAATTTTACCCATTTTCTCAATTTCTGCCACCCCTTACCACTTCAATAGATTGTAAAAAAAAAAAATTGGTTGCAGTTAATTTCTTGAAACATAGTGTTTAATCTTACATTAACCTGATCTACAAATGCACCTAATATCAACTGTGTGTTTCAAGTATTTGTACCTTAGGCCTTGAACTTATCAGTTACCCCTTGTATATTTGTTTCCTTGTAATGTTACCTCCTTCACATGTGTCTGTGTGTGAGAAATATTTTCTTGAGGAGTCCACATGTTTATTACTCTGATGCCTCTGAAACTAAGAGCTGTTATTCTCTGCAGCCAGTGCCACATTTGTTGAAACATAGCAATCTGGAGTCTCTCTGGCTGAGTGCACCATTATCACCGTTTTTCATTCTTTTACATCAGAATTGCTTTGTATTTTTTTTCCCCCAAGGCTAACAACATGCCATTGAGCTCAAATAATTCACTGTGTGCAAGACTTGTTGTTACCTGTCTGCCAGACTGGAAGGTATGAGGAAGAATCAATGATTTAAAGACAATCAGGAAATTGATAAGCTGACACAATACAAGTGTGTGATGGCTGACATATGGTTTGAACATTCACAGCACAGTACTATACTTAATCTAATCGAAGCCAGGGTCAAATAAACTTAGATACACTGCTGTAGGATCGTACCATTGTTGAACAACGCATCACAGTGAGATTTCTTTGGGCAGAGGGAATGAAACCAATCGAAATTTACCGAAGGATGTTGGTTCAGTATGGAAGTAAAAGCAGCATAACTCAACAAAAAGTTTATGAATGAGTAGAAAGATTTAAAGCAAAAAGTCCTGTGACACTATAAGAATGCATGACCCCATGCAACCCTCATGAAGGTGAAGGCAAGCAAAGCTGCAGTTTGAATGTTTTCCTCATCTCTCTCACAGCTTTAATCTGCTAGAATGTGATTATCACATCTTCGGTCTACTTAAAGAGGCCCTACGTAGTCACAGATTCATCTCTGTTGATGAGGTCACAGAAGCAGTGCCAACCTGGATTCAGCAGAAACTGAAAAGCTTTTTTTTTTTCTCTTAAGGAATGAAGAAGCTAATGGAACAGTACAAGCAGTCCTTCAACCTGCAGAGGGATTACGTGGAGAAGTGATATAACAATTATGTTAGTTTGCTCACAGTTATCACAGGTAAAGGAAATGTTGCCTTTACTTTTAGATTATCTCTCTCTCATTGTTTTCTCACTGAAGTGTTTTCTTATTGACTCATCCCACTCAGTTAGCTATTCTTTCATTCATTTTATGCTTCTTATGTGTGTGTGTGTGGGGGGGGGGCGCAGATGCTGTCTGATTTGGCAATGACTGACCCACAGCTGACATGCTAGTGTCATTCTTGGTGAATCACATCCTCCCTCCACCCCTATGTTTTGGCTTCTCAAAGACCTTTCTTCACCTGTTTTGGCTTCTCAAAGACCTTCCTTCACCTGTTTTGGCTTCTCAAAGACCTTCCTTCACCTGTTTTGGATTCTCAAAGACCCTCCTACACCTGTTTTGGATTCTCAAAGACCTTCTCTCATCTGTTTTTGACTCCTCAAAGACCTTCCCTGACCCATTTTGGATTCTCAAAGACCTTCCCTTACCTGTTTTGGATTCTCAAAGACCTTCCCTCACCCATTTTGGAATCTCAAATACCTTCTCTGACCCATTTTGGATTCTCAAAGACCTTCCCTTACCTGTTTTGGATTCTCAAAGATCTTCCCTCACCAATTTTGGATTCTCAAAGACCTTCCCTCACCTGTTTTGCGTTGTATTTTACGACAATCTACTGACTATAATCCCAATTTTTATGTGTGTCATTATTAACATCTTCAAATTTACTCTCACTTTCCTCAGTTCTATGCACTTTCACAAAGAAAAAAGGACAATTAAAACACAACAATTTTAAGAGAAAATAATATCACTATTTAATGGTTTCTACACAATAATTCTTCGTCCATGGAATGAAAGCAGCAGGGTCTGATGCATCAAGTGATAGTGTTATTTCATTAAAAATTTCAGACCTGGAAACCTGAGAAAGAACAAATATTTTTGTTGAAAATTTAGAAACAGCCATAGTATCTTCATTATCTGAGATGTTTTCACTGACATAATTCTGTAAGAGCCCGGAAACAACTTATATATTGTATTTTTATACATACAACATATAAATTGTGAATAACATGTGCATCATCATCATCATCATCAGGTGCTGTGCTGACTGGCATTGGCTATTATGCTTCTCCAGAGTACATGATCCTTCATGCAGGCCATCAGCTCATGTGCGCATGAAAAAATCTATTTTACAAAGAACTCTTAAAATTCTTAAAAATTAAAAAGTAGCACAGCTATTTACTGCCAGAAAATAAAGATATATTTCACTCTTTATAATTAAAAAAAACATTTTTACATGTCTATTCACTAAGTTTAAAAATTGTTCTTTATATGAGAATTTTATTAGATAACTGACACAGCACCAAAAGTGCTCGGCAGATTTTTTTATCACTTCTCGGCCTTTTGGCTAAGATTAAAGTGTAGTTCTGCGCTCTTTGTGACTGTCCAGTCTGTAAATGTCTAATGATGATGAGTCGTTGTTCTGTAGTGAGATGAGGCACACTTGCACACTGAATTTTCAAATGAATTGATTCGAGGAGCATCAATCTTTTATAGGCATTCAATAACATGGTCAGTGAGTTTTTGCGTTCAGTAAGTTTCATGGGATTCTCATGAACCTGTCATGAGTTGTCAAAAATGCTGTTTTGACTAGCGTTACTTTTCTGCGCTCATGAATCATCTGCTGAGTACAATTCAGGTCAGCACGTGAAGTTGATGTCCAAGTGAATGTTTCAGGCAATTTGCCCTTGTCTGATCAGCAAACTTCAGTTTAAACTGCAACATCGTATGTGTTTCATTTCTTTTTTCGAACAGTATATAACTTGTGATTACACTTCAGCACATCTAATGATAATGAGGTATTCTCTTTATCCTGGCATATGAAACACTATAATTCAGACTGCGAAGAAATGAGATATACGAAATAGTGATCTGGGCCTGAGAATTTATCATATTCTTGATGTGTTATATGTTGCTGTAAATGTGAACTTGATGTTTCCGTTAGCTGATGCCGTGGCAAAGATGTTTTAGTATATGCGTTACATCAGACTGGGATTTAGCTATGGACATTTTTGTTTAAATTAATGGCGATTTTTTTTTTCAAAACTAATTTCTAGGGCAGTTTTAAAAAAAACAAATTCCCTTCTCTTTTTTAAAGAACATTTTCAAACATTTGCATTTTCATCAGTCATCTTAAGATCTACCATATCCACATAGAAGGCAATTTATTCATGTGCAAAAAAAAAAAAAAAGGATTGTGAACATTTATTACAAATAATAGTTCACTTAGAAACATTGGTATTAATAGGTTTTGTTTGTAAAGCTAAAGATAACTGAAGCTGAAATGAAATAAAAAGCTAAGTTTTAAAAAGAATTAATTTAAAAAACACTTAATAATTAAAAATTTTGCTCATCTAGCTCTGTTATGCACAAAAGAGTGAATGATTTCTAACTGGCCATTAACTTAGAACCAGATGTAATTTTCTTACAAATTCATTCTATAACTTTATATCTCATATCTTATATCCTTCCCGTGCCATTAAATGTCACATAGGGCTTGCAAGGTAGTTCTCCAATTCTTCCTGTTTTCGGCGAGCTTTTCAACCTCATCAAGGGATTTTATGCCCATTAATTTGGCCTCCCTTAACAGTGTCCTCTTTAGAGTTTCCTTTGGTGTGCCTCTTTTTCTTTAGCCTGTTGTGTTCCATTTGATAGCTTGTTTTGGGATTCTCTGACTGTTTCTTCTCATCACGTGACCAACATATGTCCATCTCCTTTTCCTGATCACCCATGAGACTGGTTTTTGTTCAGTCATCTGTTTTATCTCTGCATTGTTCTTGAATTCGTTCTACTTGATGCCGAGTATTTTCCTTAGGCATTTGTTTTCAAAAGAGTCTAATTTCTTTTCTATTTCTTTAGTTGTTTTCTAGCTTTCGCATGCTTAAATGAAGGTGGATATTACATTTGAATAGTCTTAACTTGGTTTTTTTTGTGCTTATAACTTTTTAATGCCATATGCACCATCAAAAACCACATATGATAGCACTCTACAACATTCTGCTTGTTTATAGTTTTTTTAACCAGGTAATTCAACCACTGTGCTGATATGCTCTTGCTATCAAATTTTAACTGTTTGTTCTCTCATTTTATGTGCATTTATTCTCATTCATTACTTCTTGGTGGTTTTAATTCAAAACTTACTTCTTCAAATCCTATAGACATAAAGAGGTGTAAACTTGTGGCATTTGAACATCCAATTTTACTTGTGAAAATCTTTGTTTTCAATGAGTCTTGTGCTGAAATAATGTTTTTAAAAGCAATATCTTAACAGGTTTATACACACATTTTTTGTTTGTATAAGTATATATCAAATGATGGCAAGGAGCCCGGTCTAATACACATTACAGGAAGAGCAAGGGACAGACAGTCGAGGAAATCAGTGACAACCAATGCCTGACTGTCTTGGACCAGAGAGAAATATATAACCAAGTATATAAATACATATAAGGCCAGTGATGTAAAGCTGTGATAACAAATAATAAGACATTCTCAAAGTGTAGGAACAGCTTTATTCATTAACAAAGTACATGGCTGTGACATTCTGACTTTTGTCTTACTCATACAAAAACATACAGGATGAAAAAAAAAACACAGGAAAAGTTAAAGAATAAACTGTTCTTAGATTTTTTTTTAACATTTAAACATGCATATATATATATATATATTTACAAATATTTTACACAAACGACAGCATATGAGTTTATTTTGTGGTAAGAAAAACTGAAAATTTTATATTGTTTTACATTTGTGATTCAGAGCAGATTTATGTAAAGCTTCACTGTGATGAAGGGTAATTTGTACATCTAGTGATGGTTACATCAGAAGCTTTGACTTTAAATAAAACAACAGAAAACTTAGGCCCTTCAAATGTGGATATACAGAAGATCAGAGAATATCTTGCAGACAGAAAAGAAAATAAAAAAGTTCTAAACCTGGAAGAAGGAAAAGACAAATATTGAAAATGATAAAAACCAGACGGCTAAGATACTTTGGGCACGTCAAGGGGCGTAATACTATACAGAAGACCCTTCTCAAGGGCAAGACTTAAAGGGAAGAGAACAAAAAGATGACAGCAACATAGATGGCTGGACAACATCAAGAGACGGACAGGAACCAACTTGGCTGAGTGCACTGCGAAGACATGAAATGGCAGAGTGGAGATTCAATGTAGCCAATCTTACCTGGGGAGAAGGCATGAGATGGTGATGATAATGAGATGGTCCACAACTGAAATCTACTAGCTTACAAAACTCTACATCCTTTCTGTCATAGTTAACAAATTTTCCCTTGTAATACTGCTTTTGTACCATTCACTTAGGGATTACTTTCCTAGCACCATGAAGCAACATTAAATATAACAAATCTTTATTAATATGATTTCATTACTAGCAACAACATTTAGACCATTATGAAAACAACAGCAGCAGCTCACTAGAACAGCAGTTAGACAATATTTTTTTTAAAATGTGCAAAAAAAAAAAAAAACCCTCACCATATCTCATCATAGAACACAAAGCCTCTCTGCCGAATCCCTTGCCTCTGGCAGATGGTTCTAAATGGATAAAATACTCATAAATGAATTACTTTAATGCTCAGCTGAATACATTAATTTTGTTATGTTCATGCTTTAACGCAACACACATTTTCTGAATTTTTATTCACCAAAACCAAAACTACTTGTTTCTCTCATATAAGTTTACAAATGACTATTCATCTTTTATATATTTTAGTAAATTTTGTTTGTTTTTTTTTTTCTTGGCTCCTTTCTGAGCAGCTAAAAGTTCATCCGCTACTTTCTATCAAGATATCCCAGCCATTTTACTTGCTATCAAGATATTCCATCCATTTTACTTGCTGTCAAGAAATCCCACCCATTTTACTTGTTATCAAGATATCCCAGGCATTTTGCTTGCTATCAAGATATCCCACCCACTTTACTTTCTATCAAGATATCTCAGCCAAGTTAGCTTCTGTGGAAATGCTGATATCCAGCTAGAACTCCTGATATTTCAGCGTATGCTATTGGCCACCTTATTTGGTACACATTACAAAAAAAAACAAAAAACCAGTATACATAGTGCTTTAATCACTTTTTTGTTTGTTTGTTATGCATTACAAATGACAGCATATGCATTACAAATGACAGCATAAACATTACACAAGACAAATAACATGACATGTATGTTGCAGCTCACCAGCTATCATTATTTCGACCTCTCCTTCCAGGTGTTCACTGGTGTCAGACTGATAAAAGATATTTACATCACCAACCATAGCATCTGTTGATAAAACCCTTAAACACATGTGAAACTTGTCAAAACAGATTTAGATGCTGAGTTACAAGACAAAAGAAAAGAACATGGTAACAATTTGTGCTGTACGTCTTAATGTAAAACAGTGTGTGCTACGCTCCATTTTTAGCAGTTCTCTTCTTATTTTGACAGAATTAAACTTAAGTATGATTAAGAGACTTCAAGACTATGATTAACTTCAATACTGCGATTAAATTTTTACCTGAAACTGGAATAAACATTTCAAATACTTTTTAAAAAAAATGTTGATAGAAATTATCTTGATGTTCATCATCATAATCACATTTCTGTGTAAACTTTGCATGAGGTGAGGAGCCATTTATATTTGGGAACTTAGCTTCAACAAATTCTCTGCGAGCCTTCTTTTTTGGCACAATTTTTCCCCCGTCTTTCTCAATTTTCACAGATTCTCTAATGGGGTAACATTCCAACTTCTGCCACAGTTTTCTCTGCAGATCTGTTATCACATAACTGTCCCACCACTTACATATTATTTCACCTATAAAGTAGACAACTGGGACATCAAGTAAGACACTACATCATACCTACTTCCCTGCTCAATCTGTCCTCAGAGACATTTTGTTCAAACTGCTCTTTGTTTAAAATTATGAAAGTGCATTCTGAAAAAAAGAAAAAAAAACCCATAAAATGAGTTCAAATAAAAAAAAATATGTACTCGTTTTCTTCTTCATCTTCTTCCTCTCCTCTGTCCACTTATACCAACAGCATAGCATGGGGTTTCAGACACTGGTCCAAAGCAAGGCGTGAGACCTAGGTAGCTGTCATGTTATGTTTCCTCAGTGTATCTTCCATCCATTTATCCACTTTTTTTCTTGGTCACCCCCGTGTCATATATCCACATGTTTTCAAGTTGTTTGCACATGCAGCTGGGTGTTTTCAAAGATCCCAAAGATATTCAAGATATTACCAGTGTAACAGTTTTAAACATATACAAACATACAAAGCCGTGGAAGCCCTTAAAAAAAAAAAAGGAAGACTGAGGCCATTGCAAGAATGCTCGCTCCCTATTATTGTTATTTCTTTTTTTATCACCAAGCATACATTTGTGAAGAGAAGGCCACGAGAAAATATCTCAGTGGACTGACTAAATTACGTGGAAAAAGAAAAGCACCTAAATTAATTAGAAACACTAGGGAACGACATGCAAGGGCAACCAAATTACGGCCTTTGTAATGTTTCAGTCTCAGATGGCTTTTAAAATAATTCTGACCACAGCAAACAGAAACAAAATTAAACAGGGGTGGTACTCAGACTCATTTACTAGAACGCACAAATAGTTTTTGGGTATACGTACAGAAATCTAAATAATATAAACACAGTCATGCACCAATTTATGGCTATATATGAGAAAAGGGAACGCTGTTTGGCCACAAGTCGATTTGGCCATTAAGCTGGTTACTGTAAGAGGAGGTCAGACTATAAGTACAGTGCATTACAATAACATGTTACAAGATGAATAGACATGTTTCCTATCACTTTAAAATATAAATAGAAGGCAAATTTGTACAGTAACTATACAAAAAAAATAGTCACAAAATATGAATCACAGCACATTAAATAAAGAATATTACTGTAATAACTTTTCACTGACACAGAAAATTGTACAGACATTCACCGATGATGCACTGTTGTAGTTCTTCACTTAATTTTCTGCCTTGTGGTAATTTACGGTGGATGTAGAACAGCAAATGTCTGTAAAGTAATCACAAAATGGATCACAACATATTATGGAACTTCAGCCATAAGTCAGCACATGCCTGTATACGCAAATACAAGTGCACAGAACTCTGAAATGGTTAGTGCACTTATTTCCCCCTTACACAATGTCAAA